>VZTJ01003580.1:1907532-2124544 GCA_013397795.1 Orthonyx spaldingii
CCGCTGCGCGGAGCTCCGCGTGCCGCCCCGCACGCGCGAGCCAGCAGGCGCGAAGCCGCCCCAACGGATGCGCCCGTCCCCTCCCGCCTCGCGTGGGAACGTGGATGTTTCCAAAATTTTAGGGTTCGTTTTAGCTTTTTTTTTTTTAACTCTCAAAGGAGAGTGAGTCTGAGGGAGGGGGAGTGAGTTAGCAAAAAGCAACGTATTATGTATATATGTATAAAAAAAATAAATTGGAACCCCACAAGCCCTGTTGCTGCGTAGAGCTGCGGGGATGGCGGTGCTGAGGGAAGGGGCCTCAAGCGGTGAACACGAAGTCAATGTCCAAAGCTGCCCAGGTAAACCTGACTTCGGTTAATGATGCTCCAAGAGGAGCGTCCTCTTGAGAATCACGATCTGAGAGAATCAGAGGACGATTTGGGTTAAACACCAAAGCCCATCCAGTTCCAACCCTCCGCCATGGGCAGCGACACCTTCCAGGAGACCAGGTGGCTCCAAGCCTCGGCCAACCTGTCCTTGCATAGCGCTTTGTTTTTAAGTAATTCATAGACAATGAAAGGAGAGAATCACGCTACTTTAACAGCTCAATGCCATCTCCAATGACCGCTCAATCTTCTCTAAGTGTTCTTCTTTGTTTTGAGGTAAGTTTCAGTTCACAGCAGGTGTTGCCTGTTTAGACTTGATGTGACTTTACATAGGAGTATTACCTTCAAATTGCCCCGTACGACCACTACAGTTTATCACATCTTCACACATTTGTTATTTTTTTTTTTTTTAAACCCAGACCCTTTAATAGGTGAAAAGTGATAAAACTTCTGCGTGATTCTCAGATATTAGTTTTCTCCAAAGACAGCCGGGTGCTAATATTGATGGCTGAGACCTCCGCATTCCAAGGGTAAAGCCTCGGCTCTTTCACCTTCACGTTTATATCCACAGCACAGAACCTAAATACCTTTTATATGAAGCACTACGGCCAAGAGGCTTCCAGGACCAGACAGACCAAGAAATGCTGAAGGACGGAGAAGTACAGCACATAGTATGTCAAATATTTCATTATTTCTGTTGAACTCAGGGAAGCACCCTGTTGCCCAAGAACTGAAGTGCCCAGTCCGGGTTCCAGAGTCTGCTCTGAGGTCAGGGACTGGCAGGACTCACAGAGGGGTGCAGGTTTGCTTGATTACAGCAAACAATTTACAGCCGAAGGGGAAAATCCAATTGGATCAAATTTTGCATACATCTACTACCTTTAAAGACTATGTAATTCCCCCACAGTCAATTAGTATTTACACAGCCATAACTGAGCAGAATTATGGATCCCAGAGCAGAAAACCTGTGCTAACACAGAAACAGGTCTGAATCAAGATGAAAAAATCTAGCAGTGTCCATGGTCTTGCAAATCGGTTGCTCTTATAACCAAAATGAAGTCATGCTGAATGTCACACTGGAACACCATTCCACTGGGTTTATAGAAGGGATTGCTCTGTGTCCTGCCTTCAAACGCCTTGAACCACCTGTATGGCTCTTAGGCGTTAATTGTGGCTTTATTTGAGCAACCTTTTGCATGTCAAATATGAAAACGCAGGAGCAAAGTGAGAAAGATGTGTGAAGGAAAACAAGCGAATTCCAAGTTTTAAGGAACTCCTCTTAAAGTCAGTGACATTTCCCCCGTGCCAGGACTGTCACATGGTACAAAGGCACACTTATTCACAGCCAACATGCCGTCCCAGCCTTCTCAGGATATGGAACTGTCTTTGCAGAATAGTCTTCTTTCATCTTCACTTCTCGCATCTTCTGCAAAACTTCCAAGGTCTGCGGGGTTACAAGTGGTCACGCTTTTCCCCCAAACATTATCAGTTAATTGGCGCGCTGCCCTTTCGTGCCTCCTCACAAAACCACCTCAGCTAAAATCCTGCTTTTCAACCAACTAATTTGCTCCTTTTCATTCTTATTCCATACTTATTTAACAACAGTCCTCACTACTCTCCGTGAATAATTTCCTTTAATGATACGGTGCCATTTAGTGCCCATTTTAAACATTAATGAGAGGCTTTGAAGAACTGATTGATCTTGCTTTCAACACTGCTGATCACATATGCACATAAACTTATTAAAATATTTAAATTATATTTATAATAAAAGTCAATGGCCTCCTTGTTTACAGGACATAAAATGTCGATATGGAGTGTGCAGTGAGAATTACGACTAAAAATGCAATTACTGATAAGTAATTATTTTTCAAATTGCCTAAAAATGTAACTTGCTTTAAGATAATGCCATGAAGCAAGAATTCTCATAGAAGCCTGGTTTTAAAATACAGGCTGTTGAACAAATAAAAGTTGACCTTTAATAAATCATTCCCCTCAGCCTCGTTTCCATTAAACATCAATTGCTATGAAGTGATGGAAGGATGGTGCATCTCTATATGGTGCAATGGGATGACCTCAACACTACAGTGAAAATACACAGAAGTACCTGCCACTCTCATATCTCCTTTCTACATCCAAAAAAAGGCTGCACCAAGAACTGTACGAAAGTTTTAATGTATACATTCTATGAATAAACCAACAAATGTTTGCTGAAATGACCATACCCCAAGCCAGTATCTATACATGCAATTTAGATGCTTCAAGCCATCACCTGCTGTATGACAGGTTTTCTCTTAGCCTCAGACTTGAGGCAAAAAAAGGGAATGGCGATTTTAGCTGGAAGCAGTTTCTGCATTTCCAGCCTCCCTGTTGCTGTTAGAATGCACAGAACTGTGTTCAGATTTCTGTGTGGTGTCTCAATGTCGACACACGCAGCACCAGTGGCAGGGACACAGAGCAGGAACCAGACTGGCTTGTCAAATATTTATTGAAGTCTTCACTCAGTCCCACTTGAAAAAACCAACCCAGAAGCACTGGGGAGTCACACAGAGAGCAGATACAGAGGAGAGAGGCAGAAAGGAATTGAGGGAATCTCTTTTCTTTCCTACAGCCAAAAAAGGAGGTTAATTGCACAGGAGACTGGAGTGAAGTACTTGTCAGAAGTAAATTCAAAGTTAAAACTGCTGTTGGAGATCTGTTCGCACCTACGGTACTTTATAACTTCTTCCTCGTAATCAGAGTTATTAACACTGACAAGTTAAATAAATTAATTCATCAAGCTATAGAATATTATGAAATCTCTTATTGAGATAAATTAAACAAAGTAGAAGCAATCATTCATACTTGCTGGTATAATACAACACAGGAATATTAATTATCACCAAAAGGTAATTCTGGCGTTTTTCGCTACGAAACCGCCTCAACTGCATCACTGGAGCTTGGGTTGTGCTCTTGTTTATTGTGCAGCAGCCATGGCCTTGGAGTGGTTGTGGGAGGGGTGGTGCCATCAGTGGCTCCCCCAGTGCCCGATGTGACAGGGGCAGTGGGGACAAGGGTTGCTGGCTGGTGTGCAGTCCTTTGCAGAGCATCTCAGTGCCCGGCCTGGTTGCTAGGGGATGGTGCTGGCAGCCAGTCCAAAGGCAGGCGGGTGCCCTGCCCTGTCCCACCACACAGAGAAAAGTTGCCAGGCAGCAGCTGACACAGGAGCAGAAAGGAGAAACTATTTGAGAGGATCGAGAAGAGAAGAAAGAACAAAGATTAAAAAAAGAACAAAAAACCCGCCCTGTCTCAATTCAGGGGGTTGCATTACACACTGTCCCTGCTGGAGAAAACATCCCTAAAGGAATTTTTCATTACTGCAGTGCAACGTTGGTTTCATTATTACCGACTTTCTGAGTGTGCATCTCCATCAGCTGCAGGAAAAGTTCTCCATGTGTGAGCTGTAATGTGGATATTTGCATACCAAGTGTCACGGATGGAAATTGCTGCCTGGCATTCCAGATGATTTGGCGTGGCTTTAACACATGGATTGGGAGGTATTAAAACCCACATAAAAACTCATCAGTGCGAAGACCCTGCCTCACAAGTGCAACCATAAACGGGATAAGCAAAACACAAAGTCCTAAACCTGGGAACCATGACCTTGATCTGCACTAATCTCCATCTCCCAGCTATTGTAAAGAAACTCTGTTATATTTTTTTTTTCTTGCAAAATGCTTGAGAGGTGGTGCTGGCCCACGCCAGGTGAAATGCAATGAACTGATGCAACTCTGCTAAAGGGCAGCTCAACGCCAGCTTGTGGTACCCAGACATCTGCTCAGGACAAGTGACATTTTGCAGTTAACTGGACATGCTTTAGCGAAGGCATAAATGGGAAATCTTAATGCTGATTGCAAGGTTTGCGTCTCGTAAAAATAGGCTCATAAAAGTTATTAGGACAGAAAAGAACTCATCACCTTTCAAAGTCTGTTTAAAGGACAATTTTGAGACAAAAAAAAAAAGCATTTCTTTCAAAAGAAACTTTCAGATTATTTTATTACCCAGTAAATTAAGATGCTTGTATAAAACAGGCCAACTTCCTTTCCTGCCATCTTGCTGTACTCAGAACTGCTGCACCTGCATGCAGGTAGAGATGAAATTTATTTCCAGTGAGTGGAGTAGAAACTCCTTATCGAAAAAAAAAAGTTCATGGTCAGTGCTCAGAAAAAGTATGAAAAGTAGAAAAAAAGGAGAAAAATATCTGGTTCCATCTGTTTCAAACTCCCGTGGTAAAATTTGTGTCCAGACCATGTGGCATATTTTCAGTTCAAAGTATTTCCTTTTCCAGTTTATCCCAAAATGAATATACTCCATAGCTCTGATAATAGCTCATAATAAAATTACCTTTGTTTAATATAATGTGATTTTCTGAGATGGTGGACAATTTAAGTTCATCTCCTAAATACCCATGAGCGTGTGCTTCATCATGAATTTATTCAACAACTGTAGTCCTGAAGGTCCAGTTACTCAAATTGTTGAGATTCGGACAACTAAGTGCCTCTCCAGTCCAACCAAGGGGTGACGGAGAGAACCAGTCTTGCCATTAGTAACTTTGGATTAATTCCATAATTTATGGCATTCACACAACACCTACTCAAAAACCTACATGAAAATTGCCAAAGGAGAGAACTCAACTTTTTTTTCTTTTTTTTTTTTTAATTAGATCTCAATGCAACTTATTTATGAAATTTTCAATTTCATCGTGCAAGTGTTGTAAAGTAAAGCGCACAGCTTTATCTGCCTCTTCTGTTTTCCTAAACACGTCATCAAGAATAACCTAGTGGGATCTTTCTAAGTGATAGCAAATGATTAAAATAATAATAATGCATAATGTCATTTGACAGAAGTCATTATCCATTTCCACAATCTCCTATTAGGTTTCCATATCTTACTGCCCTCGAGGAGCATAGATTTGCCATTTGCCAGAAGCACAGAAGGAATATCTAAAAAACAAGGTTTGTTTGTTTGTTTGTTTTTTAAGACTTACACCTGGTAGTGCTGAAATTGGAGATGCTTAACAAGTGTTGTAAATGGATGCTGTTATGATAAATATCAGTCGTGTATTCCCAGTCGTGCAGCATAAAAAGAAAAGATGATAACACCACACAAGTGGGGGTGCCTCTCCTGACAAACTTGGGAAGCTTGAGGTTGTTTGGTATGCCCTGGAAATACATCAATCATTTCTCCTTATGGCAATAAAATCAACTATAGTAAATGTACTTATTATTTAAAAAGCACGGTTGCCACTCTCTGTTGTGCATCAGCTCCTCATGGCAAAATTATCCCAGCTTGCAGCAAAACAGTGATGACGCTTCACATTTGTATTTTAGGTGATTTTCCTGTGGGAAAAGCCATCCCTTTCCACTCCAAACATACCTCCACATTGCTCGATTCAGCAGGTTTATAAACATCTCCCCTTCTTGATACATGTTAGACACTTGCATTACTGAAGGAGCCTGTACAATCACTTTCCTTCTGGCACAATATTTTCCTACAGAGAAGTGGAATTTTACTGCCTGGATAAGGTTTAGCCCCACGGCTGGTGGTGCCTCATCCCAGGCTCTGTCCCACCCCTACTGCAGCGGCACCAGCGCTGCCTGGCCAGGCATGAGAGCTTCTGTGCATAACTGTTTACTATCCAAACTTCCTTTAACTTGCCCTTTAGGAGAAATTAGTGGTATTTACCAGTCTGAGATGTTTGGAAAATGATCCTGCTGACAGCTATTATAGTCACTTTTTACTCCCTTCCTCCAAAGTGTATCAGAATGAAAACTTACAAGTCTGCACCGCAGCGTTTCAAAGGCTAACCGAGCCTCCCCCCCTGCTACAGAGCAAATTATTGTGCGCTGGCAGCCAGGTGCCATAGCAGGGTTTTCATTCTGGTTTTGGGCTAAATCTGATTAATCGTAAAACAGATCAAATAAAAGAACATCTGGTACAAGATTTTTGCCATCAGATAAAGGCTTTACGGTGGCGGTCCAAATGACTGCTATGGCAAACAGCCACCACTACAACAGTAGGCAAAATCTTCCTTCATGGCAAAAAAACCCCCAAAAAACCAAAAAAACCAACCAAAAATCAAAGCAATTTGCATGAATAATCGTTTCACTCCATAAAGCCAAGAACAGAGCATGTGAATGTCATTCAAGTTTAAAACAATCCCAAAAACTCGGTAGGCGAATAATAATTGTCTGTACCATTGAAACATCATGTACAAGGTACCTTGTTTCGAATTTAAAAATGCAGACAAGCTCCACAGCCTGCACGATGCTGTTACGCTTTTAGCATAATCAGCCTCTGCAAGTCATTTAAATGCACCTTTTAATAGTGCTTTGTCTTTCATCGGGGAATAGTAAGGCTACGACAAAAAAAATGGTTTAGTTTATTTTCCTCACTTTTGTTCTTTTTATAAAAGGTAATGTGAAAATGCACCCCAGGGTCTGCCCCGTCCCGGCTCAGTCTGAGAAGTTTGGGAGGAGCGGGATCTGTTTGCAGTCCTTGAGTGCCCCCCATAGGCTACTGCTCAAATCATCGTGTTAAACTAGGCACAAACCCGAAAAATCTTTCCGTTTTGGGGAAAAGGAGCCTAAAATCTTAAAATCGAAGTTCCCCCCCACTTCCAATCAAATTATAGATCGCAAAAGAACATTACTGTGGTTGCATAACTGTAATGCCAGTCACTATTTACGTTGTATTTTGGTTTTTGAGTAGTCTATGTTTAGTAGGGTTAAGGCTTCAGATAATTCTAAACATCATTTATTTCAATGTGGCCATTTAAATTGAAAAAATTAATAAATATAACATATTATAAGAAGCAGAATAGTTACTTTTTCGATAGAATTAACAATGAATTCACATTTTTATGGGAATAAAAACTGCAAAAGCATACTGTAACTTGAAATTATATAGTTCTCAAAATAAGATAATTTATATAAATTCATAAATTCTATTATAAAATTAAAAAAAAACCCCAAGCTAATTATGATGAATACTTTAAAAGTAGGAATTTTAAATTTATGTAACTATTGTCTCTTTTTATAATGGACACTAAAATATATTGTCCTTTTGTCTGTGGTTGATGCTGGAGTAAATCTCAGGCTTTGTCACTAAAGAAACTTCTCACACACGACCCTGGCAGGGTCAGATACCTCCTTGTCACATACCCACCCACCTCTGGAGCATCTTGTGTCTGCATAAATGCACTTAAGGAGCATGAAGAGGGAAGGTGGCAGAAGGGGAAAAGGAAAGTGTTGAGGAAAAAAAAATCACCTGGGATGTAAAAGGAAGTTCAGTGGGTACAGTCATTGAATAATATGTTAGAAGGTGCTTCAGAATGGAACAGAAACCCTCTGAGGGGTAATTCCCCCAGGATTATTTGGCTAATGCTGTTAGGGAATCACAGCATTTGTTCTCCTGGAATGGTATAACAATGAAACTCAGAAATTGCTACATAGAGGAGAGGGAGAGCTTGAAATGATAAACTACAGCGAATGATACAGAGGAAAAATCCAAATTCAACTTCTAACCAAAGATCACATTCATCTTTATTTACCTCTTCCTTATAACAGAAGCAGGTAGATCTGCTACCAGTGCACAAATCAGAGTAACACAGCTCTGTACAATGAATTTAATCCCTGACCTAAAACTGCAGAGTGACTGTTCCCGTGGAATGGCTTTGACTCTCCTGGGTCCAGCTCATTTGCTGTTACCCTTCTCTCACAGGAGAGGTTTTAGCTCAGCAGCCTGTTTCACCTCCCAAGCTCTGCAGTGCACACTGAGTAGGTCTGGAAGAAGTTTCCTTAAACAAGTTGCTAGAAAGATCTTCACTGATAATAGTTTTACAGTCACTGCTTGGGCTTTTAGATGGATTCCTCTAGAAAAATATGGTTCTGATTCAAAACACTGATTTGCTCCCTTTCCCCTCTCTCTGTCTCCTCTGAAGGATGGGTGTCCCTGTTCTCTGGGCAGGACAAATTCTGCCACTTCTTTACCTGGAGTGAGGATACAGGTAGTGCTAGTGGGGGGAGAGGAGAAGAGTAGAGAGACACAAGACCTTTATGTTGAACCCACTCCTTGTTTTGGTGATCCTGGTTGAGGTGGGAACTCACTTCAATAACCTGAGCAGCTCTTTACTGGCTGTGTGCTCCGTGCCCATCTGAAGGGAGAGCAGCAGCAAGCTGTGCACTCACACAGAAATGAAAGGGCCCTGGATATCAGGTAATATCCAATGACAGCTACACGTGCAGAAGAACTTCAAGGGCTTCAACACTTTTGTTCAGTACAGGCACAGCAGCAAAAGAGAGCAGATGATGTCAAAACACACGTGGATGTCTGTGGCTGTGAGGGACCTGGCCTGAGGCACTGAGGCTTCACTTTCAGCTCTAATTGTGAGGATATGAACATGGACCTGTTCTTCTCCAGCCCTTTTTCCTTGATGGCAACATACAGTTCTCTGCAATGTAGAAAAATGGGGCTCAGCTCCTCTACTCCATGCAAGAGGGACACAGTTCAGCATCTGCCTGTTCCTTTTCAAAGGGCTTTCAAGGATTCTGTCATATGGGTCTGAAAAAAAAATTGCAGCAGGATGAGAGAGGAAATTCCTTCATGGATAAATAGCTAAGTGATTAGAAACAAAGCGTAGCAGTAAATTGTTATTATTTTCTCAGTGGAGAAAGTGGAAGTCAATCCAGGAATCTCCAAAGAAATTTCTGCAGCATCACGTGCAAGCCAAGAAGATATCACCTACATTGTGGTTTACACTTTGTCTGTCCTGATACATGCAAAAGCCTCGTGTAAACCAGTAACCTGGTTCCCTTCCTCTGAATGAGAATACAGGGAACGGAAGAGTGAGGAAATGGTACAGGGAGCAAGGAAAGACAGAGAGGGAAACCCAAGAAATGAGCAGAAGAGGAAGTCACTGGCGCCTGGGCCAGTTGGGAATACTGTTCCTGAGGGAAACATTCTCCAGCTGATCTTAAAAGCTTATTCAAATCAACAACAACAACAATAAAGGAAAGGAGAGGCAGGAATGGGAATGAATTATCTGATGGAAAGAGGTGTTAAACAGCCATTGGTCCGCAGGAGGATTATTGAATGAAGGGGTCCTGCAGCTTTTGAAATAAGACATTATTTACCTCTTTATCAGTCAGGCCTTTTCTTTGTAGCAGCACACATCCTGAAGCTGGCACTTGGCCAATACTTTCAGATGATGAAAATAAACTGGCAGATTCCCCCCATTAACTTATTCTGAGCACTATTTCTTGAGGGCTACCAGTGTCTGCAAAAAAAAACCAAACCCCAAACAAACAAACAAACAAACAAACAAACAGAAAGCCCACACACCAGCGATGGTATTTATGTCTTTTCTCAAAGTAAACAGAAGTATCTCTGCAAACACATAAGCTAGGAAGGAGACAAAACCATTTAACAAGCTCTCATATTAAACACACTTTGATAGAAATCTTAATTCCTTCTTTCTGAAAAAAACATCTACAAGGATAATACTATAGCAGGACAAGTGGCTGGGATTATTTGAAATGAAGGCAGGGAGATCTTGTAGTGCCCTATGGCAATCCATCTGGGGAAGATTTCAAAAATATCCTACACTTACTTTAATATAGTCTGTCCCAAAGGCAAAACTATTTTCTTTTCACAAGGATTTTTATGAGCTACATCTTAAAAGTAATCACTGGGAGAGATAATTTATTGTTAGCCAGGGAGGATATTGAAAGGCAGGGGAGCTATTAATCATCTATGCAGATATGGGTGAGATGCTGGCCCTATGGAAGTCAATAGTAAAATTCCCATTGACATCTGTGAAGCTGGGCTATTACTCTAAGTGCTGGAGGTTTAAGTGTTTGCTCTGTCTGTTAGGTCAAGTTTCTCATTCTCATAATTTTCTGATTTACACAGAGTTACACCACGGTTTGACCGAGGGACTACCTCCAGCTTGCTGAAATGAATGGTTTTTTCTGCAAGAGGACTGCTTTAATATTTAAAATAGGAATTGTTTCTGTATTACAAGGTGCAGGCATGCTGTAGCAGTCTGGGTGTAGAGGTCCAGTCAGTCTTTGTGAAGAATTGTGAGGAGGCTACGGCTGAGATCTTGTTGAGTGAGACAAGGTCACACTGTCTTCCTGGCAAGTCCATCTGTGTGTTTAACTCTGCTTTCCTTGGGAGAAGTGCTCCATAGAGCTATCAAGTACAACAAACCAACAGCAAGTCCAAAAAACAATCCCAGAAATATCCACACTCAAAATGCTTTCATACAATTACCAATGTCCTTCAGGATAATCCATGCCTTTGGTGGAAAGTGGGGACATGAGCCCCAAGAGGTAACTCTGCAGAAAAAAAAAGAAAAAAAGCCATAAAAATTATAAAGCTTTAAGCTCTCACTCTTTCTTTTCTGCTGGAGAGGGTGATAGGTTTCATAGCAGATCACTTGGTGACATTGTGCCACTTAGATGTCATGATCAGCACTCTCACTCCTGCTCGATATTTGGATTCTTTGTGAAATGTGTTGCTGATGCTTCGTACGGCTCCATCTCCTCTGCAGCCATAAAGGATGTGATCAAATTATTTCTACCTGCTTGTAGACAAAGTGCTCTGGAGGCATCATTTTTAGTCTCAGCCCATGGGAACAGAAGTGATTAAACAATTGCTGTTTAAAAATAGCATCACGCATCACCAGCAGTCCATCGCGGAGTCAGCTGTAAACCAGCAGCAGCAAAGATGTTTGTTTTTGCCCTCTTCTGGGCTGTCATGGCAGACAAAATATTCCCTTTCTCCGAATTGATTTGTTCTGAAAGCCCAAGTACATTTGTTTTCCTGAGCAAATCCTTATGATTAATAATAGTAGGTGAGAGTTATTCTGTGTGCTTTATTTTAATGAATAAAACCCAGAGCACAGGGAGGTTTGTGTTCAAACAAGACTGGAGCAAAATTCAGTGAGAGATTTTTGCTTTTCATGTGTCTTTTGTTTGGTGTTCAGGATTCAAATCTGTAGCACCACGCTCTAAATCCCTATATGGGAAAAGCAGGGTCAGGCCCCAGTGCTGGATTAAATCTTGCTATCCAGAATATTTGAAATTGCTGTTTTGTTCAGAAGCACGGGCCTGATAAAAGGAACGATAGCCTTATCTATATATTTGTTTTCATGTATATTCAAAACAGGCTGAAAAGCCTGGTCTCTCTTAATTAAATCATGAATAAATATGAGATTTCCTCCCTTTAAAGCCCAGCCTGCTGCCTGAGCTCAGACTTTCCACACCAGCCAGGGTCTGATTGCACAGGTTCAGCTCGCTGAACCCTGTTGTCAGCAGCTTGAGTGATACGTTCAGAGTGCACGATCTGGCCTGGTGCATGGAGAATGAGATCTATTGAACACGATCCTGGCGCCCCAGAGCCTGAAATTCAGATTCAAAAGATGCATTGGCCTCCTTCCCAGGGTTGTGGGATGTCAGTCCTGGCATCAGCACCACAGTCCCACTTCCTGGGACCCACGTTCCTTATTACCACCTCAGGGAGGAATGTATGCTCCTGTCCAAGGAGTCAGGCAGCACAAGGTGAAACCCCCAGGTTGGGCACTCATCTGAACTTCCTAAAAATACAGCCCCACCTCATTATTCCCTGGGGGAGCGAGCACATGGAGCAGCCAGGAAGCTGGGGCAGCAGATCTGGAGCAACAACCAAACCCACCAGGAGCACACCCACATCTCAGAGGCTTTGCCAGGCGTTGCTGTCCCCACCTCTAGGTCCCACACATGAGCTGCTTTCTGTCTGTCTGCCATCCTCAGCTGGCCACCCATCCATCCCCAGTTTGGGAGGGGAGATGCTCCTGATTGTGGAGCATCTGCTGCCCTTCCCTGCGCAGTGCAGGAGGCAGCCAGCACCAGCAGAGGTGGGTGGTGGATGGCAGGGAGGGAGCGGGAGCACGGCCCAGGACATGTGATCAGTGTTCGGCACGCAGAGAGGCATCAGATGAAAAAAGCATCTTAATTATGGCAATTCAAGGCAGAAGTAAAATTGCCTTCCTAATTTTGGAGAGCGCTGATAGGAAACACCCACCCTGCTAAGGCTGGAGCGCAGATGGAGCCGGACTGCCAGCGATAAGGTCATTCCAGGGGGAACGTGGAAAGGGCAGTGCCTTTGGGGCAAGGTCCGGCTCTTTCACTGCACGCTGGCTTTCTGCTAAAACTGCCAGGCATTGCCTTTCGTTGCCCCAATTTGCCAATTCCTGCAGGAGAAGAGCTAGGTGAAAAATATGATTTTCTGGATCAAGTATTTCCCATTTGTCCAAGCTTTTCCAAAGAGCAGCTGATTTCAGTGTCTGTGTGGCTCTGTGAAAAGGCTGTGACAGTTTGTTCCTCTGGCTTTCCCGTGCAATGCACAAAAGCCTTTCCCACTTCACCAAATATCCATATCCCCAGAAGTGCATCACAAGCCAATATTCATGTAGACTTCCAGAGCACTGCAATATCCTTGGAGGTGAGGGGGAGCTTCCCGAGGGAGGTGACTAATCCTGATTTTTTAATCCAACAGCAGAGTTGTAATGCAAACAGAGGTTCAGATGCCATTTTCACATCCCATTCCTCAGTGTGTTAACCCTCAGTAACACCTGATCTGCCCACAGGCTGTGGAAAGATGGGCTGTGCTGTGTCCTGCCTGCACTGCCCTCAGCTGTTGGAAGACAAAGTTCGTCCTGCTGGGTGGTGGGGAGAGGATTCTGAGCCTGCCAGGAGCCTATAAAAGCCAGCACCTGAGCAAGGGACCAGGACAAACTGAAGAAGACGTGATGGCACCCTGAAGGAAAAGACTGACTTGAGGTAGGATCTCCCTTTTTGAAGTGGGGGAACACACAATGCATGAGGAATAGTTATAATTCTGAAGCCAGACCATAAAAGCCATGCTCTGTCACTCACTATACCAATTTTGGGCACCTTAAAATGTGCTGGGGAATCAGTGTGCTTGTGGTGAAATGTGAGCCTGCATCTGTACAAGTGCAATGTTTGGCAGAAATGGTGGCAGGGAGTGGGGAACCAGCTAAACATGATTTTATGCTACACTGAAGTACTCAACACAGGAAAATCAAGGTCATATTTTTTTTATTTGCCTTTGTCAAGTCCAGGCCAGATGTAACGGCTGAATTTTGAGTCATTTTTCTCCGTCACTGTTCCTGGGGTAGAAGTCTCACACACAAGTTGTAACAGATTATGTAATGGCTTTATTTTCCTGTGGACAGAATCACTTTGGTGCTTTGAACCCCACTCCAACCCCCATCTCCTCATCAGGTGAATCTCCACTTTCTCATGGTGCTCCTACATTAAGTTGCATCTCTTGGGCCAATCCAGGACACTCGCTGTCGGCAGCACAGTACACAAATTTCAAATTAGCTTTCAAAGTAATCAACAATTTATCATTTATTTATGTGTCCTTTTTACATCTAGCTTAACATTTAAGCATTAAGATAAAAAAAAGTCCTTGAGTTTACTATTGCATTTCACTCTGCATAATTGGATGTGTGAATTTTCTTTTGTTTGATATACAAAACTCTTGTGATGGGGTGTAATTCAGCCAACATTTCTGCTTTTAGTACATCTTTCTTCCTGAATTTCACTAAAAGGAGTGGGAAAAAAAAAGGTAGATATGTGTCATACAAAGCTTTTTACATTGTGGAATTCATAACCCTCCTAGGACAATAACATAAACGATGCATCATCAAGTTCTGCATTGTCTGAGGCACGTAGCTGACACTGACAGAGAAGGAGCTTTTCTGAGTAATCCTTCACACCATCAGCCTTGGAGGGGCCCTGCTGCCCTGGGCAAAACTCCACCATCACCAGTCACCCGTATAAAAGGGTCCTGGATGTTTTGCAAGAGTCACTCTCAAGACTTTAGAGTTCAGCCTTTTCCTGTCACTCATGCTACATCTGCTTTTCAGAAGCAAGGCTGCTGCTGTAGCTGTTTTTTTCTGAAAATGGAAAAAATCTTTAGTTCTGTGCCTTGTCACTATTTTTCTTTTTTTTTACATGAAACTCTGCTTGCTCCCACGCCATTTCCCATTCCTGTTCACATCCTGGCTCCCACTGGCCCAGCAGAGGTTGGCAGAGTCCCTGCTACTATGGGAGGAAGAGGCAAAGACTTGCCACCCTGCAGGAATCAGTCCACCTGAAAATCTCAGGCCACCAAAACTGGCCCTTGTCAGCTGCAGCAGGAACCATGAGTTGCTCAGCTTCACAATGGAGCAAGAGTGAAACAAGTGAGCGTGGTTGGTTGTGTGTCTTGGTGGCTGTTGCTTGACAATGGAGGAATTATATTAAATTCAGAAACTTAGAAGGTATCTGGAGAGAAAATAAAACCGTGACCCTTTTACAGGTTAAAAAAAAAAAGAAGAAAAAGGAGATCATGGAGAACAATATCTAAAACAAACAGCTTGGAATACTGGGTATTAGGGACTTATTTGGTGATGGAGAGGAAAACTTATTAGATATGAGTTCCAGTAATAGCTTTCTATAGCAACCACAGAAATATGAGATCTGGGCAAAAAGAAAGAGAGAGAGAGACATTCCTTTTGCCTCTGCTGGTGAGGACAACAATTTTTCCTTGAGCATGTCTGGAGAAATATATCAAAAGCCTTTATTCACCACATGCTCAACATGGGAATGTGAGAATACCTTACAATGCAGGTGTCTTATTCTTGCCCAGTATTCTTAACTCTCCTGCCTAATGATAGTGAGAAAAAGATTGCTTTAATTTTAAGTTTTACTTCTTTGAATGAAAATGTGCTTATTGAGAGGGATTTGCATTTTATTAGGAAGGCAGGGCACACCTTTACAATCATATACTGAAGGCTTTAGATTAGAAGATTAAAATGTTCAATAAATTCAAGATACAATTTGCATGTTCTGATCCTTAAATTGCAAAGATATATCTATGGCAATTGTATGTTTTTTACTTACCAAACTAAAAAATTAAGGATGCAAAGAAGTCGATTCAGAAGAGAAAAAATTGATCTCAAACCTCACCCAAGTTAAAAAGGAAAAGTGTTTCTGCTTCAAGTCTAAAGATGTTTAAATTATAGCTGTGTTTTGAAATTCTTTTTTATAGTCACAGATAAACTGATATATTTTTGGGTTACTTACAGACAAAACCTATTTAATTTGGCACTAATGATTATTCATTAACTTATGCTTCCCTTCTACCATATTTTAAATTTCAGTGAGATTAATGTAAGTTATGAACAGAAAGGTGAGAAAAAGGAATCCTGAGTCCCAAACTTAAGTCTAAATGCTTTGTACTGGTTGTTTATTGCTCAGACACACAAAATTTCTGTTGATCCTCTGCTGCTGTGGAAGGATCCTGCCAGCTTCTCTGGTCCTCTTTACCTTAGCACTTATTTTTGTACTTCCCATTGCAGCCCCAGCCTGTCCCTCTTACTCCTTTAGCCCAATCCTTGCTGAAGCCTGGGAGAAAAAAGAGCTTACAGCCCTAACAGGTTTGCTTCCACCTTGATCAGCCCTGTCTGGCACGACCTCGTGTAAGTCCTTGTATTCCATATTTATGCCATGGTTCCCCTCTTCCTCAGGTCTTGAGATGCCGCTAGGAATAGATGTGACTCCTGGCAGTAAAAATGAACAACATGAAAGAGCAAGACTCGCTCTCTTTTTCCCTCCCTCCATCTGAATCTCTGTTCTAGCCAGCAGCACCAGGGGCTTTGGTTTCCCGTTGCAAATGTACCTGTCTCGGCTGAAAGGCGGCGTTATGTAAGATTTATACGTTGCAATTACGAAGTATTATTTTTAGACTTTCTCTGGTGTTACAACGTTTCAGCCAAAAATCTGAAGTTGCATAAAAGAGCACTCGAAGTGTAATCCTCGCAATGCAGTTTTAATAGTGCCCTCAGCCTGGCAGCAATCCAGTGTTGCGCCAGTCCTGTACCCGTAAGAGCAATGAACTCCCTAAGGGCTCTGGGTGGGGAGCACAGTCAGGAAGCACCTATACATTAGCACTGGT
The DNA here is from genome assembly GCA_013397795.1 of Orthonyx spaldingii. Classification (NCBI taxonomy): domain Eukaryota; kingdom Metazoa; phylum Chordata; class Aves; order Passeriformes; family Orthonychidae; genus Orthonyx; species Orthonyx spaldingii. The sequence goes on from VZTJ01003580.1 coordinate 1,923,948, forward strand.
TTCCTTTCAGGAATGCCAAGAACATCCCATTCACAGCTTCTACAGCCAAAGCTTCAATCCTGCAAAAAATTCTTGAATCCACACCCCATTATTGGGGTGCATCAGGATATATGTCCAAACTGGTTTGGTAGGTTTCTTCCTGGTTTCTGGTAGGTTTCTGGACCTGATGAGCCAAGAATTACTAGTTGTAAAACTGGGTTTTGGTCAATGTAAACGTAATGAATCAGGAGCATGTTGGTAAAAGCAGCTTTATTTGCAGAAAAATGGCAGCCTTGGTGCCCTATATTACTTTTCCCCAAAACATTCCCTGCTCCTACAAAAAAGTTATTGAGGGAGAGGAGGGGGAAAAAGAAATCACAGTTAGTCCAAATTTAAATTCCTCAGACTTTTATCCAGTTTGTTCAGTGCTGCAGAATGTTCTCAGGTATCAGTGATCCCATTCATGCAGAAGTAATAGAGTTACCTTGCAGTACCCATCTCTTTGTGAGGAAAACAAGCCTCTTAGACATCTCAAAATGCTGTCTTCTTTTTTTTTTTTTCTTTCTGTAGTTGTTGTGTCCTTCTGTGTTATGTCTGGTAATGCTCTGTTAATCAAAGTTATCTCCATGTATCTGATAACTATTTATAGTATAAAGGGAGCAACACATGGAGCCAGAACTCCTTTCTACCAAGCAAGAGCCCTAAACGTTAAACTCAGAAAATCCTGTTCCTCCCCTCTTCTGGTCCTCTGGCAAGTAGAACTGGGAGAACTGGAAAGTGTCCCTCCAGTCTTGTACCCCGAGGCACAAGAGTAGGGAAGATCACATTTCCTTAGGGTGGTTCATCCTTCTGAGACATTCAGCTTTTAGTCCACGTTCCTAATGCCTACAGCTTTGTGTCCTGCTGCTCCTGACCATATTTTAAATCTAGACTGAGGTGACTTGTGGCTGTTTGGTGAGGTGTGTTTGCATTTCCACAGAGCTACTGCTGAGCTATCCTCCCTCACCATCTCAGGCACTCCCAGGTCTCGTGTGTTTGCATGTGAAACCGACTTCCCTGGATTTCATCCTGCTCCGACATAATGGCTGCTCTGCCTACTGCAGTATAAAATTAACTTCAAGGTGAGAGATTAAACTGCGTGCATCGTCACAAAAAGAACTCACCCCAAATTTGCCAGCAGGGATGTATTGCAAGAGATCATGCTGCAGGAAAATAGCTGCTGCTGCTCCTTCCATCCGGTTTCTGAGCCAATCTCATGTTGATTCATGTAGCTCAAATTTGTTTAAAGGAGTTAGATAATATTGTGCCAGTGATATGCAGTCATGACTCAACTTACACCTCTGTCTTCTGCTCATCACAGGAACCTGAAAATGTTAGCAAATTATTCATTAGCATGGATTCAATTTTATTGACTTATTTTAAATTTATGCAAGGTCTTGCTACTATAGACCTTAGTGATGTTGTCCATTCATAGCAATTCTAAAGTCATGTAAGTCTGAATTTCAGAGCAGAACCAAAACTATGGGATATTATTGCTAGAACGATGTTTAAATTTAGAAGTAGGGAAAAGGGACCCACAATCATTGCACATATTTGTAGTACTTTCCTGGACAGGATGAGTGTGTGGAAATAAAGAAAATAGGTTTGGTACTGGTGATTTTGAAAAGACACATCTTTAGTTTTATAGAATAATAAGACTCTATTGAGTGGTATCAAATATAGCTCCCTACATAAAATGTTGTGAGTTTGCCTTGTCAGTCTGCTGATGCTCCTGAGCTGCTGAGTTTGGCATGGAGGGGAGCTGTGGGTGTCTTGCTGGAGTAATAGAGCCACAAGTGAATATGCTCAGTTTTAAAATGATCATTTTTATTCCCCTTCTCGCTAAAGCTCTCACTAGAAAGGCTTTATGTTTCTTTGAGCTTTTTCAAAGTTGACTGTTAGGACAATAGGGGGGTTTTAATCAGCTCCATCCTTCTCTCGCTCCCCTTTACTCTCTTGTTCATCCTGTTTGTTAAGCAGAGATTTCAGGATATTTTGTTTTACTGCTCCTTCTGTTTGCAGTGATTTTAGAATAAACTCCAAATCTGAATAATCTTACTAGATAAGTTAATAACTATGGAGTAATTAATAATTAATTTAATCCACACTGCAATGGACGTTTAGAGCTACATCAGCTTTACTTGCCATAACCAGTGATCGCCTGTAAAACTCACCAGATTTGAAATGGAACGCTGGGTTATTTTACATAATTTTCTTAAAATATTTTAACAGTAGTAAAAACCCAAACCCAAGACAATCATTTGATTTAAGAGCCATTATAAATACATAGAGATGGTTTCCTTAGTTTTGAATTTAAAAGCCTTTCTATTTTTACCACAAAATATAATTCACATAATTTAGGAGTTATTATAAAATCAGTGGCTAATAGATGTTTATTTTCCCTTCATTTAGCGTGAAATACAGAGCTGTGGGCTAAGCCCATTAAGCCATGATAGCTGCAACACAAAAACTACAAATATTCTGAAGTTTCTGAGACAAACAATCCCCAACTTAAAAATTAACTTAAAAAGTCAGAAATCAGCCTGAGGGAAGCTCAAGGAAATGAATAAAAATATCCAGAAAGAATTAGAATCAACACTGGAGAGAGAGTAATTGGGTTGACTTCAGGTTGCCTAATTCACACACTGAAAGTAGATGATTTTGGGAGGTGAGCTGTGGGGATTTTTTAAGACTTTAAGTCTTCATCCTCATTCTTGGCCTTACTAGAGGGATCCACAAATGTGTGTATTCACTTGTGTATTTCCTACCCACTTTTCCTCATTGCCAGAATATATTCACATGCATATATGTGGATATGTAATCTACACTTCCAAATTTATGTGGAAAAGACCTTCTTTTAAATGAAATACACCACAAGCAAACTACTGGAAGCCAGGAAAGTAATTACTGCCTGAGGAAGGCAGGCTGCAGTGCTCATATGTGATATTTCCCTGGCAATTGTGTGACACAGGAGCTAAAACTTCCACTTCAAATGCGGTGCTAATGACTCCTTCTTCACCACTAAAAATTAAGTTGTGATATTCTGCCTTTTTAGTTGGGGAAAAATGCATTATGGTGCAGTGTGGCTGAATTCTGAGCATTGAGCCCAAAGTAACACGAAAATAATTTCACTTACTTCCATGAAATAATTTCAGATCTAAACTGGAGTAACTGAAAATAAGTATTTTTTCATTTGAATTCCAAATTCTTTCCTAACTGAATCGTTCAAGGAGATCCCATATTTTCACCCAGCCCCATGCCAGGAGAGGTTTTTTCCCCACTTTGAAAAAAATAAGACCTTCCCTTGCTGTATTAACTACCAAGATATTCATATGGTCAGCACAAATTACAGGCATGACTCTGCTGAGGGAGATATATTTGCAGTCAGCAATCTCTCCTCCTCAGATGTCAGTGGACATATCAAGAAAGTAAACAAAATTAGAAATCAGGCTGAGAAGAAAAATAGCAGCAAACACCTCCAGTTTGGTGCTTCCAGTAAACAGAGAAGTCACCTTCCTGTGAAACTTTCTGGGCTATTTGTGCAGTTTCTTCATGATCAAAGAACCTGACACTTTATATATTTATCTGTAGATATGTATAGCTATAGACATATACACATACAGACAGCTCATGGTCCTCAGGCAGCCAGTGCTCTGCAGAAAAACACACCAGCACAGCCTTAAATTAAAAAAAAGAGATCCAAATTTGGACCAACTTGGCCCAAGGAATGTGAGAAGTCAGATACAGAAGTGAGACTTGCATCTTGATTTTTTTAGTGCTGGACTGCTCTTCCAGAAAGAAATGAGGGGGCACTCTGCAGGACATCTGGAAAGCTGTAAGGAGGAAGGGAAAAGGCAATGTTGAGAAAACTGAGCTGAAATTTATCCTTTGCTATTAAACAGGACGTTTCTTTCCCAGACTGGCTCATGGAGTCACAACTTACGGTTTGCACTCTTGGATTTTCTGGATAAAATAGATTCAGTGGAAGCCTCCTTGTGAACTCCCATCCATTCAAATTACTGCCTTCCTCCAGGTTCTCCCGTGCAGCAATATCCTGCCCATGCAGGCTAACACAGCTTGGCCTCTGCACTGCTCCAGGAGCTCTCAGAATGATTATGAGCCAGTATTTTCACCCCTAAGGTCTGGGAGTGTCAGGCTGCACATCAGCTTAGGTGATGCTACGATTGCAAAAGAACAAAAAGAGCCACCCAGTCTGCACTTTTTAAACAGAAATACCTCTTAAAAGCATTACAGTTGCTGGTAAAAATACACATATCTACTTTAATCCATCCTTGCAGATGTTTTGAGTTGTGTATTGGAATATATAACACTATCCCTGCCCATAATAGCAGCATGAAAGGCAAACAAAATACTCGATTATTTTTCTGCTGCATTTTTTATTCCTGGAGAGGTTACAGTATCACCAAATCACCTCAATGTTATGGTCTCACCTGCAATTATGTCTTCAATTTTGGTTATTTCTTAGGATGTGCAACACTAAAAAAGGGATATACTGAGCAAAAATGTAAACTGTAAAAAAAAAAAGAGAAACCTTGAGATAATTTTGGTTTTATATTACAGGCAATAATAATGGTTTAACTTGTGCAGAAATGATAAAGAATGAAGAAGTAAATAAAATCCTAAGTGCTGTATATTACTTACCAGGAGGTAAACTCTGAGACCATATCAACTTCCTTAATGTAAGAGGGAAAAAAACATTCAATAAAACTGAAAACTCTCTCCTTTCAAACATGTAAGAAAATGTAAAATTGTACATATCCTCTCACACCTTCTTCTCCCACTATTGACCTCTGGAACTCGAGATTAGTGACTGTTGGGGTTCTAAAGAGAAGAGTAAGGGTTTTTATGTCAGAGGTGCAGTGAAAATGCTCACGCTTCATGGAATTAGCCAGTCACACAGTGGAATAAGGAACACACTCTCTTCTTGTCCCTTCTGAGGTGTCCTTGTGTATTTCTTGCAAGTGCTTGAGAAAGAACTCCTGTGCTTTGACCATTCTAAGGTCCATAAATGACATTACATCTCCTGAGACATGACAAAAGTGATTTTGACTTTTTCTGCTTCCAAACTAATAAGCAACATTGCAAAGGGTCCCTTAGCCCCTATGAATATGAATAATTTCATATTTCATAGAACTCAGGTGTTCTGTTCCAAAAAAGTTTTCCTCCTAGCTTTTTCTTCTGGCCCTGTTTCTCACTGGAGGTCACCAGGGTGTTATCTCTGCAAATGGGAGGAAAACCATAAATAAAGAGGAGGTGAGATGTAGTGTTTGAGTGAGTGAGGTCTTGGCACTGCGCTGATACAGGCTCTGGCTCCCTCGTGGATAGATGGATCATTCCCTACTCTTCAAAATGCATCGTGCTCTATTCCTTGCAAGTAATCCCATGTGAAATCATGCCCAGGTGAAATAATTCTCCATCTACTTGCTGGTTTTGCTGCCAAACCTAATGTGTGCTGTGAGCATCCTATAAACACTTCCAAAAGGCAGGGCAGGGAGAAGGATTGTGTGTGTTGTAGTTAAAGAGAACTTGGATCATGTAGCAATGTCCCAGTTTTCCAAAGCTGTTGGTTGCTGTGGGTCAATGTGACGTGTTGCAGACACTGGGGTACACCAGGTCCTGTCAGCCTCAGAAATGTCAAGTCAGTATTCACCACACCTGAGTGCAGAATCATTTGCTGATGTCGTGTTGGGTCTCTGGTGCCACGATGACGTTGGCATGGGGATTTCCTGACGTAGAGGGAACAGGAGCAATGGCAGCTTTGGGTTACAGGTTTCCCTCCTCAGGCCCAGTGGGGCAGATGCAGGAATGTCTTCAGGAATGCATAAATCTCCCCAGGTGAGTGCCCAGGGGCCATCCCCTTCGCTGGAGAGGGCTGCACATAATTTATTTTCATTCACGCTCCTTTCCTTTCATGCTAGCAGATAAGTAATCTTCCTCTTCTCAGCTACATCCTTAATTATAGCAGACAGAAGATTATTTACCACATTGAAATTTCTTTCAGATCCATTAGTTTGCTCAATGTACAGCTCACCATGGCATTATTTTCTTTTGGCAGTGTTATTGCAGAAGGGTTTGCTAATACACAACAGCCATACGTTGGTGTAACAGTGCTGAAAATGTAGCATCCACACTGGCCGTGTTTTAAAGGGTTAGGGAGGCATAATAATATTCCTTGGATTTGCACAGTCCACCCCCAGAACCATCAGAAGGCTTTAATAAGAGTAATTGATACAATAATCTTGGAAAGCACTTTTGAAATGGGAAGTATATTAACTTTATTAGCATATAACAGAACTATATAATAGATCAAGTCATTAACTGGACTATTGTTATAGACTGAAGAGAGAATATGATTTAAACTAAAAGAAAATTTCATTATTTTTATTTTTACTATTATTTTAATAGTCAAATGTCTGTTATAAAATGTACCTTGAAATATTTGAAGATGGATTTGATAATCCATCCAAAGCAGACACCTTCAGCACCCATCAGCTGGCTACTTTCATGTATTTCCTTCCTCTTATTCATAGCCTTGATGGTTACAAAAAAAAAAAAATATTCCATTCACTTTCTTCATTTTAAAAGAAATGCTTTTCACATCATTCCCCAAAGTGGGGCTTTTAAGTCAGAGACTGAGAGAGTTCACACCACTCCATATGAAGCAACAAAAGGTGGATAGAGTGGACAAGGAGTACCCAGGCAGTGCTCAGAGGCAAATGGACTATTTCAAAGGGCTGGAGCAGAGCAGAGGAAGAGGAGGAGGAGTGGGAGAGGAGTGTCAGCACTTGGCCTTTGCTGGGTCATGTCATAAGGTGAATAAAGGGGTGAGAAGGATGGCAGCTCCTTAGGGTCTGCCTGTCCTGTGCCGCAGAGACAACAGCCACTCCCAGCCAAACCTGGCAATCAGATTGCTGCGCTTTTTAATCATAATTTTATTTTCAAGACAACTTCTTTGCAGGGGACCTCATTCCTCTCTACAACTTGCTGAAAGGAGGTTGTAGTGGGATAGGGGTCAGTCCTTTCTGCATTGTCTAAAGGGAAAGGATGAGAGGAAACGGCCTTAAGATGTGCCAGGGGAGGTTCAGCTTAGATACCAGAAATAAAAATTTCTCTGAAAGAGTGTTCAGGGCTTGAATAAGTTGCCCAGGAGCATGGTGGAGTTGCTGTCTCTGGCAGTGTTCCAGAGGTGTCTGTGTCTGGATGTGGCACCTGGGGATGTGGTTTAGGGGTATTTATGTTGGTGCTAGGCTGAGGGCGGGACAGGATGACCTTGAAAGACTCTTCAGACCTTGATGATTCTGTGATTCTGTATGTGTTAAAAACTCAAAACTGTTATTTTTTTTTTTTTAACTCCTGTTAATAACTAAAAAAAAAAAAAAATCCCTGAACACAGCAATAAGACCCCCTCAGGTGATTCCCTTTAAATTGACAAAAAGAAAGCTGAAACAATTTTTGCCATCCCCAGAGCTTCTTCTCCAAGCAGGGCTCCTTTCTGGTGCCCCCAGACATCTTGCAAAATTATTCCCAGGCCTCGGAAGATCATTTGGTTCTTTTCTCGAAACCGCTCACGAGTGCTGAGCTGTTCCCTGAGGAGAAGCCATACAAGGGGTTTATCTGTTCCCCCTTCCAGCTGGGCTCAGGAGCACTCCCCTGCATTTCTCACAGCAATCCCCTCTGTCCCATATCCGTGCTATCAGCAGAGGTTTTGCTGCCTGGGAAAGGAGGATTATTCTCTCCAGGAAGCACTTGCTGGCATCCTCAGACAGAGAGCGCGTCCCTGACGGCGTGTGATCATGTGTGCAATGCCAGGCACATCCTCAGGCTTTTCCCACTATCAGCACTGACTCTCCCTCATTACTTCTTGGTCTGTCTGGTTTTTTTCCCTTTTCAATGCTGAATTTGATTCAAGAAATCAGAATTAATTTTTTTTCCTTAAAGCTGGTTACAAGCACCTATTCTTCAACGCCCCTTTTGATCTTGTATGTAGAAGTAGTTCAGGTGATAGATTAGTTACTGGGGCAGTGAAATGAATGAAATCTCTGCTGTTTAGTCTCATGATAACAGGGATATGGCCAAAGGGAAAGTGGAGTTTGAATGGAAAAACAGAACAACCTTCAGTTACAATAACAATTGTGTTACATATTGATTTGGAATTCACTGCTTCTTTAGGTCCCCACACATCGAATTCTCTGCCAGCTCTTACTCCAGGGTCTGGGCTTTAACAAGCCTCTCAGATGAATGCTGCATTCCTTCTTCTCACAGACACTATTTCAGACTTTGAAAACTCAGGGATATGTTCTTCCAGTGTCTTACCTTCAGCTAAGTTTTTCAAGCTCCTCTTTGCAGCCATCATGACTAGCGGCAGAACATTTAAAAACCACAATCCGAGACTCCAGAAGATGATTTCAGAGTGAAGAACAGTTTTCCATGCAAAATCTGGTGCTGGATACAGTCAGGCTTCGCAATATTCTATTCAATAGTTTTGTTTGCAGCTTATTGAAGCTATTAGGGAGACTTCAGGTGACTTCTGTAGACTGTGCTTCAGGCCTGTGTATATTAACTACCTGCACGAGTGGCCAAACTCATGTTAGTATTAGATACCCTCATCTTTTGCAATGTTTTATAATTATTGACTTACTGGTTAAGATAAATCTAAATCTAAACTTACTTCTTCTAACATCTTAGTGGAAGAATATAAAAAAAAAAAGGAAAACCTATTTGAAGCAACAGCTGCTGTTAAAGCTCAAGGATAATTTTCAGGAAGGACTTTAAGAAAAAATACACCCCTGTTATATCTGAGTTCTTATTTTTCTTTCTTTTTCAAAATACAGCTTCCTTTTCAAACATGTCTTTCTTTGATAAGCCTCAGAACACTACTGTTAACAGACTTTCTGAATCAACATATCTGTCACTGATTTTTTTTTTTTTACATGAAGCAAATAAATTAAAGATCAAAACAAGTATTGGAATAATACACCTTTCTTTCACATGAGGGAGTGACCCCGCTTGCCACTCTGCTTTGCAGGAGCAATGTGCCAGCAATGCTAATAAAGTGCTATCAATTCATGTGCTTTCTTGGTTAAAGAACGGTGACTTGGAGAAGTGACACATCTTAAATTGTGTGGTCCTGTGTGGGGCACGGCCCACAGACACACAGAACCCTGTGGGATGCAGAGCTTTGCCTGCTCCATGCAGGACTGAGCCAGGAGTGGGATGGAGGTGGTGCTGGGACTGTGGCTCTGTGCTGGGTGGTGCTCCAGTTCTCCCCAGGACTCGGTTCCTGTTGCAGAAAAGGATCAAAATCTTGTCTTGTGATTCATGGAAAGAAAGCTCCTCCCCATCATCATTCGGGCAAAATAACATGTGGCTGCAAAATGTGAGAGAACATGAGTTCAACACGTGGACCCCTTGCAGGGGCGCAGGGGCAGGTTTCACAGTGTTCTGGAAGATTTGAACTCCCAGTTACCAGTCCACACTAAGTTAGCTTTGCTCCTGTTGCTACCAGTGGCTGCTAAAATAGAGTTAACCTGGATGTGTTGTCTTTGCTGAAATTCTAATTTAGCTTTTCTGTGTAAACACCCATTTAGTATCTATATCTCGCTCCCACCTTTGTTAAGTAAAATAATAATATTCTCCTGCCTCATATGGTGTAATGAGGTTTAATACATTAAAGATAGTGAGGCACTAGTTGCTATAGTAATGTACTATTTAAATAACTAAGGGGAAAAAAAAAAACCCTCAGAAGTGTTTCAACAAATGCAGTTTATTGAGGGCTACTTGTTTTGCACAAAACATCTTTGGGATGGTGAACACACCACGGGGAAAGTCTCCATGAGGCTGTTCAGGACAAGAGCTGGTAAGGGCAGTGTGTGTGGGGGTAACCAGTGCTGAGCAGGGAGAAGGCTTTCCCCTCCTGCCACATCCAGGCTCAGCTGTCTGCAGGCAAAGCGGTGGCTGAGGTGGGTGAATGGTTCATCCGAGCCCCCCAGTCTGGGAGAGGCACCTCTGACCATCCCTTCACACGCTGACAGGGGTTTGTTTTAGAAAGGGCCAGCAGCAGGCCCAGTGCCTGTGAAGCTGCCAACTGTTTGATCATTTGTACAGACACAGCAGCCTGGAGTGCAGCTCCCTTCCCTGCTGGAAGCAATTAGACTCTCTGCTGCTAGATTAAACTGTCTTTGGAAAATACCTCTGGTCCTGAGATCACAAACCCACCAGCAGCTTGCGGTGCACTGGTTAAGGAAATGCACTGTGGGGCTGGGAATGTGGACTTGCACTTTCCTTGGCAGAAGGTGAAATCAAATATATATTCTCCATTTCTTGGGCAAACACTGTAAGAAGTAGCGTGTGTAACACATGAGCACCACTACCAATCATTCTCTCGAGGGCCAAGATTTAAAAATAAAGTGACTTCATCTGTATTCTTCACATGTTTGTTGGCTGTGATCTCTGAACAGCTATTATATCAAATTCCTCAAGAGATTTAAGGGAAAAAAAATCTGATTTCTGAGTTCTGATCAGCTTGATGGGTTTATGAGAGAAGCTGTGGGTAGCACAGGTCAACCCCAACATGCCCAGGGTCCCTCACAGCCAGAAGGACATTTTGAGCAAAACTAACTGAGGTGCTTCAGTTTCACCTAAGTCACCCTTTAGGCACCTGCATAATTTTTGTCCACAATCACACTGAATAATTTCCTAAGCCAGGGAGACAAAGTTTATAAGCCTAGCCAGTTCTGTAAAGATGCTTCTAAGTAATGAAGGCAAGGATAATTATTTTAATTCTATTTCTGATCATGATATAGAAAAGATCAATATGATAAAGAAAATGATGAGTCTTTATAATAAGATGCTTTCTTCTTTTGTAAATTTTTGTTTGGACTAAAATGCATGGACAGAAATAGAGAATATGGGTAAAAATGTATCTTGGTAATAGATCAAATGCAAAATGTATAGCTTGCAAATCAAACCTTAAAGCAAGTGAATCTCTGTTGGAATCAATAGCTGAGATGGCTGACTGAGCAGGAGGTGAGAAAAATAATAGTTTGTTGCCTCTCTGCAGCAAATGTAAGTCAAGTCAGTCCACCATGACCTCAGTGTGTAGGAGAGTTTATGCTTAAATGGTTTATTTTACATATTGACAATGGTCTTCTAAACTTGACTCCAGCTTGCAACAACTTCCACCAACAGCTTTACTGGTGGAAAAAAAAATATACTCAGTATACTCAAACAGAATTTTTTTCTTTTTAATTTTTTAGCAGAATGTTTAATTAGAAAATTCTGACTTGCTTTAACAAAGCAAAATGTTTTATGGGAAAGCAGCAGTTTTGAGAAAACTTTTGCCTTAAATGTTATACAAATTGGGGGTGAAAATTCTAATTCCAGTAACAGAGAGAGAAAAGTACCTCTGTTTTTGTCTGATGCCAACTACCTGAACACAACCTTCCTCACATGTATGAGCCTGTATCCCCACTGGGGTATGGAACCATAGGATCATTAAGACCTCCAAGAGTCCTTTCCCTAAAGAGCATTTATACCCAGAGGAACCACAGGGATAAAGGCTTTCTGAGTGTCACGGTCCCCACCTGGAAACTGGCTCATGCCATTGTTTTGAGTCAAGTACTTCTTCAGCCTCCTTTCCTCACCCTTACACAGCTACTTGTACAAAAACTGTTTATTTACCTGTGTAAAGCAGCCCTATCCAGCAGAGGAATATGTGATAGGCTGGCAGACTCTGGTCTCCAGGAGCCTGAAAGCCCTAAAGCAGACGGGGGAAGAGCCAAGCTTGGCTCGGTCACACCTTGTGTGAACGCCTCCAACAGTGAGTTTTTATAATTTTGCTTTATGGTGAAAATTTCTGAAACCTCTTGGTTCCCTCTCACCCCAGAATGGGACTTTTGTAATCTGAAAGTGTTTTATGGCATGAGAAAATTGCTTCCTGTCTTGGGCTACTTTTCAAATTGGACCCGAACTACCATTATTGAATAGTTTTCAAATTGTCCTGGCTGGTAACTGCAGAGACTCCATCATGATGAAGCTTTCAGACCTTTTAAAAAAAATTTTTTTGGCAGTAATTGCCTGAATTAACTGAAGGGAATTTCAGGCCTTGTATACTCCTATATGCAGTGAATTGTAGGACTTTTTTTTTTTCAGTGTTCTGCGGGTATTAATTAGTTAGGAAAAAGCATTAACACTTTGCTCACATTCTCAAATATCTGCTCATGCAAACCAGTATCTGCTCACACAAATCAACATATTGATCTCCTTTCAGCATTTCAAATAAACAGTTAACAAAAACATCTTTAATTATTTTATGGTCCTTCATGTCAAGCAAGCGTTCTCCCTTTCTTAGAGGAAAGTGTTTGAAACATCATGGGGTAAAATTAAATTATTTGACTGAGACCACAGAAAGGCACTTTCAAAGCCCAAATCATAAAGCAGCAGACCTTACTTAAATCACCTCCACAGAGGTTTAAGCTAAAGTGTTGTGCTTGTCATTGTAAAAAAAAGCCCAACCTGTGTACAAAGTCAGCTGCAGTCACTTGGCTAATAAGTATAATCCCTTCAACTGCTCTAACTCAGCCTGGTTTGATTGTGTGCCCAGCAGTGGTGGCTCTAATGCTTTTTAGCTGGGGAGGGAGGGGGTCAGCAAAAAAACCTCCAGGGGCTGTGTTTGTGGGCATGGAGGAGAGCTTTGAGAGAACAGGATTGTGCAAACAAAGCCACTGCGAGTGAGCCATTTTCCAGATATTGTGAGCAAGAGAATATTTAGCTATATTTGAGAAAACAGAAGATGTTTATCTGTAAATATCTTTGCAATCTTCTTCTATGCAGCATGTTTTGGGGGTCGCTGGAGTTGCCCTATGCCTGTCCCTGCAGGTTGGGGCAGCCCATGAAATCCCCTCTGAGACTGATTCCATGAAGGCCCCTAGGATCCACTAAAGCATTCCCAGATCTTGTTTTCCAACACAAAACATCATAACAGAGAGGCTTCAAGTGCACAATTGCACTGTGAATTTGTACAAGTGGCCCCACCAATAAACAAGGGGTGTGGAGGGAGTCCTGCTCTCTCCCAGGTAAGAGCTCAGGCTGGTGCACAGCCTCTGAGTTCAACACCCACCTCACTGACTCGTGCTCTTAGAAATCCCACCAAACTCTGCTTTTTCATGGAGCAAGGAAGGAGGAGGGAGACAACAGGAGACAGGGGACTACTCGTGCCTGCCCTGCTTTTATCATGAGTGAAGCGATTCGTTGCTGACATACAGAAAGTAAAGGTGTGTAAGCTTGTATTTTTCCAAATTTCAGAAATGTTTGAGAGCTAATTTTAACTGAAATTGAGAGCTTTGAGCCAGCCAGCAATTATTATATATAGAACAAGATGGAAAATGTTTAAAAATTGAAATTATCATTGGCCTTTATGGATCCATGTGTCAAAGGCAGGAAATTGCAGCTGCTGGTTCTTGGGCTTGGTGGGCAGTGCTGTGAATGGGTGTTTGGCTGGTTATAGACTGAGAAAAACCCTAAAGATCTTCAAAATTTAATTATATATAATTCTTAATCAAAATGCATAAGCATTGAGAATATCTGAAATTCATTATTATTATTGTAATGCATGTCAGCTTTTGAAAGGTGCTCAGGAAGACATGGGAAATATATATCTACTGTCATCCCTCAAACCCCTCACCTGCAAAGAGAGGGAGATGACACAAAGTCATCTAGTCTGGGTACTTCTATGATCAAATTGCAATCTTTTTCCTTCTGGAATATTGTGGATCAATTTCATGCTGAATTTAAATATCTGCAGAATCACAGATTTAATCTAGATAATGTATTTTGTAAGTTTTCTTTATTTAATTTCCTGGCATTCTTTCTCTGTTGTGCATGTAGGCTTTGTTACGTAGAGCTCCTAGATGACTGATAAAAATAATTTTATAATGAAATGTGAATTAACACTAATTCAATTTGGTGGGTTTTGGAGATGACAACTATTGATATATGGATTTCCTTGTTCCTCAGGAATATACAGTCAATAGCACTGAAATTGGGATTGATCAAATGAATTGTCTTACTCGTGTATGTAGCTCCTTTCACAAGTCATAATTTTGCAAAATATTCATAACTTTTAAGGATAACAATTGTCATAATAACTTAGGATCAGTCCACAGGGTGCCCAGAGGAGCTGTGGCTGCCCCTGGATCCCTGGCAGTGTGCAAGGCCAGGTTGGACGGGGCTTGGAGCACCCTGGGATAGTGGAAGGTGTCCCTGTCTATAGCAGGGGGTGCAATGGGATGAGCTGCAAGACTTTTCCAACCCAAACCATTCTGTGATTCTATAATTCCATAATTCTACATCATTGTGGTTGTAGTTATAGTCAGCAATTGAGCTCAGGACTACCATGGTTTCCAGTGAGTAGCAGGAATTGTCCAAGGATAAACAAGAGAAATAAGATAAACATGGAACACCAACTTTTGGTAGCTGATTTTGATAATAGCTTGATCAATTTTGGTATCATTAACACTGGAAAATAAGCATAATTCTCAGGGCAGTGTGCACATGAAAGCAAAACTTGGAAAAGGGGAAAAAAAGAAATCAGGTCTAATTAGCCAGTTGTCCCAACATGTTGTATGGTACATTCATACTTAAAAGGGGTTCAAACCTCTTTAAAGAATGCATTTATCCATGAAGAAAAAGCAGAGTTAAATCCATCCATATCAGCTACAACAGTAAATTATGAATAAAATATCTGTGCCATTTATGGTATCTAAACAGGGAGTACCAAAATGTTTCTGCGATGGCATAACAAGGTGTTTCAAAGTCAGGATCCTATCCAAGGTCCTCTAAAGTCAGATTTAAAATAACTCCTCTAGAATCTGAGTTCCTCGAGTCATCGTGGTAAAAAGCAATATAAAAAAATATATTAGCACTAAATGATCTATTCAAGGACAGCAACGTGCAACAAAGCTCCAGAAATGTTACAATCAAGGGAACTGAAATACTTCCAATAAGACTATGCATCCACCATCTCCTGGGATGGAGAATGAAGGAGGAGGAAGAAGAGAAAATCCCACCTGGTTTACTTGATTTGTTTTCAGTGGAACCCAAATAACTTACAGCACAGTATGACAACAAAAACCTTTAATTTTCAGAGCTCCATATGGTGAGAGACTCCAGGAAAGGAGAAGCTTTCCACCCCCACCAGTAATCCATGTGCACCGAGTTATTTACCTGAACCTTCATCCTCAGATATATTTGGCAATTTCTTGGAAGTCATTAAAAATGTAAGCAAACCCCAAACTGAGTGGATGATGGCATTAAAGGCATCTGTGAAGTGATTCATTGGGTCCACTCGATGCCCCACACCTCATTTTGCTCCCCAGGTTCAGTGATGTGATGCTGGCCTGGCTCAGGGCCCTTGGGCTGGGCATCCCTTTTGGCTTGCCCTTTGGGACTGGTGTGGGTCAGGGCATGGCTATTTATCCTTATTTATTCTTTTTTACCCCAAAGAATGGGGCCAGAGAGCTAAGTGGCTTCTGAAAAGGAGCCAGTTCTGTAAGGCTGGAAAAGAGGAAGAACATGGGGTTTACATACACTTGTTCTCTTTAAAGATACACTTTTTCATGCCTCTCCTCATCCAAATAATTTTCCATTCTTTTGGATGATTTCCCAAAGTTGTCACGACAGAGGAAAAGCCTGAAGGGGATTTAAATTAGGAGATTTTTTTATTGCCAGATCAATACAGGGTTGTCATTCAGTATGTAAGAGGAAAAGTGCAAGTATGAGACACTTGTGAGGGAACTGGGCAGGCAGAAAATAGTTGAGGGGATAGGTAACAGGATAAGAAGGATTTAATCTTGTAACAGATGTCCCCATCTTTTTACTTGCAAAGGGCTAAAACATAAAATGTAAGAAATCTGACAAATTTATGGCTAAGAAAAAGGCTTTAGGTAATTTTCTCTTAAATGACAAGGAGAAAGGTGAAACTGGTCAGTCCAATACTTGTCTTTTTTTTTTTTTTTTTCTTTTTCTGTTCTTTAATGTAAATTAATAGCAGCCCAGAATGGATATCCGTGTTCAATCCTCTATAGGTGCCATTCTCTTGAGGTCTTGCTCAATCTGGTCATCTCTGTCGCTGAGAGGAGGCTGTTATTACCCCATCTCAGGTGATCCTCTGTGCTCACTGCTGATGTTCACAGCCTGTGTTGTGATGGAGAGGTGTTTACACCGTATAATCACTGGTGGCCAGCCTTGCAGAAAAGGGAAAAGGCAAGAATTTCATAGCTAAAATTACTTTCTCTCTCTCTTTGAGATGGATCCCATCAAATCAATGTTGTGAGAGGTAAAAGAGTGTGGGTGGCCTTTCAGTGTCACTGAGCAAATTGTTGCTGTTCTTTGTGGAAAAATGACAATGCCATTTCCAGAGCTCTCAGTCAAGGCAGCATCGTTCCCAGACACTGAATCCTAATTGTTAGATTTCTTTATTTTATTTTGAGCTAAGTTGATGACAGTGAATAGACAGGAGACAAAATATGGTAATTTCATTAGTAAAAAATGCATGTTAAAACTGTAACATTTCCACAAGTGGGGAAAAAAATCTATCAAGCACTTGTCAGACTACCAAGATCTCATGGTTTGGCTACAGGGAAGGACCATGGAGTTCATCTTACCCTCACTGAATAGAGGGAATGGGCCACAGACCTGGTGCTGAGCGTGGAGCCCAGTTATAAACACACCCCCCCAGATCCATGGACACAGTGGCTGGATCTGCATCAGCCTGCAGTGATGGCCGCGAGGAGATCCCATCACAGGAAATGGATCTCAGCTGAGGGAGAGGATTTGCTGGAGGGTGAGGCTGGAGCAGAGCAGGCTGAGTCCCCGTGGTGCAGGAGCCTCCCTGGCCAGGCAGTGAACCCAGAGTCCCAAGGGTGCTCCCTCATTTCGGGGCCCACTTGAACGTGCGGCTGGAGACACTCTTGAGATCAATTTTTAGATTAGCTGAATACTTACTCACTGAAGCTGATTATGAGTGGAGGCTGATTATAGCAATTTTGACATCTCTGAACAAGTTTTAGATGCCTCTGATGAGTGCACATCCCTTCCTCCCCAAAATGGAGGCACTAGAAATCAGTGAGCACTTAGCAGTGCGAAAGATCTTCCCTTTCGTATTTGTTTTTAGACATAGGCTTTAAGGCACTCTTATGTCACACAGATGGTGAAAGGATTGAACTCAAACAAGGCCTAGACCAAAGTAACCATTTCAGGCTGCAGAGAAACCTCTGATGTGACCCTATATCATATTATTCTTATGTGAGTCAAAGTCAAGTAGAGCCACTGAGATTTTAGAAGGATATTCATGATTCAGAAGGTCTTCTCCTTCCTATATAGCTGTATTTTGTGTCTCCTAGAAAAATTTCCTTCTGGAGTATTGACATTCCGTTATAGAAAATGAAATATTTGACCAAAACCCCCCCCAAAACACAAGCAAACAAAAAACCTCAACAAAACACTTTATAAAGCCTTGATCTAGATGTATCACAATCCTGAATCTACCAAAATAATAATGTGCCACTAGAAGACTAATTGACATTGCTTCCTTATGGAATTTTGTCCACTAGGCTTTGAGCAGGCAGAAAAATCATAGTATCCTTTTACACTGTGCAAAAATATGCTGTCACCAAATAAATAATATATTCTTGTCCCTAAAACATCATTCCAAGTTGCTCTACATCAAAAACTAGTTGTCAGTCAAACTCACCTTACCTCTTACCTCCTCACAGGCACAGAAAGTTCTCCAAAGCCCTCCTGTCTGCAACCGGTTATGCAAGTTGGGGAAAATATAAACAGTTTCTCAGCTTGAGAATAAGGTGTGAATCCACTACCTAAATCAAGGGTTTACTAAATAAATTTAGAAAATCACACAGAAGTTCAAGATTTAGAATCACTTTAAAATTTTGCACTGGTTCATTTTCTTCGTGCTGGATTATTGAAACAAGTTGTGGTGCAGCATGACAGGTCTTAGAAAGGAGAGAGATAACCCATTTATTCACCCAGGTCTCCCTAAGTCCAGGTATTGACTGCTGGTTTGCCATGCTCCCTGGAAAGATCTCTGGAGACTGAAAATATAAGGATGGACTACAAAATTTGTAATCTTCTAGGACTGGACTTATCCCTGATTAATGAGAGGACGACATGATGACTCCTAGGCACAAGAAATCGATGTTTTATATTTCCCATCTCCCCTGCCCCAAAAGGAAAGAAAAGTTATGTAGATGACAATATTCAACTTTAATAGGTTTTGGAGACATAGAATATATGCACCACGGAAATGAATGTCCAGAGATCCCAAATATATCCACCTGTAAACTTGGGCAGCTGCACCAAACAAGCAGAAAGAGAGTTTCTCATGGTTTGGAATTTTTTTCATGCATGGTTTTCTGTGCATGGTTCCTTTTATTTTGTTTCTGTCTGTCTAACTCTTGGAAATGATCCCTAATGATTTCTATTATGTACCTTATATTTCAACCAGATATAATATTAGATATATGTGGTGATTATATTTACTCTTTTAATATTTTGGGTATAAGAAGTGACCATTAATTTCAGGAATACAAAACTAACTTTTTTTTTTTTCCTGTATGTTGCTGTGTTTCTTTTGGGTCCTTTCATTACATCTACAGAATTAATGAAAACAAGCTCTTTACTTTTCCTTTTTCCATGACATCTGTTCATATGGAATTGTGAACCACATTTTACAGAAATGCTCAAAAGATTTCAAATAGTTGATTTAGCTTCTTCCACCTAAATTAAATTTTTAGGATTTTTATATTTTTTTACTTTTTTTTTTTTTTTTTACTATTCTTGTGCTATGTTCTGCTCCAGAGATTATTACAGTTTATCTTGCTTATCAATAGCTCACTGACATTTATTGAGCTGGAAATATTGTTTGCTCTTCACTGTCAATCAAAATCTTGACTCCTACGTCTAGCTATCCATTCTGCTTTATGATTCTGATTGATACTGGGAAAAAAATCATTACTGGATATAACTTAACACAGAAGTAACTGGTGGGCATGGTGGTGTGTTGAAGAGAGAGCACATGTAGCAACTCCTGTCAGAGATTGAAGAAGTCACCCAACAGCAAACAGTCTGTGTTACTTAAACTCAGTTGCTTTCAATTAAAATGAAAATTTAATGCTGGAAGAGAGTCAAGGCAAAAAATATCTACAAATAATTGGCCCAGTTTATTTACATCTGATTTTTATGGTGTCAGCGAGGCATCCTTTGGCTTCAGTATGAAGAGCATCAGAATTTCTATTTGTTAACATTTCAGATGTGAGAATAACAGAATAGATAAGGAATGGTTCAGAAGTGTTGTAAACAGGCAACAGTGGCAAAGCTGGGGGGAAGGCATAGTTCTTCTTCCCAAAGATAGAGAAATTGGGTGGAATGAGTAGCCTATATCATTAATATCCTATAGATCTAATAGGATATGTCATAGGAGTGCTGGGCAACCTGTGCTGTTCCTCGGAGAAGATGGATTTATCCATATGAAAATGTTTCACTGCTTTAAGGTGGCCAAGGAATGCACTGAGGAAAGCAACGTCAGAGAGTGAAGGTGGGGCAAACTTGCTGCAGTGAGAGCTGAGAGTGCCCACACCTCCAGGGAAGCAGGAATCGCCATCCCAGCCCCCCATGCCTTGCTTAGGTGCTCTGAACTCTCTCCCATTCCTGAAGCATTATCCCATGGACACTCACTAAGTGCCTGAGCTGAGCTCAGTGCATTTTGTCACTCCTGTGTCTGGCATTGCTGTGTGACTTTTACACTGGCACATGGTGATGGGACAACAAGGGAGAATGGTTTTAAATTAAAGAGGAGAGATCAGATTAGATGTCAGGAAGAAATTCTTACCTGTGAGGGTGGGGAGGCCCTGGCACAGGGTACCCAGAGAAGCTGTGGCTGCCCCTGGATCCCTGGCAGTGTGCAAGGCCAGGTTGGACGGGGCTTGGAGCAGCCTGGGATAGTGGGAGGTGTCCCTGCCCATGGAATGAAATGGTGTTTAAGGTCCCTCCCAACCCAAACTATACCATGGTTCCATGGTTATGTATATAAAAAGTAATTAATTTTCCATTTAGGTGTTATACGTACAGTGTGCTCGATTGGAATCCTCCTACCACCTCCTTTAAGGCTCATGGACAGAGGGAACAGGAGCAGCCCTGAGCTGGCTGGCTGGGAGGATAAGCAGGAGTGGTGAAGTTAGAAAACGATATTAAGTTAACTAAACATGGCAGATCAAGACATATCTCTCTCTTCTATACCCACTCATCAAGAAAACTGTAGTGCTTTTTGTAATAAAGGCACCTATTCTGTTGGAGATGGTCAATTTAAAAACAAATTGTCAGTCTCTGAAGGGCTCCTTACCTATGAAAAAGTGGGACCTTAATTTTTTCTTCAAATCAGACAGCTTTTTTATGCAGTTCAATTTCATTACCACTGAGATGACTTTCAGGGTCACTCTTAGAAAAAAACTAGCAATTATATTAAATAGGAGAAGAAAATAAAAAACCTTGACTGCTCTGTTTACTTGAATCCTGCCATTCTGTCATTCCAACATGAAAACTGTCCTTGAAGTGTAGTACAACCTACAAAGACAAACAGTGGAGGGAGTTTATATAAATCAAATTGGTGTCATATGATCCCCAAGCCCTGATGTGTTTCTATAACGTTAGAAGCAAACTCTATTTTAAGCACCAATGGACTGTGTGGCATCACTTCTTTTTGTTTGTATTTTTTTTTCAATGCCCTGGGCATGTGTCTAAATAAAAATATTATCTTCATCAATAAAAGCATTCACCACGTGGTGAGGCACAGCCCAGGCTGAACTCTAATAAATGACCTGCTTGTAATTTGTGAGTGCAAAGCCTGAGCTGCTCACTTGTCACACCTGGATCCTGTTCTGAGAGGAAAACACTCATCCATACAGTCTTGCAAAACACAAATCCTAAAAACTCAGCAGCAAAACTCACTGTTACCACAGGGAATGGGCTTGGACCACTGCTTTTATTATTCCTGTTTGTATGCCGAAAAAAAACCTCAACAAACAACCAAAAATGGGTACTTTTTTTTTTGTCCACCGTGATAAGGTGACAGCAGAGGGTTCTTTTGAAAGGGAGAGACATTTATTCAGAAGTGAATATTTTTTCCAGTACTTCAGGGACCTAATTTTCAGGTGGAAGAATTAATAATAATGACAATAAAAGAAAAAAATAGTTTTATGGTCTGCTCTATCTTCTTTCTCATTCTTTTTGCTGCCTTTCATTCTTCCCCCTCCCCTCTCAACCTTTTTTTAGACATAAAAATATTATTTTTGAAGTTTTCAATTACAAAGAAAAACAAAAGCACTAAGAAGCCTAAGCCACTATTGCTTCTGAATCAAGTCATGTCCTTAGATATGGATTGAGAAGAAAGATTTCTTATGGAAAAACAAAAAAAGCAAAACAGAATAAACAACAACAGCTACAAAAACAGGAAAAAACCCTTTTTCTATCCAAGTTTTTAAAATAAAATGTCCAGTTTCCTGGCAAGAGAAGTGGAGGCACTATACTTGCATTTTTTATGAAAAACAAATATTCTAAGCACAGCATCCTATTATCTGCTTGGCACTGGTTTCATTGTCTATAAAATTATGTGACCTTGGCTATAAACCCCCTATGAGCTGGACTGCATATAAAAATCCCCTTCCCTTAAAAAGGATTTGTGTGTTGTTCTTGCAGAAGGTGCATTTGTACTTTCTGCTTCAGCATCGCTCCAAGAACTCCTTTGCAATGACTTTCTCTTGTACACCGAGTGCACAAAATTCACATTTCAGAAGGACTTAGAATTAAAATTTGCAGGGTTTTTTCTTTTTTAATTCTTTTTTTTTTTTTTAATTTTTACCTGCAGGTAGCATCAGATTCTCTTTCAGCTTTAGTATAAGTAGTCTTTGCTGGTAACCTTTCGGTTACAAAGAATTCAGCGTTCAGACCTATCAATCTTTCACCGCGGAGCTGCCAAGTCTCGTAACAAAGGAGTATTTTGTTTGAAGGGCAAACCAAATTGACTTGTGTTTCCAATAACTGTAATGTCCGGCTTCTTATCAGTATTAATAACAAAATGCAAATTGCATTCCTGACCAAAAAAATGAAAATAGGAAAAAAAAAAAAAAAAGAGTTGAAACGAGCAGTGCAAGCAGTAAATTGCTTGCAGTATGCTATTATATTGAGATTCTCATTTTCAGCTATACAGTAGTTTACTTAAGGTGAGCAAAAAGAGCAATCATTGCAAAAAAGGACCAAAATGTTCCAAGTGTAACTTTTAAGTATGAGCAAACAGAAGAGCATAATGGATAGTTGTAGCAGAAATAATAGCACATAGCAAGATGTAAATCATCAGCAGGTTAACCGTTAATCTCTTTATTGGGATTTTTATTTAAAATAAAACCAAAATTCCTATTAAATGTGCAGGAGTTTAGAAAGTCTGAACTACCCTTGGACAGTGATCAACACTTAATTAATCAATTTCTGTCCGCGTTGTGAAAACAACTTCTGCTTTATTGCTTTTTGGAAACAAAATTAAAGTGAAGCCATATAAAAACTATTATGAGGAAGAACTTGCGGCTTGCAAAGTGTTCCCCTCTCTGACTAAATTGTGTCACTTCTGTTTCTTGTTTCATTATCTAATGTTAGTCAGAAAGCAATGGGTTTACTCATTTTATTGCTTGTTCAAATGAATTATCTGGTAGATTAAAATTCAGCTTTTTCTCTCAAATGTTTGAAATTACACAAAATCTCAGTGCACCAGTATTGGGCATAAGGGTCACATATGGCACAAGTGGAGCTCTCACCAATGTGTGACAGCAACCTGGGGATGTGTAATCCAAGGACGGGTTAGAGGTCAGCTTGAAAAATATCTAGAATAGATGATGTTAAATAAAATGTTCATTCTGTTAGCTGCTTGCCTTCTTTTCAGGGTAACCTGCAATTTCATTTGCATTAGACACAACCATCCTGGTCTGCAGAGTGAGTGTGGAGTGAAACATCACTGAAATATCTCTCTGATATCAGCATTACTTTGGCAAATATAAACCCATCAAGGGGATCAGTGTTAGACCTGGTCTCTGTTGCCTGTGAGGAATAATACCTGGGTACATTAAGTGTTCTTCATCATGGAAATTATTGGGAAGTCCTGGTACGAATGTGAGCACTGAAAATGGTTTTTGAAGGGGTTCTATCCTATAGGAGATTCTGCTCAGGAGGAGCTGCAGCCTTTCCTGCAGGCAAATCGAGTGGCATTCAGGAATTAATAGATGAAAAAATTCCATCCCAGATCCAAGTCAGAAGTCATTAGAAAAACTTGTACAAGACTCATATCACTCAGGAGCACATGTGCCTTGTGCAATTCCATCTCTTACCCAGGAGACTGAAGGAGCACTTGCATGGGGATGCTCTGTGGGAATCTAATCTCAAAGTGGTCAAGGCAGAGAAGTTGAAAACCTGCATCTTAATGTGTACTGGTGAGATGCAGATGTGAAAAAACCATCAATTCGAAGCACAGAGGACACCTGATGATGTAAAGGCTCTTTAAATCATGGATTAGACAAAATGACTAAACTCTGCTCAAGCTATGGTATAAACTATTCAAAATTCACTTGCATCACCTCTGATTTTTGTGTTATCCATGGTGTGGCATCACACAAACAAATATTTATTAACTAACAGTGCCAGCACTCCAAATGACACTGGCCACATGTTGCCAGCCTTTGCCATGAGTAGGAGAACAGAATGAAAGGCATTTTTGGCCAGACCACAGGTTTTGTTGATCTTTGCGCAGAAGCCATCCCATTTATTAAATCTCCAGTCATCTTCTCCAAACTTTTCCATTCCAAAATGCCTTTCCAGTATTTTTTCAGGATGTACCATGGGTTTGTGCAGTGGCACAACCTTGCATGACTTTGCTTTTTC
This sequence comes from Orthonyx spaldingii, assembly GCA_013397795.1. NCBI lineage: Eukaryota > Metazoa > Chordata > Aves > Passeriformes > Orthonychidae > Orthonyx > Orthonyx spaldingii. Next base: position 1,947,978 of record VZTJ01003580.1, read on the forward strand.
ACTTTCTGTGCCTTCCCTAACATATCCTGGAATTTTGTTGGCTTTCCTGGCTCTGAGTGAGTACTGACTTCCCACATCACTTCTGCACCTGTAGTGTCTTTAGCTATTTTATTGCTCTGTTACTCAGCATTGTGAAATCCTTTCCCTGCAGAAAACTTTGCCCAGGTCTGCCTGACTGTGCTTTCACATTTAAATTGACAGAGCTCATACTGTTTTCTATTATTTCCATTATTTGGATTTGATTTTTTTTAAGGACTTATTCTTTCTAATTATCTCCTGTGTAGTGTTCTTTAAGTAAGCCACATTTTTTTTTTTACCTTTTCTGAAGATGTTATTACTGAGGGTTTGCCTGAAGTCAAAACCAAGTCGTGGAGGTATTTTTTAAAAAATTTTAAAAGTTGTCAGCCTACTGCAGATATTTCACTCTTTTTTCTTCCTCTTCTAGTAATTTTTTAGATGATTTTCTTCGCTTTCTATGGTTTTCCCTATGTCATATATTAATTTGACAATTCCTTTATAAAATTTAATTATTAATTCAATAAATTTGCTAGTACAGGTAGACATCCTATTACTCAGTGGACTTTAGGACAGTTGGGAGTTGCTGTTTCTTAGCTATCTAATCTATTAAATTTTATTTTTGTGTTTGTTTTGTAGGAATGTTCACTACTTTGCATTCTTTACTTCCCAGTTGATATATTCAGTATCCTTTCTTTGTGTGCTTTGTCTCAGCAAGGGCTGATCCCTCCATCTCAAATATCTGACATTTGTTTGAACTCATGAGGCCAAAAAGACCTTGACTGAATAGATTGTAAGTGTTAATAACAAACCTGAGTTTTTTTTAATTGAATAAAATGCTATGTGTTGTCAAAATTACTATTCCTAAAATTAATCTCCTAACTTGTTTGAATTATACTCTGGATAAAACTGGGGTCACTGTTTGTTCATCTGGGGTTTTTTCCTGAAATACATTAATGGGGAATAAGCCTCTAGAAATTCACAGTGATCCAAGTTAACAGCACAAAACTTAGTTTTTGCCTTAATTCTGTGTAAGTGCAGGTGAAAAACGCTGTCAGACTTTTACAAACATGTGAGCCCCAACACTTGTTTCATTCATCCTCCGGCCAATTTTTATACATGTCTAATTCATCTCAGTTAAGAGACCTCTGAAACCCACTCTGATAGAGCCCAGTAAAATGCAAATGAACCCCTCAGAAAATGAACCTAGATGGAAAACTTGGGAAACTGAAACCAAATGAGTATTAGTGTAGTTGAATAGCTAAACTTGAATTAATTCATTTATCCCTCACTCAATTTTTATTCCTTGAAAATACCAGAGTATAATTGATACCTTGACACTTTTGAAGTCAGTGAATTTAAGTGTGTTGAGGGTTTTATTTTATGTCTCTTTCAAAATAGCCTAATGTTAGCTAAAGTGATTGAAAGAGTATCAGGTAGTTATAAATAGTTTAGCTAGATTGGCTTTTTAATTCCCTGTGTCCTGTGCCTTAAAGCCGATTTTAATGAGGAAAGTATTGTCAGATTTCCTCATCTCTTGTATATTCATGACTCTAGAGTGTTCAGATAATTCATTTCTCACTAAACAAAAAGCCCAGAAAAATATCAATAGAATTATTCAAATCCGTGAAATTTCAGAAGTATTTCCGTGGTAAATGCCAAAATTAATGGCCGCACTTCACAAGCAGAGGTTAATCACAGTTCATTGTTTAGCTGCTCCCTGCAACGACAACGCTCATTACGAATGCATTTGGTACATGTGTAGATGGAATATGGAATTTTCATGGAACCACTCCTCAGGTATTACTTCAAGATGTTTTTGCAATTCTTGCTGTTGACTCCTGTTTGCAGAGGAACCAGGCAGTTAATGCATCAAGTGCTGGAAACCATAGCTACAATGGATCTCTGCACCCACTGAAATAATTTTTGAAGGCTAATTCCTGCAAAGCCAGGCATAGTGGAGTGTTAAGCATGACTCAGAAAGGGCCAAACCCCCTTAAGTCTGTTTGAAAATCATTCTTTGGAGGATCAGAGATAGAATTGAGAACTACATGGACCATTGTGGCATCTTGCATTTGTGAACTTGTTGATATACAGAGTGCTTTGAGTGCTTGAACTTAGCTTGAGTGCTTGAATGTCTGGCATTAAAAAGGAATTTATCTTATTCTCTAAAAGTAAAATTCTCTCTACTATGGCCCACACAAAATATTTGCATTAATTTGCATCACTTACCATGAGTGAGTAATAAGCCCTGTGCTTCTCTCAACATTGCAAAGAGTTCTCCTTAGAAAACCTAAAAGAATTCATTGCTCTCTGAATCCATCGAATGCACAAACCCCCTCGCCCCACGATGATTAACTCTGCCCACAACGCACTGCAGAGCCCAGTCCATTGGGGCTATTTGCTGTGCTTGTTCACACATCAGAATGCCTGAGAGCAAATTGAATTTTAATTTCAGTTTTGACATCTGGTCCCCTACTTCTTGTTTTAGATGAATTGTAGATTACACCGGTCAAAATACTTCCTGCATCCCATTAATTCCATTGGTGGGATCTCATAATATACACTGCAATCACTCCTTCCAGAAAGAAAAGGTGAAAATATCAATTGTCCTGCAAGAAGCTAATGCACAGTCTGTGGCTTCATGTGAAATTTTCTAGTGGGACCTATTTTCATAGAGCATATAAACTTAGCCCACGCTGGTGAGTCAGGCTGTGTGAGATTATTGAGCATCACAGCTGAAGAGGAAGAACTCTTTTATACATTTTTCAGCATAAAAACTGTGGATATGCTACAACTGAGCATTGCTTTGACCACTGGGGATCCTCGTGAAGGAGACCCATGGTCTTACAGTCAAACAGTGCTGATGCTTGTTAAGAAAACCCTAAATAATTCTGAGCAATCTCTCGGTTCAGCTCATTTGCTGTGAGTGTTAAAGGACATCTCACCTTCTTTAGTGTCCCTCCTGCTTCTGCCAAAATGCCCCTGTCAGCACAAATGGCAGCGGGCAACCTGCCCTGACTATCCTGGTGACCAAGGGGAAGTGATTGATTACCCAGAGAGAGCTCAACATTCCGCGCTGGCCACAAATATCCCTGTCCCTACACATTGCCTGGTACAGGGGAGAGAAGGTGCTCTTGCCAGAAGGGAGCTCCTCGGAAAAAGAAAAAAAGAAAAAAAAAAAAAGAAAAAAGAAAAAGAAAATCAGAAGAAATAATACTCCTTGGTACTGCTAAATTTTTTATGCAGTTGTCTTCCAGAATAAGTCTCAGATGTCCTCAAATATTAATACTTGTAATGAAATGCCCAGATTAGCAATTGCATAAATCCTTCCCTTGGACGGAAGTTGCAGCCTGTGGGATCGCGGCCGATTAAAAAGATTGTTGCAGCCACAGTCACCTTTGCCTCAAGCTGATGCCAGGTGCTATCAGCCAAGTTAGAAGTCAACACAGTGTGCAAAATATGATCCTCTGGAGGGCAAAATCTGACTCATCTCGCTCTCCGTGTCCCAGCGTGGTGGATGTGAATGAGGCACCGCGGGACGGGAGAATGAGGGCAGATTGCGGCAGGGAGGATAAAACCGCTCCACGGAACCTTTTAATACATTTTAACTAAGAGACTTGGGGCTGTATCTTGTTCTCAATTTTGTATTGACCTTTATGGGGTTTTAAAAGAGAGCAGTTTTTCCCTGTTCTTAATTTATGCCACTTACCAAAGATCCCTGGAGTCAAATCTGTGCTAATTTACACAATGTGCAGATCCTCTAAAGGCAATGAGTTGCAGTGTAAATTAGAGCATAAATCAGGTCAGAATTTGGCCCCTGATGAAGAGCCAATGGAAAGATGTTGTCTTAAATGATTCAAAAGAAGCAGCTAAGCCTATTGATTTTTATTTAAATGAATCACGCTTGGAATAGATCTCAAAATGTTATTAAAAATTGAAACAGAATGCTCTTTATTCTACAAGATGGAAATATTTAGCATATCTACTCTCTTGTGACCTGAAGGGAGAAGCTGTGCTGACAGCAAGAACCAATTCCTAAACAGCCCCTGAAAATTAATATATTCCATGAATAACAGAATCAAAATTTGGTGCTAAATACCTAGATAACTTGGAAATAGCTAAGCAAAGGGGGCATAAAGAGCACCTGTATTTTCTTGTTTGTTTGGGGGTTTTTTTTAATGCTAGGTTCTTCATGATTTGCTACAGTATTTCCCCCAAGACCCAGGGTATCTTTGCCATCTCCACATATTCGTAATATATCTTTTTGGATCAAATTCATGGCTAGTTTTCACAGGTGCAGTCACATTAATTTCACACCTCGGAATTTAGCTCTTTGCTGTGTGTCTGGAGACCATTCATCAATATTCTCTGGAAACTAGCTTGCTCCTTCTCAACAAATAACCATATCAGCCTCTGATATTTTCAGCCAGAACAAATTCCACTTGGTGGCTTTCATTTTTATGTGTATATTATTCTAAATATAGGAAATATTCTAGCAGATGGAAGGCAGGGTATATAGGAGCTTCTATGGCAAACTTTAAATAAATTGGGTTTGTGAGGACACCTTCTCAGCTGGTTATTACATCAATAAATCAAGAAGTATCGAATGTGGAAACATTAATTAGATTTTGATAACATCTTCTGGAGTCATTCAGAACAGCTGACATAAAATAGCTGTAATTACATATTGTGGTATTGTATCATGTGTTTCATATTTCATAACATTTATTCTTAGGGAATGTCTCAGCATTCTCCTATTAGTAGAAGACCATTATCCTTTGACAATGGCCTATTTTTCTATTCTATTGACATTAACTCTTAATTATCCTTTTTTTTTTTTTTTTAACAACAATAAATTAAAGTAAATGAGGATTATGGAGATCTCCCTGACTAATACGCTGTGACTGTTACCTTAAATGCTCAGGGCTAGAGAATGAAATTTAGTGTGTATGAGCTCAAAGACGCTATTTACTACTTTAACATTTTACAAGTCATACATTAACATTTAGCAAGTCATAAAAAATTTACATCTTTAAGCGATTTGTACTTAATAGGTTAGTGATATGCATTTCATCCGGGACGCCAGGAAAAGTATCTATAAAATAAAGGCATTTTGCATTGTCTGCAAATAGTTTATACTGCTGGTGGATGTGCCATCCAACCCACAGGAGGAGTCAGGTGTGCTGCTGCTCTTTAAGTAGGAGATATTCTATGGGGATGACAACAGCAGACTGGGACAAACTCTCTTAAAGTTACTCAACTCCTGTTAAAGTGGTTGCAATTTAAGGGAAAAAGGCTTAAAATAATCCAGCGACCACTACAACAAAGTTATGGATGTGGATTATTGTGATTCCATTGGGATGAATAAATATTGCTGTATGATGTCTGTGAATATTTGCCCTGTTTCTTTTCAGGGGGTTCCTGCAGTTATTTCTGGTCTCATTCGATATGTGATAGATCAGTTGTTAAGGACACAAACGTCGTCTCAGTATCTCAGTAACCAAGCCCTGGCTCTGTGAATCACTCACATCCATCCTTAACCAAGCTGGTGCCACTAGGTGGTACCCAAGAATGTGAACCATAGGCAGTCACTTTCCCAGGATTTCCCTACGTTTGCAAGGGAAGGTGCTTCCTCTGGGCTTCGAGAAAAGATTGTCACATCCTCATCCTCTTTCAGGGACATGTCAGAGGCACAGAGGAATTAAGGCCAAAACCCTGTCAGGTGTGATCCCATTCCCCCAGTTCCCAGGCAGCAGCACCGAGTGCTGGCACAGCCTTTCCCTCAAACACAAACTACTAAAACCTAATGAAGAGGTATTCAAGACAAGGCTGCAAGCTGGAAATTCTCCATACAAAACCAGAATGTGAATTAGTTTGTGTAAATTCTGAACTTCTTTCAAGTGTATTCTGAATAGGAAAAACACAGAGACAGGTTTTCCAGATACATAGTTCTTATTAAATTATTTACTCTGCTCTATTCATGATTATATAAGCTAATTTGGACATGCTGCTGTTTCACTATTTGCGTGTCTCTGGCACTGACAGCTGAAAAATGAACATGATGACAGTACAGAACAGGGTGTTTAGGCAGCAAAGTACTGTAACAATAACTGGTGAAATGCTTCCTTCAAAATACTCCTATTAAATACTGTCATTTTTTTAAAAGAATCAATTTTAGACATGGCCCCTACTTCTCTAAAGTTTCTCTCTTTTATGATACAGCTGTTTATTACTTATCCTTTAAATAAAACACATCTTAACTCATGGAAAGCCTAGAATTGGGCTCTGCAGGATAGTCTGGCTTTTCCTCTTGGAGATCTCCTGGGGAGCAGGTTGGTGTTACAAAAACGCTTCAGCGTTTACCCTGTGAAGAGTCTGTCACGTTGCACTGCTGTGGAGGGACCTGCACAGCATTCGTGGCATGGGAGGGAGCAGGCAGAAGTGTAAAATTACTGTGAAATCAGGGAATATGTGCTCCAATCCTGCTGCTGTCTCAGGAGGGGCATTAAAAAGAGGTTCAAGGAAGAAATATTAATAACTTCGTGTCACAGACTTTAAGAAATGTTTTGCTGTTTGCTTGGTAATATTAATGCTTTTGAAAACTAATTTTTTCAGTTAATCTTTGAAACAGAAGTATTGGTTAGATCATCCCACATCTCCTCCAAAATGAGACACTTTCTAAGGCACTTGGATCCAATCTGATCTTGTCCCCGTATGTTTTTATATGAGTTGCTCTCTTCTGTCTAGTTCATCTTCGGAGAGGAGAGGAAAGGATTTTATAAACACTGTAAATTTTTTCCTGTATCTCTGCCACCTTCTAGATTAAAAAGTGCTCTGTGCCATGAATAGACAAACACAGAAGTACTTCTAAGGTTTTGAATGCCAACAGTGCTGTTGACGCTTCTGCATCAACTTTGTCAAAAGTATTGGGTCTCTCCTATGTCCTCGCCAATCTTCTCTGTCTTTGACAGAACAGAATCATAGAATCACATAGTTTGGAAAGGACCTTTAAGATCATGGAGTTCAAAAATTCCCCCAGCACTGCCAAGGCCACCACAAAATCATGCCCCCAAATGCCACATCCACACATCTTTTAAATCCCTCCAGGGATGGTGACTCCACCACTGCGCTGCGCAGCTGTGGCGGGGCTTGACAACCCTTTCAGTGAAGAAGTTTTCCCAATATCCAATCTAAGTGTCCCCTGGTGCAACTTGAGGCCATTTCTTCTTGTACTATTGCTTGTGACTTGGGAGAAGAGACCACCCACCCCTGGCTACACCTTTCTTCCAGAAAATATTATGGAGCAAGAAGATCTCCCCTGAGCCTCCTTTTCTCCAGGCTGAGTTCCCCCCCAGACCCTTCAGATTTGTGCTTCAGACCCTTCCCCAGCTCTATTTTCCTTCTTTGGCCATGCATGCAAGGGAGCCCAAATTCCAGCCTTTATAAAACTATTCCTAGGGTAGTAGTGCTGTTTCAGTGCTCAAAATCATTGAAACAAACACTGTTCTAAAATACTTGTAAATAACTTCTTTTTTCCCCACTACCAGTTAGAGAACGAGTAAACATTTGGATGTTTTGATCCTGACCAAGCTTTCCAACTGTTGAGTCATACATATATATATATAAATATACATGTATATATAGATATATGTATATATATATTAATTAATAGCTGTAATTTCCTTTGGGCTTTAGAAAAAGTTTTTGCTCAGCTGATCCTTTTGAGCATGACCTGAAGCACAGGCAAACACAGGACAAAAAAATTCCTGCCACATCCCGTTGAGAGCAGCACACGGTGCCATCTGCGGTGCCGCTGTTCTCCAGGTTGCTCTTTTCCCTGGGGTGCCATCCCCTGCCTCCTGAGTGGATGTCAGAGCTCAGACCTGTCACTTTTTCATCCCTCACGGGTAATTCAGCACCTGTAACTCCCCGTTTAAAAGACCGTGGGGACTTTGCGCAGCCCGCAGAGGAAGGAGAAGTATCGCGGTTAATGTTCCAGCTGATATCAAAGCTCGTGAGGTTAAAGCTGCTCATTTGAAATGTCGGAGTAGTAGCTCTGGCTCTGGGTGCTGGTGCTGTTTTTTATGTCTTTGTGCGAAATGATGGGGGGGAAAAGGGCACGGGAACATGATATTTTGCTTATTTTCAGTAAGGGGTTTTAGGATATCCGGATTGTACAGTCTGAAAAAGTCTTAGTTGGTGGGACGTTCTGTAAAAAATCAGGCCTGAGGAAACAGATGTAGCTACTCTGCATATCTATCTCGATTTGCTGTCTGTGGTGTTAGAGAGAGGAAAGAAACAGAATTATTTTCAATAAATTTTACACATAACTTGACATCCAATCAAGCGCATCAACATTAGCAATCAATTAGGAGCTCAATGCATGGTTCTGAGTAGCTATAAATTACTGCACACTAATGGCTCTTAAGCAAACCTCCAGAGCAGGTTCAGCTTTTTTTCACCAATAAAGCAGTGAATATCATAAAGCCACAACAGGGAAAAATGTTCAAATTAACTTAATCTATTTTAATTTCCAAATAAACAAATCTTGCTTATAGCTCAAATAGCAGCACCAAAAGCAACATGATACTTTCTAAATCCCTCTGGACAATTTAGAATACTGCTCATACAATTTATAGCGCAGGAAATACTTTCCTCCATCCCTTTCTCTCTCTTTCATCTGAAAAGGCTGTCACTCCAGTTGTGCTTGGAGACTTCTGTGGATTTTTTCCTGTTTGATTCTGTTTTCCCTTTGCACTAAAACTATACCATATTTAAGGGATAACAAGTCTTTTACTTTCCCAGCCCCACAAGCTCATTCTCACTGAAGTCACTTGGAAAATATATCATGTAAATATGTTGTTAAGAATTTTTATTTATTTACTGCCTTTTTGCAGCACTGAGGCACTGAGGTATGTTTTGGAGTCAAGCATATCTCTGACAGACTCCCTGAGATCATCAGGATCAGATCTGCAAAGTAAGAGAATGAAATTTTTAAGCCTTTTCTCTAAGCTTTATCATCATTAATGGTGCATACTTCACTGAAACTTTCTTCAGAAGTATTATGTCAAATGCTGACTTCATTGCACATATGTCACACACTGATATCATTATTATTACTCAAGTCTTACTGGAAAGAAGTTGGGGCCAAAGTACTTAATTTACTTAATTAATTGTTAACTGTTTGACCAAGTATGTCTTCCATAGAGAAGATGGGAGTACAATGAAGTGAGAAAAATTTCCCAGGGCTTTAGATCAGGCATTAAGTAAAGCAGTTATATCCTTTGGAAAAATGAGTGTCAGCTAATACAGAACTCCTTTCCTTTATTCAGAAGATTCATTAATATTCTTGCTTATGCTGGAATATGAGCAAAAATCATTCATACAGACACTCAGCCTTCCTTCTCCCTGAATTTCAAGTATGCATAATTCACCTTTAAAACCAGGTCTTTTAGAAAAACATCATGATATTAATAAAAATTCTCCTGTCCTGTGCACTGCAATAGTGAAATCTGAGTGAGTGTCCCTTGCACTGGTCCTGAAGAGAAATATCAGGTGGCTGATAACTCTATTCTGCAGTTATTTACAGAGAAAGTAATTCTGCTTTCTCTGAGGATTAAATGTTTGCATTTATTCAGGCAGTTTTACTGACATATAATGAATTGTGACTGTGAATGGAGCCTTAGCACATTTACATGTTTATGTCTGTCTATTCCTTTCTCGTGTCTCCCTAAAAAACCATTAATCCACCTGTCTATCCCAGTCAATATTAGTTTACTCATATATTCTTTAGTTAATTTTAGGAGGTGCAAGAGGACACAAGTCTTCATTATTAGAATTTATAATGCCTAAAAGTATAAAACTACAGAAAGACAAAATCATAGAATCAGAATGGTTTGAGTTGTTGGGGACCTTAAAGACCCTCCCATTCCAATCCCCTGCCATGGGCAGGGACAACTTTCATTAGACCAGGTTGCTCCAAGCCCTGGCCTTGAACCCTTCCAGAGTGAGGCAGCCACAGCTTCCCTGGACAAACTGTTCCAATGTCTTATCACCCTCAGTCAAGAATCTCTTCTCAATATCTCATCTAACCTTGCCCTTGCTGAATTTGAAGCCATTCCCCCTTGTCCTCTCACTTCATGCCCTGGTCCAAAGTCCTTCTATAGCTTCAGGCATTTGAAGGGCCTCTAAGACCTCCCTGGAGCCTTCTCCAGACTGAACACCCCGAGCTCCCCCAGCCTGTCTCTGGAGCATAGGGGCTCCAGCCCTCAGAGCATCTCTGTGGTCTCCTCTGGACTCATTCCAGCAGTTCCATGTCCTTCCTATGTAGGGGGCCCAGGGCTGGATGCAGGTAGGGTCACCCAAGAGCAGAATAGAGGGACAGAATCACTTCGCTCACCCTGCTGGAATTCAGAACATCCTAGAAAGACAAGGAAGTAACCAGGGACTCCCTTTTCCTCTCTTTCTGAATACACATCCTACCTTCTTTTACAGCTTAGGAGCACAATGATTCCAAAAATGCAGCTGCTGTGACACATTGGTTTGCTTATTTAGAACCTGTAAAGGATCACATGGGGACAACAGGGCTTTATGTAGGTAATTTACACAACATCCAAAATGCATCAGGAGCCACTTCTGCTCCTCAAGGCACCAACTTTGTGCTGTCTTGAGAAGAATGTGTGCCCTTTAGCACACATCAGCATGCAAAAATATGGAGATGAGCCACTGAGTGAGCTCATCCTGGGAGTCTCTTTTGGCTTCTCCAGTGGCTGCTTCTCTCTGTGCTGCCTGGGAAGCCTGAGGCATCGGTGGTGTGAGGTGCTCCTCGACTGCCTGCCAGTGTCCCCTCAGCATTCCTTACCTCTTCTTTCCCATTATTCCACCAGAGACAAAGCTGTGTGAAAGCTGACTTAGCCAAAATCTCCCATGGCTTTGCAGTTAAAGGAGAGGAAGTTCACTTCTATCTTGCTGCTCCATTTAAGTCCTCTAATCTGAACTATGAAGAGGAAATCGAATTAAAGTTTGAGTCAGTCAGAATTATGCATTACATTCACAAAAAATAAAACATCCCAAATCTCTATATTACATTAAAATACACTAAAAGAAGGTTAAGTTAGAAAAATCAAACACTTAGAAGCATGGAAATATCATAAAAACCATTGCTACCTTATGCCACTTCAGACTAAGCCTCCTTCTGCATATAAAACATAATACTGTCTTTAACAGCAGCTTTTCATGCCTTTTTCCACAAAACTTCTCTCTTTCTGCTTCACGGTATTAGTCTCCCTTTGCTTTATCTCATGTGTCCTTAAATCTACTTTCTTCTTCATTTGCTCATACTTTTCTCTCTTTATTCTTTTCCATGTCCCTGAAACCACTGAAATCCCCTCTGCCAGTGCTGGCCAGTCCTTGTAAGAATTAATTTTTGGTAAGAATCAGTGTATGTGAGTTGCTGATGAAGGGTAGGATTCAAACCCTGTGGTGTCCCCTGAGGGTTTAGGCTGACACTGTGCAAAGTTTGCTTTATGGTTTATCCTGTAGTTGAACTTACAAAAGAGCATCACCTGGACAGGCAGTCACTCAGGTAAAACAATCTGTTTAGAGAAGTTACAATGCAGCCCAAGTCCCCCATGGGCACAGCAGTGCATGTCATTGGCCTGGGCAAATTAGAGAGAAAAACAATGGAAAAGTTGAAACTCAGAATACTACAAGGAGATATTTTCTCTCTAATGCCTTTCAAGTACCCAACGTTAGGGATCACTCCTAACAACAGAAGGTAAAACATTTTTAAACAGACGTGCAGTTTTGAAATTGACAGTGTCCCTTTAACAACTTCAACAGTTGGAGAATTTTATGTAGGTGGGTGAATCTGATGTTAAACAGTTAAACCTGCTTTAACTAAGAACTTGTGACTTCCAAAATAAAATCTTGCCTGTAGAAGAAAGTAACAGCAATTGGGAACAAAGCACAGAGGAATGGGCCAGCTCTAATTTATGCAGGTTCAAGGAGGCTCATCTATGTGCTTGATTTTTTATTTGTTTTTTTTTTAATGTGAATAATTTAGTCAAGTTTCTAATAATTGTCTCTGTTGGAACAAAAGGTTTCCACTGCTGTTGCACAGTGAGTTCAGCCTCTCTTGGGTCAAAGATGTTGGGAAACATCTGAGCAGTCTGAGGCCTCCAGCACTGGATATCTGCCACATTCTGCACTGACCAGTGTGTCCTGTGCTGCACCAGCACATCTGTGTGCACCCTGGAAAACCACTGTGGGCTCTTTCTTGGCTTGAAAAAGTTGCTAGATCTGCAAATGCAAATATATTCACATTAATTAGAATAAATGACCACGTGGTTGCATGGTTAACTAAGTTCCCAAACTCCCAGGGAAGGAAACTTCTGCACAGTCAAACACTGCAGAATTTGCATCTGATGGAGGTATTTTAGGTTTCTGTATATTTTACCAACAATTAAGGAACTGAGCTGGCACTTTCCTTGCACATTTGCAATTTAAATCTAAAATTTTGGGCCACCCCAACATGTTTTAGTTCCCATCTTCCTGGCGAATTCACAGGGATGTCGAGAATGACCTTGTGTGTGATGATGGTAGAATTCAGAATTAGCTACATTGCCTCACAGAAATTGTTTGCCTGGCAAGGATAATTTTTTGGGCAGCCTCTGCCACTGTACAGCATAAGGTGATATCTGATGTGTCTCTGTGTGTAACCAGAGAGGGGAGGGCAGCAAAGAAGCCAGGCCAGCAAAACCAGGTGAGGAAGCCACGGGGCTTGGATTCAGCAGTCCCCAGTCATCTCCTCCACAGGAGAGTGCAATTAAAACCTGGCCTGGCTTTTTCTGTATCACCCTGCAGCAGATCAGCCAAGGAAGGCTGGTGGCACCAACAGCAGCACTGCCAGAGACACACTGCTCCTTCTGAGTCAACAACAAACCACTGCCTAAAATTTCAGAAGTATTTTCAGCAGTCACCACAATCCAAAATTACAACAGTCAATTCCACTCTTTGTGTCAAAAACAGGGCCCCAGTTTCTGTTCATCCCTGTTATGTGTACTTGGGGAATTACCACTGGGGAAAGCCAAGAGGACAAACAGCCACTGAGTGCAGGCAGTTCCTGCAACAACAGAAAAATGATCATCCCTGGAAAGGGAATTGGAGAAACTTTAATAAACGGAAATTCTCTAAGCCACACTTTCCTTAGAGGCCGGTGCTGCAGGAGGTTTGGTCAGCTGTGTACAGGCTGCCATGTGCTCCCCTAGCAGGGAGGTTCCTGTACACAGCATTAAGCCCTTTAAAATTAACTGTCCTTCTTGCATTTAATAGAGGAACTATATATTTATATCCAACTTTTTAATCTGCTTCACCTCTGTGAAAGTACTTCATCCAGAGCTCTCATGTCCATGCTGTTACTGCTATATACTTGTATTATTTAAAACCTTTTGACCAAAAAAAACCATTAGAAACACTTTGCACTTGAGAACATTAAAAATAATCATGATTTCTGTGTTTCAAGATTATTGGTTGTATAGACTTGTGCTATGTCTCAGTAAAGCCTGTGAACAGTATGTGGCAGATTGAAATACCTAATTAAAAATATGAAAGAAATAAATTATATAAATTTGAATACTATGGGTTTCTGCTTTTAATCTATAACATACCAGTGATTTTAATGTAGCTGAGGTGATATGATTTTTAACTTTCCACTCAGAATAAATTTAATTTCTCTTTCTCAAGCTTCTTTCAGATGAGGCTGGCTACCAAATCCTCCCCCTTTTTTTGAAGCCTCCTAACAGCAAGTCATTATTACACTTTTAACCAACCAGATATGTAGAATTATGAACTTCTTGGAAGGTGTGACAAAAGTTATGCTTCTTGGTAGTAACATGTTGGAATATTGCAAGTAAAGAGACCTCATGGAGTTGTCTGCTATGTAACATTTTGGTGAGAAGTGACAGGAGGTATCTGTCTGAAGAAGGGCAATGCTGCTGTTGGATTTCTCCCTATTAGAATAATTTAATACCAATATCAGGATATACCTTGGATATATCCTTGTGGGGAGATGATATCAAAATGGCAATGCTCCCCCAAAGCAGGAAGCCTTGCAGCCCTAATCTTGCCTGCTGCCTCAGAGGAACAAGCCCTGTGCTGCCCCATGTCCATGCACACATCCACTCCAGCCCAGGATGAATCTGCACAGAGCAGCTTGGCAGGAGCAGCCTGAAAGTTTTAAAAAACACGATTGCGTGACAGTTAATAGAAAACTCAATTATAAGTCACATCACGTTAAAAAATATGACAAGAGGAGAAAACAACTCATGAGACAACTATTACCCAAAGATGTTTCCAATTACAAATCGCAGCACAGCTTGAGCACCTGGGCTATTCATCCCGAGAGCTGATTACAACATCATGATGTGAGTGATACAATGACTAACACAGTATCAGGACCAGCATCTCCCACTCTATTTCTTCAGTATCATGTAAGTGGAAAGTGTTTAATTAGAAAGCTTTCAGAATTCATTTTCTAACTTAATAGGCTTTTCTGGTTGATAACAACCTTATTATGTGTTGGGAATAGATGCTTAGCCAACCCAAAAATATCTTTTTCCCCCTTCTTGTCTTTTAAGAAAAACAAGCAGATATCTTTCCCATCCATTGAAATGCTGTTATTAGATTTGACTCATTTTAATAGAGCTGTGTCAGTTCAATTAGTGTAAGGGCAAGAAATGACAAATTATATTCTAGTTTTTGTGAGTGTAATATCATGGGTAAAACAGTGTCATTCCAGGCTATAGATGCAGTTTTGCTGGTGCTTTATGGTAAATCTGGGCAAATGTGTGAGGCGCCGAATCTATCTCTAAAATTCCATCTTGTATGCAGCAATGCTTGACCAAAGCGTTAACATTTCATCCAAATGAAGCTCTCTGATTGCTATTAAATATTTGTACTAATTTCTTCCAGTTTCAGCAAAGTCACAGGTTCCCTACCAGGTGCCTCCTGAGTAAGTTACATCTGTTGCAGTAAATTATTGGAGATTTTATGCTGAAACTCCTCTTTTTTGTTTGTTTGACATGAGAGTTAAATTACACCCCATAGAAATCAAAGCTTCTGGTGCTCATCAAACATAAAGCTTTCATTTTCGTTCCAAGGAAACTCACAGTGAAAGTGATGGGGTCTCCATCCTTTGTGTTCCAAAAGCCTTCCTTTGCCTTTCTTAATAGCCATGGGGAAGAAACAGAATTTACGTAAAAGGGACTCCTTGTCTTCTTAAGTGGTAATTAACATTTTCCTCAGAGTTGCCATTCAAGATATGAGCTTATTTTCACAAGTGAAAACCTGGGGCTTGCTTTGGGTTGTTCTTGTAAGTAAAGACAGAGAAAAAAAATTATCTCCCTTGCTTTAGAGGAAAATTTGCATAGTACATTTTTTAGTACTTTAGGAGGGCTTTAGTATTTCGGAGGATTTTTATATAATACCTGAATCAATTTAGTTAGATTTTGTTTTATGTGGTTCTAGCAAGCTCTGGAATGTGTAACTTCAACTGGAAATCTAATCCCTGCCAAATATCATCACTGAACATTTAATGTGTAAAGTACTTTCAGGTGGCCACACATCAGCTGTGATCCCACAGTCGACACCTAAGAGTAAAATCTTAAAACATGAGAACAGGTTTGAACTTCTCCTCTCTTTCATCTGAGGATAATTATCCTCAAATTTTGCACTGAAATGGTAAAAATGGAAAAAAATCCCCAAACAAACAAATAAGAAGAAACAATTAAAAACCTTTCGTTTTGCCAAAGCAACATACGGTCTTAAAAGTGTCATGAACAGAAGGCTGCAGGCACACCTTTGATATCTGGAAGAAGTGGAGGCAGGGAACAAGTGAGGCAGATTGCTTCCCAACACCAGAAATGGGGAAGAAGTGCCTTTTTAAGGATGAAATTGGTTTTCAGTTAATGACTGAGATGTACTACAGATATTGTTCTGTTGGTTATAACTCCACAGTTTCAAACTGTGTCTTTTTCTCCAAGCAGAGTCATGAATCTGACATTTTTTTCTAATAGGGAAGCTAAATCATGCTCCGTTTCACTGGGGTCTCAAATTTTTGTATTATCAATACGCAGAGTTTTGGCAATGATTTTCTCAAACCAAAATTATTATCTTTTCTTCCACAGGGTCCTGGAGCAGCATGCATATTGGAGGAGGGTTTTTCATCTGCACTCCTGCATCACCTCCTCCTTCCTCATTCTCATCCTCATCCTCGTTTTTCCTCCCTCTCCAGTTCTGCTTGGCACTGTGAGTAACGCCTGCACCTTTGCAACTCCTCTTTCAGCACAGTTAGTGCCCAAAACAGTGAATTATCCTCATTATCAGCTACCACTCTGTTTGCTAGGGAAGTTTCATGTGTCAGAAAAAGGATTATTTTGGTTGTGGTTAAAATATTAAACCATAACTTTATGTCTGTAGGGTAAAAAACTCCTTGACAAAATCTGAGAGCAGTGAAAATGAGCGCAGTCGTTGGAGTTTTTGTTGGCAGTTAACTCATAGGAGAGCTTTGCTTATAAGAAATCAAGGACAGTGATGATGAAATGTTCAATGCCTAATCTCCAGTAAAAATAGAATGCATAAGGATATTTCACAGGAGTTTTTGTTGCCTGGAACTAGTTTAATGTCCTGTTTTCATCATCATTATAAGGAAGGCAAAAATATAAATAATATCCAGCACTTTTTATGTTGCTGTTACCTTGGTGTGAGGAAAACTGGTCTTTGAATGTTTAGAGAGCTGTTTGATCCTTTATTTTCAGTGCAAACTGCCATTAGGTCAAAGTCCTAATGCTTTTCCTGATAAGTATATATATATATTTTTTAATATCCTCTGAATCAGGCAGCAGTAGATGTAATTAACTGTGGTTTTAGGTGTTCTGTTCATGATGCACACTGATGCACTGTGCACATGCTAGGACTGAAACCATCTGGATTCTGCTGCTTTGCTTGTCAAGTGCATGTTCTTTGTGATCAGGACATAATGGAACTGGATAGGTAAGGTTTCTTGAGCTCCAAGTTCAGTTTGCACTAATATGAAAAGATAAAATATTGTCATTTGTGTGGCACTGAATATCTCCTTGCAACAGCACTTGATAAACGAAGAGATCTCATGAAAACTCCATGTTGCTGATTCTTGCCAGTTTTTTGTAACTCATGTCTCAGCTGATATTCTCCTTAAACCTCCTGTATGAGCTATGGTTGCTGATGGAAACTGAGCTTTTCAAAAGGGAAAAGAATGAGAAAGGAAAAGGAAAAAAAAAAATGCTAATTTTAAGTTTTGGTGGAGAAGCTCTTGAGAAAATTGATCCGAAAGGTTTAACATCAGACGTCACTTCTGAGAACTCACATTGTTAAGTCACTGTTTTCAGGCTAATGTAATGATCAGGCCTGGCTTAGCATTTTAACAGCTGCATCTTTCCTGACACCCGTGGAATTATTCATAAGGCTGATGTCAGACTATGCCAAGGTAAGGAACATCGGTGGGATTAGGCCATTATGAGCCAATCTTATGCCTACTGGAAGCATAATTTTGCTATTAGTATGAAAGGTGTACAGACAGACCTTCTGATTGCATGGAAAACATTCTGGTTTATATTTGTAATTTGCTGTGTGTGTGTTCTACTTTGTGTAAATCAGACCGTTTTGTAGTGTCTATCCCTGTGACTGTGCCATGTGCCTTTAGAAATGAAACATAATATGTTGTTTTGAATGCATAATGGCAGTTTGCATATTGATCTATAAGTTTGGGATTTTTACAAGTCAACATTGACTTTTCTTGTGAATTCTTTTGAATATATTAAGCCACATAATTTTGTGTAAGAATCCTACTTTTTCCCACATGACTTTTTAGGATTTCCTTTTGCTATCTTCTGCATTGCTCACCATTTTTTCTCTGCTTTTCGCCTGCCCTCTGCATGCAGGCTGTCTCTGAAGGCAAACAGCCCTGACACCTGACCCTGGAAGGTTTCAGAGGAATACCAGGAGACATATATAAGGCATAGGTAGCATTACAATAGAGAAAAAACCCGTGATGCATTATTATTGTCTGCATGACCTCCCTGTGAAGCAAAGCGCAGCCCCAACTTTGATATGATTATTCCTGAATGTGCCAAAGCAGTACTTTCTGAAATAGCCCCGGTGTCAAAGATGATGAATGGCCAATTCTGTAATGTCAGTCCCAGTGGTAACTCCAGCAGTGACACAGTCCTGGGCTGTCTGGAAGCCTCGATGGGGAGAGGGGCTGGGAGGGACTGCGGGAATCAGCTCCTCCTGTCTGCGCGGCACAGGGAGTTGCTCGGCCTCAGTCCTGCTTCAGTCCAAAGCTGGAGCAAGTAATCCATACAGAGTTGCTTTTTCACCTGCTGCCAGGTGATATTTGTGTTTGTCAGACTCACCAGAAGGCAAAAGAAGTAATCAATAAAGTAGTTTATATATATATATATATACAATAAGCACCAACATATAACCAGGTTTGAGCAACTGCCAAAATTCCATTTCTGTTGCTTACATCTCTTCATGGTATTTTTAAAAGATGTCTATGAATATTTTAAATTAGATTAATTTTTTTGTGACTAGGTTTACTTTATGAATAAAGTCTAAAATCCTGCATGTCTGAGGGCAGTGTTCAGTAGTTTGTCTGGGCTGTAAAGACAACATTTCCTTATTCAGTGGCAGCTTGCTGTTCTGCCACTGAACACCTACTTCTGCAGGGTCCCACCACCAGACTTGCTGCACCCCTGGAGCTGAATCCCACAATATCACCTCTGTGCTGTGGTGGGAATTGGTGACAGAGTGAATTAGTGCAGTGCAGCTCTTTGCCTGTCAAAATGCACCTACCTGCAGCGACTGTGCTGCTGCCCATCAAAGACAACTCCCATAGGGTTTGAAAAATAAGGTATTCATCTCAGCGTGATGACTCACCTTCATCTTTTAAATGTGTATGTTGTCACGAAATTTCTTTTTTTAATCTGCTCTGAGTTCCTGTTTACAGTTTTCCATTCCAACAATGCCCCATTTCCCTTTTCCTTCACCTAAAAAACACTTTGTACTTCCAGACAAACACAGGGTATGTGAAATCTATGGTGCCTAGCAGATTTCTTTTTTTTAAAAAAAAACACTTTCTCAGTCCTGTCTTGATATTTACTTTGAAAATTGTTCTCTTTTGTTGTGATTTTTTTAAAAAATCAAACCCAGTTGTAAAAATTATTCACCTTTATATGCTGAACTCTTCTAGCTTCAGATTTCATATCGTCACATAAAGCATACAATCAATTAAACATTAAATGCTTAATGCAGATACATTTTTGGAAAGTTGTTTTTCTTTCACTAATTAAATCTTTCAAAGCCTCAACTTAAAATATAAAGAGAAAGGCATTACATTAGCATTGGAGAACAATTATTATAATAAAGCTTTATTTGGTGTTTAAAAGCTAAAACTTTTCTGTTCTGCGGATCTAAATGAAAAGTTATTTCTTTCCTTTTGCTGACATATCCTATTTCCAAAACTCAGCCTGAAACATGGCTGTTCCCTCTGCTGTTCTCCTCCCACTCTTAACCAGTGCTTGAGGACCATTTTTAAACTTGTGCATTCTGACTTAGAGGTTTTATTTAAAGAGTGAAAGCCTTTCAAGGATTACTTTCTCCATAGCCAGTGGTAAATATCACATTTGAAGCCTGCCAGTCAGATATAAGGTTTAATATAATATTTCAATCTTAAGCCATCATTGTTTCAAAGAACAATGTAATTTATTAGAGTAACAAACCAGGCTATAATGGACTCAAATCAATATAATACAATTAAAGCACATAAAATATGCAGAGCACAGTGGCATTTTGGCTCTTCTAACTACTTTATTCTCATGCCTATATGCAATGCTGTTTCAAAGCATGAGTCCATGGGGACCATCTCGTGGTCCCCTAATTTGAAAGGGATCCTGCAAGCAGAGCACAATATTTAATGTACATGCATCAGTGTCCATCTCAGTTCTCCTGGTGTTGAATATGATGTGCAGCCTCTACAAGAACTCAAACTGCTTAGGAGAGCCGTTCTTGGTCATATAAACAGAAGAAGATACTGCTATACTATTCTGTAGAATAAATGGATTAAAAGTGGTTTGGTAGATGGGTAGGAGGAGAAATACTAAAAACAAGGCAAAACTCTTTACAAGCAGTACAAAAGCAGTTTTAAGAGCTTAAAAATAAGGCTAATTATTTAAAATAATGCATAACACTTCCCACTATCAAAATCCTGCATAAAGCAAATGGTTCAAGCACAATAGTGAAATACAGAATACCCTTATCTGATTTCAAAAGGCACCTGTAGCACCTCATGCTTTTAGACTCTGGCCTAGAAAGGTGCACAGGACCCACATTTGCTAATAACACACCAACACTGAGGATCAGCCCTTTAATGAGTTTTTCCTCAACCCTTCTTCTTTAATTCCCTCCCGATCATAAGACTTCTTTCATTTATGCATATTATTCCTGGAGTCTGATAACTGCGCTGTGGGATTTTCCAGCATGAATAGCCTTAATTCTGTCAGTTTAGCTTTGTACATATGAGATGCTAAAGCCAAAGATACAGTATTCTGTTATAAACCTACTTAAAATATCTGACAGATTTCAACTTTTGGCCATTCTTAAAAGTTTCTGGATATAAAAGAGCCTTCCACGACTTCATTTTGCCGCAGATGTTTGTAATCGATGGTAAGTGCTTCACAAATATATTTCTTTTGCTTTTGATACAAAGCACATTTGAACATTTTGAAAGGAGATGCTTGTGCCTGAGTTTCTTCTGGGAATCAAGATTGGCCTATAAATTGTTCATGGCAGCTTCTAGTGGTAATCCAAAGGTTGGAGGGCAGTGTTACATTTAATGACAAGCATACAATGGAGGCATTATGGCCATTAAATATGAAGGACCAGAGAGTGCACGCTACCCAAATAACTTCTGCTGATTTGAAAAGCAAGAGCTGTTTCTCCAGATGAGTGTCTCAATCCAAGTATCATGTTCTCACAAACTTCTAAAGAAAAACATAAACCTCTCTTGAACTGAACCTTATCTTGAGCTGGCCTAAAGTCTCACTCAATTGGTACAGCACAGCTGAGTCACTGTGACTGAACTTACAGTCACGAATGCAATTTCCCAATGTCCCTAATGCCACAATGGAGCAGGGGACAAGGGCCCCAAAGCATTATATTTCATTTTTCTTTACTAAGTTTGAAATGTTTTTTGAAAGTTGTACTCTTTTGTAAAAGAGGTGGTTCTCAGGACTGTTAGGAATGGCTTCACCTTGCCTGGGTTCTGTTTGTGTGCTCGGTGTACTTGCAGCAGAGCTTTGTTATTTAGTTTGCTGGAGACAGAGCTTTCTCATTTCACCTTTTTCATTAATTTGAGGCAGTGCATGTGGTCTGGCTTTGGTTCAGAGCTGTCTGACAGGTTCAGACAGTGGAAAAATTAGGAAATATGCTGCTGATGAGAAATCTTTAAAACTAAATTAAAAATTGAAAAATCATGAACTGAAATGAATACTTATCATTCTCCTTGCTACCTAATACATTAGTGCCTCGCTGTGATAACCCAAATCTGGCAGTTCAGACACTCAAAACAGGCCCTTACCTGAAACCCTGACACTTTTCTCTCAGCAGTGGTGGGGATTTGGGGCCTGACACTTTGGAGCCTTTATGGCAGCACACCATATTTCAATATTTGCTGCTTTTTTGGGCTTGCTGGAGGGCAGCTTTGAAAAGGTTGGGCCTACATTGCATAAAGCCCAGTACCACAATGCTTGGGCCAGAGAAGGGGCTTCAGGAGATCAGATTAAGCTCAGCTCTCATTAAACTCAGACCTAATACAATCCAATGCATCAATGACCTGACTGACACCCACATGAAACCTCACCAATGCATCGTTTGGCAGACTCAAAGCCGCACCCATGTGGCCCAGCAGCAGCAGCAGCAATGACTTGGCCCTGGATCTCTCCTGCTCTCCACATGCTTTTGCAACCACAAATTGCTTCAGAACTTCTGCACAGTCGAGAGCTTCTGCAGTGTTTAGATGCAATTTGTTTATGCATCGGGTTTCTTGTCACACATATGTTCAAAGTCTCTTTTACCACAGGCTCACATATTTGTTCCCTTCCTGTGACAGCCTTTGTGGGGTCTCTCACTACTCTGAGACCTCTGGCTGAAGTGCCTTTGCCTCAGATGGAGCTTGCTACGCCCTCACTGATGCCTCCCTTTTGTTGCTGGAGTTTGTGCTTTGCTCTAACTATAGAAGTTAAATTTCAATCCCTCAAGTTAATTTTTTTTTTTTCATCTGTTCTATTCAGTTTTGTGGTTTGTTTTATTTTTGTGTGTGCATAGGTCTTTTTTCAGCTTTCCTGAGGGGAGGAAGAACAAACATAGGGACTAGGGAAATAGATATTATTTTGGGAGTTTTCAAGCTATTTGAAGAGCAAGAACTTTCCCTGAAGTTATACATTTTTGTAAGGTTTATTTTTGTGGCACTCAGTGTAGGGTGCATGATTTTTAAACTTCTCACATATTTAATTGCTTGTTTGCATCTGTTCATCCTTGTATTACAGGGTGTATATGTGCTGTCAAGTGCCTTTGCATCTTCCTGTCTCCTCTCTGCCTTAATCCAAACTGCATCTGACGCCTCCAGCATGGGGAAAATCCCAACTGTTGATCAGCCAATTATTCATGATCCCATTAACGTTACTGGAATTGCTTGATTTCATATTGTGCCTTGTTTGGTAAGAAAAGAAACCCAAAACAACCAACCAAATGAAGCCCATAAAAAATATATTTTACTTTGATAAGGTCACAATTAGAATGCCAGTCTGCTTATGCTAGAATGTTAACATCTGATGGCTAAAATGTAAAAATGAATATTTTCACTAGCTGGGATCTGGTTGTCAGATGTCTTTTAAAGCAGCAGAGGGTTTTCACACACTTTATTTTGCTAGGAAACATCAATTTTCAGAGACAAAGTATTGGTGAACCGTGCTGGCTTTGCTTTAAGCACTGGTAAGCACAGTTTACTTCAGGGTGATGTGACAACAATTGTTCTCAATTCTCTTACTTTGATAAAATGATGAAAAAATTATCGAGGAAGCTTTATAAAATAATTATTTCTATTTGTCTTCTTCTAGTTTGCACTATTGCAGGGCATTTCCTCTCTGAGTATGGAATTTCAAACCTCACTTCTCTTTCCCTAAAGGAAACGAGAAGCTGTCAAGGCAGCAGCTTTGAGGGCAACATCACTATTTCCTATTGTGCTGCAGCCAGGTAGCACTCAGACTTCATTAAACAGCCCCTCCCAGCTTTCATCTATAACTTTTAGACAATACAGAAACCTGCCTGATCTGTCCCACTACTCATTATTAGACTTGGGGGTATGACACACTCGAAAAGAGATTTTCCTTCTTTCTTTCTCTTTTCCCTATATTGAAACAGCTTGCTGAAAGATGGGATCTGCTGGACTCGGGCCAAAAGCACTTTGAGGCCATACATTTATAATGGTTTTGTTATGAAGAATGGCATCTGGCTAATGGACCCGTACAACTGCTAGAAAAATATTGATATACATTCAAATCACAGATCATATACGAGGGAATAAAGCCGTGAAGAATCCTGCAGAGGTTACTTTGTTGTGTTTAGGCATTTTCTTGCCATTTGTCTGTTTATTCTGCTCGCTATTTTAAAGTCTGTTTGGTAACATAGCAGATATGTACTATATTTTTCTGAGATCTTTTCTGCTCCCTCTTTTGGTACAAGATAAACTTCTTGCAGCTCTGTCATCCAATTCAGGCTTTCGTTGAAATGGTTTAAGCCTTTTCACTGAATTCACATCTTCTGCCAAGGATGCTTCTGTGAAGTACATTTTTCACACTTTTTCCACCATGGCTCTTCGCAAAGATTGGGTCATTTGTGTCAACTTGTAAACAGTCTTTTGGCTTATGATTCTTTTCTGTTATTATTATAGATTAAAGTGGGTTTGGTAGCACAGCGCTGTAATGTTGAAAGATAATTAGAATGTCCCAGTTTCAGGAGCATAGAAATTCTTACGTTAAGCTGGAGCAATGCTCAAAGTAGGGTTTTGACAATAACCCGTACCAGATGCTGCAGAGAAAAACCCTATACAGCACAACAATGTAATAGCAAAATGGGAAGTTTCTCGTTATACCTATTGGCTGGCAGCTTGAATGCCTTCAAGCATAATACAGGAAATGTTTGAGTTCTTGTTCTACCGGCAGTTGTTCTTATATATATTTGAAAGCATGTATTAATCTTTATCCTGCCTTTGCATTACAGTACGCCAGCTTTTCCTGAGGGGCTCTTAGTGCTTTCCCCAAGTGAGAAACAATTCTGAAATACTAAGTAGGCACAAACCTCCTTTGATTATTCAGGAGATTCTCCCTTCTCTAGGTTAGGAACTATTATCTACTTTTGGCTCCTTCACAGAGGAGCTATAGGACATCCTTCTAATGCTTTTGTTTTTTTTGGAAAAGTGTCCTACAACATAGGTTTGGTGTTGTTAGAGATGAAACTTTAATGCTATATTCTAAATTCCCAATGTGTGCCATGCATCTGTTTGCAAAATTACCTTGTTTATGTACATGAAAGTGCTGTTCATTATTAGTACATAACAAGTGCCACATAACTCATTCCACCTGCCAATAAAAATTGTAACCTGAAGGAACTACCTCAAAATCTCACTGCTTTATCTGCTTTATTAGGGCATGTACTCTGCCTGGGCACATAACTAAAGCCCCAGTAGTCTTATACAAATGTCCCCAAACACAGATCTTTTTCCTTCAACTGCATTTGTTCCATTTTCCTGATAGATTGCTTTCAGTTCTTTCTAATTTTTTTTGTGAGTGGTACTCCAATATAAAACCAGAAGGAGAATGGTTGAAAAATATTCCATCAAGTTGTTTTCTGTGCTCATGGCTAGAACATTTGCTGAAGAGCCAGACACACTGATAGATCTCACGTCAAGTATACACATTCCATAATGTAGTCTGAACAGTCACCCTGAGCTCCCAGTGTGCAGCTATCCCAGGGACTCCTGGAGAGACAGCAGGATCCAGAAACTACAATCTTCCCTTGCCAGCGCCTCCCAAGAGCCACTTGGAACACAACTGAAATAGAGGCTTCTCTTAAAAGAAGAGAACCAATTCTCTCAAAAGCCAGCAGAAGGGAAGCTGGAAATCTGCAAGGAGAGGAAAAATATGTCTACTGAAGGCATGCAAAGCAGACAGTTTTGTGGGTAGGCTGGTTGCCAATTCATCCACTCTCACTGGACAAAGAGCAAACAAAAATGGCTATTTGTTATCAGTTTTAGTGCACAGGCTGTCTGACCTGTGCAGAACAAATGTATTTGCTCTCTGTGACTTCTGACACATGGATTTGCTGGGGTTATGGAGCCACTGGACAGGATTTTCCAGGATGCCTCTTTTCCTGCCTGCCATGGAGGTCCAGGAGCCCCTGAGACAGTTCTGTGTTTGGAGGACTTCTACTCCCCTTACAGTTCAAGCTGCAGTTAGTGTTGTCCTGACTGTGAGGAGATCAGAATATAACACAGGAACCTAAAACAACCTCATTGATTCCTAAAGAGACCTCCTGTGAAGGACATCTGCTGACTTCTGAAGGGCTGTGCTGAGAGTCCAGAAA
Organism: Orthonyx spaldingii; assembly: GCA_013397795.1. NCBI lineage: Eukaryota > Metazoa > Chordata > Aves > Passeriformes > Orthonychidae > Orthonyx > Orthonyx spaldingii. The sequence continues at coordinate 1,973,730 of VZTJ01003580.1, forward strand.
ATACAATAAAGGCATGAAAACAGTCCTGCTCCTTCCTACTCTCCAGCTGGATTTGGTACATACACAATTGTATGCACACAAGGGTGCAACCTGAAAAACATTACAGATACAAAGAGAAATTTTCAAGGATGAAGAAAACAGTGATTTTAGGCACAAGTGTGCCTTCTGTCACTTGGGAGGTCAGTGGCTTTAGAAAATGAATCTTCATCGAGTTACGCAGTTTTTGTCCCCACCAGACATTTGTGTCGAATGCAATCAACAAACACGAAAAAGGAGTTTGTATCAGTCAACAAGGAGCTCAGAGCACAGTCCTAGCAGAGAAAAGAGGTTCAGGGGAATGAGAACATTGGTGCATTGTATGTGGAGTGCACAGCTCCTCTGCAAGTAGCTATTGGAATAATAAAATTTGTCTAGTTTTAGAAACATGGAGTCAGTTGAGGTTGTTATTAAATGTGTAGTATGTGAAAGAGAATCTTCAGAGGGAATTTCAGCATAATGACTGAGTTTAGGTTTGAAATTCCATTCATATGGAGATATCCTTGCCTTCAAAACTCTATGAATCTCTCTAACTCATCTAAAATGTGACATCTTCTTGTTCCTGTTCAGATTATGGAAGCATGCTAAAAAAAAGGAATAAATATGGAATTGCTTTTTAAAATTTCTATATATGGCTTTTGCAAGAAAACAAACCATAAATAATAAAAAAATCCCTCAGCAATGGTATAAATTTAGGTTTGCTGTGAGACCTAGGCTAAAAATTCATTGGTGGGCTTGAAAAGATAACTGAATGATTTCTAAATAGGAAGGACTGTGGTTATACAATTTCCAGCAAGTTTCTGATTCATAATCCTTTCTTTTTGATTCTGTTTCTTTTTTTCAAAGCTTTAAGAACACAAGAAAATCTATGGGTAGTTTAATTTTGTAATTGTCATATCCCCTGACTAATTAGGCATGCAGTATAAATGAGTACAACACAAAAGTAAATGTGTGGGAGGCTGATGAGATCATAGTTCTACTGCAGTTAGTTTGTTTAATTCTCAGCGAGTCTGAAGTTTGTGGAGCTGTCAAATAATTCTTTTATCAGGTCAAGGAGAAAAAATAAATAGTTGGGATTCATGCAAGAGAAAATGCATAACTGAAGTCTACTGCTGAAACTTTATGCTGCTGTTATCCACTATTTATAATATCCAAGCTGATATTAAAGCTGGATGACTGTTTGGGAATTGGGTGCTCATCTTCCAGAGAAGAAATGGATCGTGGCCACTGTCTGTGAGAACTTGCTCTGGTCTCCAGGCTGTTCCCAGAGAGGAAGGAAGTAAAACGACCGCTATGGATGCTCAGCACTATCACATCCAACCTCTCTGATATCCCTGTAGAATAAGCACTGGTGGTCTGGGGTAAGGCATGGAGTCCATCAGCCTGAGCAAGATGGAAATACCCTGAGAAGGAAACACTGGTGCCGTGTTTCAGTGCTCAGGTGAAGTTCTGTGCTGTCGTTTACTTGTGTGGCACCTGTGTAAACCTCAACAGCAATCTCAGCCAAATCAATGACTGATTGTAGAGAAAGGTGTTACCCAATGATTGGCAGAATTTTGCCCTTAGAATTCAATCAAAGTTATTTACCAGATTGCTATTTCCAGCATCTTTCTTACAAACTAATTTCAAGAAACAATAGCAATTACATATCTGTCAAAAAGTGTGATTTTCAGAGCAGTAAAGAGCAACAGTTCATGTGCACACCCACAGGAATTAATTCAGTGATTTACGTGGGGAGGACAGGATCCAACCAACTGCCCTACCATGACTGTTGGAGGTGTGTAATGATCACCTGTATACTCAGGAATAATTAGCAAAATCTCAATTATTTGTGACCTACCTTGTAAAAGTGCTTTTCCTTACCTCAGCTGAATAACCCCTGCCTTTGCACCAAAAGTCTCTCCCAGCTAATTAAACTGGTTTCTTAGGAAGAATGTCCTGGCCATTTGGCCACATCTGTTTGATACAACACACGAGTGTAAAACTCATTTCAGTAAGCCTTGATCATGGAATCTGGGGGAAATCTTTTAAAATTATTATGTGTTTAAAGAAGTGATTAAATACTGAAATTATTCAATGAAAATTCCATATGCCAAATGGTGAGATATAATAGATATCTGATCTGTTAAAAGGAAAAACCTTTTAAACTGATCGATCTGTGCAACAATTTATGTCAGTGCCTTTTAAGATGATCCCGTCTTAAATGGGTGGCTGACAAAGAAATATGTCTGATACAACTGCTAAATGAATAGATTTGCAATGTGCTAAGGCAATACATTTAAGAGGTCTCTCATGCATTTTGAGATGAGGTTAAAAATCCTGGCAGCTCTTAAAAAGTGGATTCTTAAGTGGTGTATTTTTTGTGCCATAATATTATGGCTCAATAGCATAGCAGCATTACAGCAAAACATGGGTTTCCTCATTCTTCTTCTCAAGACTTTGTTTCCCAATGAACTAGGCAAAAAATATTAGGTTGTGTTTTCAGGCTGAAAGAAAGAAAAAAAAAAGGGCATTTTAAAAAGGGACAGACTGTCTATAGCCGTTTTACAAAGCCTGGAAGCAGCACCTCGTTCCCACTCCTTCATCCAACCCATCGTGGTCTTGTCCAAATTATCCAGTCCCTGGCTGGCCTCCAGGACTGACTGATGATGGTTTTGTTTGCATGATTTTCTTTGGCATTCCATCATCTCTACATGTAAGGAAGTATTACAAAATATCTGAGCTTACCACTTTCTTGTCCTTAAGATAAAAAGGAGGTGGTATCATCACCAATTTAACAGGGGCATTTTAGTCAATAACACCGTGTAAAGTTTTGTCTCTAAAATGTTTTACAGTGATGCATCCTGTGTCTCCTGCTATGCCGATCCTGTATTAGTTATTATGCAGAGCAGTGTAAGATGGGAAAACAACTACAATTTTTCATCCTAATGGTTGCAGACAGTGACTGGTAAAAGGTGGGGAGCCTTGTATTACTTACTCTTCCATATTCAAGTACATATGCTATATTATATGCAGTAGTCAACCAGGAAACATTTGTCCTGAAGAAGAGGGGAGAAAAGCATTTTGGGAATTCGCCTCCTTGTCTGCTTCCAGAAATAAGCACTAAAGTATGACCCCTTGTTGGGAGAAATGTTGGGCTCACAGAGACAGGAATATTTACCTAGAGATGAATCCTATGGAGGGTCTATGCTTTTCTCCTATAAAACATGAGTCAAGTCATGGCTATAACTCAAAGTATATCTCTGTACTTAATGAAAAACCACATGCTGCTCACCAGTACATCTCCATCCAAGTCTGGGAGCACCATCTTTTGAAAATCAGAGAACAGTTGAGATTTAATGTTCACCAGTAAATTTCCACTCTGCTCCCTTTAGTAGAGTGCTTCCGATTCGCAGACGTCTTTATAAGCCTATAACTCTTTATTTTTAGTGTCACTATATTGCCTATGAGACCTCATCATAGGGGTGGGCAGCTATCTAAATAAGGTGAACATGCAGGACATAAAGATGATTTTCTAATCTCAAAGCAAGACAGGCAAGAATGTAGAAATAAATAAAAAAGAATGGTGAATACGAGGAAGCAATGAGGTAATATTGATTAACACGGTGTGTAGTACATCTCAGAGTGGCCACAGCCAGTGAAAAACAGTCACTTCATGAAAAGAGAGGTTTGAGGGACATTCTGGAGGAGGAGTAGTTATTTTTTCTCGTGTTTATGGGAAGCTCCTGCAAAGAGGGAGTGATAGTATGGGAGAAAGCATCAAAGTGCCAACTTGAAAAATGAATCCTTTAAAAATGGAGTTCAGCAGTATGATCTGGTCGGAGGTGGGGATACGACATGGCTTTGGAGGAGGAAACAAGAAGTTTATGTTTGACACAGCAGAGAAAGCAGGAGGAGTACTATGAGCAAGACAGGGGATTAAGAACTGTATTCTGCTCAAGACAGGCAGGTACTCATAAAGCCAAAGAGAAGAGAGCTGCACAAGCTGAAATTCATGATGAAAAAAGTCTCAGTTAGTTTCTAGCTGTTTTGATATTTATAAAACCTATGCATACTAGACATGCTGGGTGGAAAATATCTGCAAGATTTTATCAGAAAAGCTAGAAACTGATTAACTGATGGTGTCACCCACAGTGCTCCCAGAGAAGAGAGCTTCCAACTCAAATGAAGAGTAAATCCAGGTTAGGTCATCTGAGGCCAGAAAGCGTTATGAGTTAATAGAAAATTAGAGATGGAACATAATGTGTGGCTAATGTGGTTAATGCCAAAGAAAATCAGCAGCAGCCAAAAGGAGAAGAGCTTGTTGTTCCCCAGGTACACCCTAATGAATGGAAGTTGCATTTGCAGCTACTGAGTGGGTTAGCACGTAAAGCGATTTTTTAAAGCCCAGTTTGTGCTGTTTATCACCTCATTTGTTGTAAGATCTCTGCAGAGGTTACTGCTTTGCCCAGGCTGGTCCCAGTGTCATGGGAAGAGGCACCAAGAGTCAGAGGGGCTGACTCTGAGGGGCAGGGGCTCATTGCTGTCCCCTGACCAGCTGTGGTCCCCAGGAGTCTGGAGGTGACCTTGTCCCAGCACCGCTGCCCTCAGGCCTCATCCTCGGCGCTGTCACGTCCTGGCCAAGAATAGCAATGCAGATGGTTTAATTTAAATCCATGGATAGGACAGATGATGCAGCACTTTGAAGTGCTAGAAACACCTTGCCAAGGTTACGAGGACTTACAGGCTGAGGGACAAGTGCCGAGATATTCCACATTGTATGGATCATGCATGATATTCAGATAACCTGATGGACACAGCTGGGAGTGTGAAGAGGACTCTGCTCAGGAGCAAATTAATAGAGAGGTTAAAGATGGCTTCTCTGATTGCTAAATATATTGCCAACATGCTAGAGAGAGGCATTATATAAATTGACATAGAAGATAGAGAGTGATGAAGTGAAAAGTCAAGTTAAAAATAAAGTAAAACCAATAAAATTTCTCACTTCATATTTACAAAATTATATAGGAGGACACCCATTTCTTTGCTTTAAAGAACTCAGCTCATATTAGCCCACAAATGACAATGGTCTGTAGTGAGGTTCTGGGAGAGAGAGGAAGCCATACATATTTCCAGTGGTTTGACCTTGATATGTGTCTTGAAAGGAAAATGAAATATGTTGCAAACGCAGGAGTATCTCTTTGACATAGAACAGAAGGGCTTGGGTTGGGAGGGACCTTAAAGATCACCCAGTTCCAACCCCCAACACCGAATAGAGAGGGGGGGCATCCTTGGTCTGAAATTTTTGTCTTACATTTTATTTTTCAAATGCTGCATTACTTTTGGCAGATGAAATATAGGAACAAAGCAGTTAAAAGATTATATCTTTTACCTTCCACATTTTTACAAAACCCAAATTCTATTGCAGGTGTGTTCTTCCACTACATACAGGTTTTTCCATCAATAGAAGAATGCCCTGATCCCATGTTTAACATATTATTGCACAGGCAGGCTCACAAGCTAATAGTGGTATTGATGCCAATAAAAACTGATGAAAAACCACACTTATTTCTATGGGAGTGTTTCCACCTCACCTTCCCATGGAGATGTTATTTCGGTGTGGCACTGGGCAAGGGAAGATCTCTATCGCCAACCCCACAGCATTCCACCACTGGAACCTGTCCTCTGCCGCTACTTTTGGAAGCCATAATACAGAGATGTGGTTAGAAAATATGGGAAGGGGATGGTTCCCAGTGTTTGGGTTGGAAATTTGAGCAGGGGTCAGGCTCCTGAGCAGCCTGTGGGTACACACGTGTGTGGTAGGTGTGCTCGGGTGTGAGCAGGCACCAGGGTGCCACGGGAGGGAGGACAGGACATCCCCTGTGTCTGTCCTCCTGTCGTGCCTGGATCACATCTCAGGAGCTCTCAGGCTCTGTCTCTCTTCACAGGAGTCAGGCTCAAAAGCCCATATATGAATATTTAAACAAAAGGCATTAGCAAACCTGCCTGGCAAATGTAATAAGAATGTCTTTTTGAAGAAAATATGCTACCAAAATGACAGATAGCCACATTTTTCACCTCTTCCATTCTAAGTGTTCTTAGTGTTAATTTGTGAATTAGGGTTCCTAATGAAAATAGTACTTTATGCAGTAAGGATGGTATTATATTTTCTTAATCTATTTTACAGGAGCCCTTTTGTTGTTCAGGCTGTTCTCATTTAAAAGCTAAGGCTTGTTTTGTATTTCACTGCCTGTCGCCAGCTTGCTGACAAAACTAAAGGCTATGAATTTGTTAGACCCTACTTTATAATATATTCTGTTTATCATCATTTCTTTTTCATTACGGTGGTGTTATTTTCACTGCTGTACTGAAGGTGCTGTCAAAATTTCCATTATAAATACTGTTTCTGAGGGTTTGCGAGTCTAAGAGTTCTGTATTAAAATCCTTTCTGGCTGAAATTTGGCATGCAAGTCTCAGCAAAGAACTGTTTTCTTTACATTCAGTTTAAATTGGCTTAGTCATCTTTTTAAAAGAAATTTGCATGTAAGTATCAGGAGCCACACATATAGCACAGTCTCATATATTTAAATATCATCAAGATAAACATATATTTACAGAAAATGTTTCTGAATTTCAATAGGTATCAGTCTACAGCCACTAAACGATGCAGAAGAAAAAGCCGTGATAAAATAGACCTATTCCATAAATACACGTTGACAATTTCACGACTTGTAGGTTACTACAGCAGATTTATAAGGTAACGAGTAAAGATGCTGTGTTCAATGTTTGACAGAGATGCAAAGCAAAAGTGTAGAAGTTGTAATGGAGGAATAGATATATCATCCCGCCAGCACAAGGCAGGTGTTTGTGTTTGAAGGGATCCTATTGAGACAAGCAAGAGCAATCTTTCAGTGACCTCTTATTTCATGAGACATTCAAGATGCTTACTAAGAGTTTCTCTACATTTTAATTTATAGAACCTAATCTATCCTGTCACCTCTCTGCTTTCACTGACTTCTTGGGGATGATACACCTGTCTGATGCTTCTTCCTGCTGTAATACCTTGTTACAGCTTCTTTTTGTGGTTTAGTTCATCCAGTCACCTCAAAAATCTCATGGTTACTGCTTTTCCTCCTCTAAACATTGCTAATCTTACAATGGCAGAAAAAGTAAGCAGCGCTTGAAAATGATAGAAGAAATTTCTTTTAATTAAAAAGGTGCAAACTATAAAAAAAAGAAAAGGCGTGGGATATACATCAGGCAGCATTCAGAGAATAACAGTTCTACAAAAATGAGAAAACACAGATGTTTCTTGTGCTTTGATTTCTGGCAGTGTGCAATTGCCTTAAAACAAGATAAGGATTGAAAAGGGGTGATTTTTTTCCCCTGGTTTGTTCTATGCCTCCCCTGCCCCACACTGAGCCCCAAAATGTGGCACTGGGGGCACTGCCTGCAGAGTAAATCTCTGCCTTCTTCCAGGCTTGGATACGAAACACATCTAGAGAGGATCCATCCCGAGCTGTGCTGTGCTAAAACCTTCTGAGAAAAGCCTGCGGAAAAGGTTCCTGAGCATATGTTTGCAGCCTTTGTTTCAAAGCAGTGCAGTAGTTGAAATTCCATGGAATCCTGGTTTATGTGGCCTCGGTACCGCTCACTGCCGCTGAGCGTGGCACCGTGCTCGGTGGAGCATCGCGGGTTTCCTCCGAGGAGCGCCCTGCGGAAGCTGTGCTCCCCACTGCCTCCCAGAGACCTCCAGAAACCGTCAGAAACATCTTTCTGAGGCTTTGACAGTTTGAGGTTCTTGTTTTCCTTTTTTCTTTTTTTTCCTTTAATAATGATCACAACTTCTGTAACTGCCTTTGGAGACTAAGAAGTTTCCATGGCTCGGAGCATATGCAATATCTTGTCTGATTAATATCAGCAGATATCTCTGTTCATGTGTGCGAGTCCAATTTTTTTTTTATAAAATACTGTTCATTAAAGAAAAAAATCCCCAGAGATTAAAGTATGTAAGAGATATTATGTTTGTTGACAGAGGAAGAAGGGAATATCGTGGCAATATCTGTGAGGGCTGAGACTACTACCCATCCCTGTGGTCCATCCCCCTCAAATTCCTGTAGCCCCAGGGAAGCCCAGCAGGTAGAGGGGTACAGCCCTAAGGAATCCAACAGCACCCAGTGGGGTGGCAGATCCTGTTTTTTACTTGTGTCCTCACTGAAACAGAACCAGAAATCATGGCAAGACACCAGACTCCTTTTCAGTATTCCCAGCTGAAATACCTGCAGGAGCTCCCAGGTCCTTCAGTCAAGTGATAATTCACTGGGTATGAAGAAGAGTAACTCAAACAATCCTTCAGCAAAAAAACTAAAACAGCAAAGGTGCAAAATTGCCCATTTGCTGAGCATTTGTTTAGTGGAAAACAGTTCTATGTAATGACCCAATATTGTAGAAGTGTATTTTGCTTCATGTGTATACACAAATGACTGTGCTTCAGGGAAATGCACAGGTGAAGTTTAATCTTTCCCCAGAACCATTTTGTGAAATGACTGATAGCGTAATTCATTTTTCCTTACATGTCCTAAAGTAAAAAAAATTAGGTAGTCATATGCACAGTCAGCAAGGTATGGTGCTGTGGTATCCTTTTTATGGACTAGATAATAATAGAGCATTAGAGAGCCTTTCAAGTTCCTTCTCCTTCAAAAGCCTTTCTGTATTAACATATTTTACAAAAAAAAAAAAAAAAAAAAAAAAAAAAAAAAAAAGAAGCAAATTCTTTCACTTTTAAAAACTACATTGTAGTGTTGAGTCTTGGTGAAGAACCTGGCAGTATAAATAGAATTGTAGTGTTGCCTTTTGAATAGCAATTTATTTAATCTTTGAAAGATATTGCAAGCAGGAATATAAGTAAAGGAGAAAAAAAGACAGAGGGAAAATGTGCAATTCTAAGAGTAACATTGAGGTGGATAAGTGTGGAGCTATAGTTATTTCTCAGCAGAATCTGGCAAGCTCGTGGGACTGATACCATGTCAATAGAGCATTTCAATGAGTCATTTTTTCATTTTAAAGAAAGGAATGAAAGAACTCAGATAAATACAGCAGGGGCATCTCTAGGAATGAGATTTTGCTGTTATGTGGACTTAAATCTAAACATATTTCTGTAACTTTACTCCTGTAATAGTTAAAACCCTCCCTATTTTCAGCTCCATTTATTAATGAACATTTGCTCTGTTAGTTTTACTCTTGTGCCAATATTGTGATTAAGTTCAGCAGCTCTTCCTCATTGCCAGTGCTAAGCTCCGTGCTGTATTCAGGGAGGAGATCGTGTCCCCTCTCAGCCTTCCAGCAGTGGTGAATTGTTCCATTCCCTCACCCGTGGGCATGCTTTGAACAGGAGTACAATGAGCTCGTCCCTTCTTTCCAAACACTCGCTGAAAAGTTGGCTTCCTGTCACTTGTCACTCAGGAAGCAAAGGCAAGAGTGGTTGAAATTGCACAAATGTCTCTATTATTGTTCAGCTTGTTTTGCCTATCCCTCTGGTGACCAGAGCTGAACAGTAACTCCTGACACAGCTGACAAAAAGATGCAGTACACAGGAAAAAATTGTCCAAAGTCAACATTCAGGTACACTTGAGCCAACCTTTGCAACCTCATGGACTATTATAAAAAAAGATTTTCACTATTTCCACTATTAATCACAGCAGAATGGTACCCAAAGACTAATCCATTTTTTATTACCTATAGTTTCCTGTTGGAGGCCAAGATTTCCATTTGGATGTTCCTACAGGGAAATATCTGAGTGATGTCCAGCACTCCTGGAGGACCCAGTGGAGGGTGCAGAGAGTATCATTTTCCCTTACTGCAGGACAGACATCAATAACTCTGTCCCTCTCTCCAGGTTGCTCTTTCCTTCGTGGAGGTTGCACTGCTCATCCCCACAAAGGCACAGGGCAGTGGGTTCAGTGCCAGTGAGTTTAAGGTGGTGCAATAAAGTCAAGGTAAAGCAAATAATCAATTTTGGATGAAAGACACAAACCCCTCCAAGAAAAATAAACCCCAGGCTCCATTTACACAGTCCTCATCGCCATCAATTATATATACAGCATGTTTAATATTAATTGCTGCTGTGAAATTCTATGCTTCTCTTTCCTTATGAATCATAGAATGGCCTGGGTTGGAAGGGACCTGAAAGATCATCTCATTCCAACCCCCCTGTCATCTACAGGGACATCTTCCACTAGGCCAGGTTGTTTAGAACCTCATCCAGCCTGACCTTGAAAGCAAGGACAAAAAAGTTAGCATAAAACAACTTATGCTCCCCACATATCAAAGAGGTGCAAACCGAAATTGTTCTCCTGTGTACAGATACTGTACATCTCTAGTGAATCAAAAATCAAGGATCCAGATCTTGCAGATGGAAGTTTGAAATTCAAACCCAAAAGGAACATTTCCTATGTTCCACTGCCTTTGCCTGTTAGAAGGAACTTTGATAGCACCAAACCTGGATTCAAAGCTTGAGTTCACATCCAGCCTTTTTGCCTTGAGACCATCTTTTAAAAGTAAAAATTAAGCCACCCCAAAATATACAACCTCTGTTTCTGCCACATGAGTTACAGCAGGAGAGAATCTTTCACTAATGTCCCTGACCCAGAATAAGTGTGAGCCTGCTTAAAACACTGCTTTCCCATTTAGGAAAATTTATGGCACCCTAAGTACTGAACATTTGGTCACAGCACTTTCACTACAGGTTGGCCTAATGAGTCTGTAATCATCATCTTTTTGTTAGGGGTTTTCATCCCGTCAGGGTTGGTCTGACATTCACCAAAGTGCCCACATTGGTTAGGGGGAGGAACCACCATAGCAAAGAGGTTCTGGAAGCAGCAGTTTGGGAATGCTGGCAGGAGGGTGGGAGAAGGGAAGCAGCTGGGGCTCAGCACAGCACTGGGACCCTCTGGAAGGGACAGGTGGGCTGGTGGGAAGTGTCCTCATGCCACAACAGCTCATATTGCTCACATTGTCATAGGAAAGTGGGGCTCATGTCTAATTTTGAAAAACACTGAAGTTTAGTGAAAAGTATATTCCATTTAAAGTGCATATAGATACGCAACTGGGTAGGAAAAGGGATATTTAAATGGTGATGTTCAAAGATGGTACGGGTGTCTCATTTGCTTGCTCACGGTCCTGACTCCCCTGAACTGCTGCAAATATATTCCAAATATTTGGAAAGCAGCACAGAGTTGTTGAAAGTACATTTTGTAGAAAGGTGACCTCAAAAGTAAACCATTGCCACAGGCAAAATCACATTACCGGAACTCCTCAGAGATAGGGGTTGGATTCTCCCCTTCCTTAGTCTGGTTTTACACCAAAGCATCTCTGCGTTTCCTACTGAAATTCTGATTTAGACCAGTGCAGGGTGGCAGAGACAGCATCCCTTGGTAAGAAGGATGTCTATAAAATAGGCAACCTGTGTCTCTACCCTCGTGCTCTGGGTGCCATTTCCAAAGCACAGACAGGGAAGAGAGACCTGTCCTGCCCTGGAAAAGCTGCAACATGCTTGTCAAATGGGGAGAAAAGATGCCACTGACATCCCTCCCCCCACTAATTTTTAAAGACAAACAATTGTCTATAATCTGGACTGCAGTTCACTCTATCCTGCAATGGTGGAGAATATTCCAACATTAAAATGTTGTTAGGAAAACATTCTTCATTGAGAAGAGTGCTGTAACAGACAGGGTTTGTTGGGTTTTTTTTTCAAATCCAGGTTTAGTGTCTTTAAAACATTTTCTTATTAAATATCTTTTTCCCACATGCACTTCCACTACACAATAGTAATGCTCACTAAGATGTCATGATATTATTTTTATGTTGTAAAGTCAACACAAATCTAGCTGCTTTTTATGAAATTTGTTCAGCACAAGATCCTCAGAGAAACCAAAATAAATTTGTTAAATGTTTCATGTCACCAAATTTGATTCCTCTTCCCCCCCAAAAAACCCATTTCTGTCAAGAAAATATCACCCAGCTGTCAACAGATGTCACATTTCATGTCGAAAAGGAAGAATGCAACCTGCAAAAAAATTTATTCAAATTCACATCAGCTTCGAGGAAGTAGAAGAAAAAGAAAAAAAAAAATCTGTTCCAAATAATTTCTATAAAGTTGTGGGAAGGGTGGCCAGGTTCTGAATTCAGCACACAGAGAGCACAGGACACAGGGCATCGGCTCTCTGTGGGTCCTTCAGCTGAAGGAGCACAGTAGGAACATCCTCCCCCTTGGACAGCCCTGGGCTTTTACTTAGCAGAACCCAAAGGCTGCACAGTGATTAGAATCACAGAATTATTTAGGCTGGAAAAGACCTGTAAAGTCACCAAGTCCAACCATTAACCCTGCCAAACCCACCACTGAACCATGTCCCCAAGTGCCACATCAACACCTCTTTTAACGTTTTAATTTTAGAGCATATTGTTACAAAAAACCCTTAAATGGTCATCCAACACATTTGATATTTTAATGGGTTCTTCTAAAGTCTGTATCAGAGTAAAAGTCAGGATCTACTGGATTAGAGATTAGAAATTTGGAGGATAAACAGGAGTTTTAGACTACCAGCTTTAAATGAAATCAAGGCGTCTAAGAAGTTGCTGAGGATCCGCTCCTCACGAACACATGGGGAGGGAACTGAGGGCTGAGCAAGCCACACTGAGAGAGAGCAGATGCCTCAGAGTGCCAAACCCTTAATTGGGATGTACAACACCCCTGTGAAGGAGATGTTGTTATTCCCATTTTTACAGATGGAGAAATATTTCAGGTGTGACTTTTTTCATTTGCTCACAACATTAATTTCAAGGAGAAGAAAAGCAGAATGAACTGCTGTGGCTGCCCTGCTAGAATGGAAAACAAATAAATACCTCTGTGAAAATAACTTGTGAGGAGAACACAGCACTTGCCGTTTCTGGGTTTCAGCTTCAGAGGTGACTTCCTCAATGGCAGCAATATATCCTGGGAGCCCCAGTGGTGAAGGTAAGGAAGGAAGTCAGCATGTTAGGAATTTACAGCTTCTTCTTTCCTTTTATGTCCTGTAATATCCTGCCCCAGTCTGGTCTGTGCCCCCAGTGGTTTACGTTTTGGGGTCGTTTGTCATATGGTGTTGAAGGATTTGAAAAAAAATAAAACCAAAAGAAAAAAAAATTAAAAATCCAGAGCCTACGTGTAGAATAACCCAGCAGGTACACTGGGCTGATCAAAGTTAAAAATTAAGTTAATCCACTTTCTACAAAAATGTAGGGCTTGGATTAGCTATCAATAAACAACTAAGCTGATAGTTAGTTATGAGTTTTTGAGACCACCCCATCTAGCTGGAATTTTTCATTACCACAGTGGTGTCGTGGTCCCCTGGAGGGGCCAGAACTGACTTGGATATTAACATGTGAACTCGTGTAATACGATGAGATTTGGGTCAAAACCATTTCAACTAGACTTTCACAGTGGTCCATCCCATTTCAGTGGATCTACACCCACAAAAGCCTCAAAAGGGAGGCAACCACAGCAACTATAGGCTGTTTCAGATTTATGCAGAAACAGAAATCTAGTGCTTATCTGCACCTAATCAGATTTTCTTTATTTTATATATTTGCTTATTCATTTACTTTTCATCAAAAATGCTTCCTGATCCTACCAGTCTTGCTGAGGAGAAACCTTTTTCCATAATTCTTCCTTGTTATTTAAGATCATACTAGAAAATTCAACATTTATCTCTGTTCATGATTCCATTTTTTCTCTTTCCCGATATCCGATAGAAAGATGCTGTGACTGTCAATACACATCGGTGTTTTCAATGTTTGCTTTTTTTCCCATTCAGTGCAATTATCTGTGTCAACTGCTTTCTGTTTCAAAACTTTGACTGCAGGATTGCCACGTTTACCACATTTGTGCCCTCACAGTGAGTAGAGCAAAATATTTCTGGATAGCCAGGGAGCTGCCACATGATCAATCGCTCTGTGTTCTTTTCCTCGAAGTCTAATTGCATCCTACCAGCAAAATCCTCCTTCCTCATTGATTACCTCTCTCGCTTTATTTCTTACTGATTCGTTTCTCCTGTTCCCAGCTTTAATTAACAGGGCTTGCTCTTCTTCTCCCAGACATTCAGAAACTCCTTGACCAGCAACGAGACAAGTACAACATGTCCCTGGTCACATGAAGAGATCACAGCTCTGCTGATATAAATTCTTGCAACTGAACTTCTTTAGCTTTCTCTTACCCTTGTGTGTGTATTTTTAAAGCACTTCTAGAGAAAATCCTTTATCTTTTCAAACCAACAACAGGTCAATGAAATTCTTTTACATTCTGCAGCTGCAATCTTCCTATCTCTCATGGAGTGGCAATCATTTGCTATCATGATTGACTCTTTTTCTTTAGTTTGTTGGAAAAAAATCTACTAACAACTTTGCCCTTTTTCTTTTGTTTTGGCTCTTGGCAGTGGGATAGTGGCAACTGATGTGCTCTGTCTGAGTGCATTTCCCGACACAGGAACTTGTTGGAGTGTAAATATGCTGCAAGGAGAATGATATTACCAGCTCTCATGGATAATATAAATGTTACCGTAAGAATAGCATGGGAAAAAAATAAATCTAATTAAAGACTTTTATCTGACAAGAGTTTTGATTGTACTCAGCTAAACCTGAAATCAAGTACTTGTGTTCGACACAGACTTAAATCTTCCTGAGTGCATGCATAAACCTATTGACTTTGAGCCAGTATTTCTTTTCATATTGGTGTGTGAGTCTGGAAAAATCAAGGCTGGATAAGTTGACTTCAAGGTTGGATGACTTGACTCTGTTATTTAGGCACCTTGGGGATGTCAAAGAAAAGTTGAAAGGTTTCTTTAAAGCAGAATATCCTTTCTCTTAGGTGTGTGGGAGAAGGTCATGGTGCTCTGTGTCACACAAAGCCACGAGAAGCGGAGTTGGAGAGAGGTGATACCTGCAGAAGTTGTTTTTGCTGTATTTCTAAATAGAGCTCAGCTCTTACTTTGCTGGTTTAAAAGCTCCTTCCTTAAATGCCTAAGAACTGCATTGGACTTGGTGAAATTCACAGCTGTGCAGACAGCAAACATGAGAGATACTTGCCTTCTACCTAAGACCTACTTGAAATTACAGGAATAGAAATAAACCTTCTTACCAGTGCTGGTAACTTTGCCTATCTAGGTTGTCATCTGGTACAAACCCCCTAAGTCTTATGCTTTTTGGGATTATGTAATCTCCCAGGTTCAATATAATTTGCAGAAATTTATGCCCAATTATTTACTTTCCCTGTTCATCGTCTCATTCTCCATTTACCCATTGGCCATAAACACCAGGGCAGCAGTCTGGAATCAAGACTGAGCGAACTGGAAAATATCTCACCAGCCTGAAGACAAATCTGAAAGCAGATATAGGAACCCCATTGTACTTTGTCATAAAAGCAGTGTTGTTGGTGTGGCTACTAATATTTGGATGATAATTGGGTGCATTTTTTCTGGCTACATTGGCATTGGAATTCTGTCTCTTCATTAGCAACCTTATCCCTGCAGGGCAGCCAAACCTGTGAGAGAAAAGCCAAACAAGGTAAATAAGAAGGTTCAGGGAATGGCAGATCCATCTTAAAATCAGAGAAGGAACAGGAAGGGCAGTTTAGCAGACTCAGATGTGAGTAGTCATGACAAAGAGCTTGTGGAGTTTGCAGTATGTGCACAATGCACAGGCAGACAGCTGGGTTAGGCTGCATTTGTTTCCAAGCTCAAGTATAATTTCCCAGTGCAACCACATTGTGCAGATCATTGAGCAAAGACTGCAGAGCATCATTTCATCTCTATCTTTGCAAGCCCTTACTGGGCTAATTAACTGCGCCAAAGGCAAACTCTTTGAACAGTTCCTACCCAACAAATATGTCAGTGTGCTCAGGTGCACTGTTCCTGGGGTTATTTACACGATGCATAATTTAATAAATTTCTTGGTGTTGTGTGTAAGACCTCCCAGGACAATAGCTCCCACAATCAGTCACCATCCCATTAACTCTCTGCAAGATCAAAACCACAGTTTCAAATACGTCCTTGTTGCTTAGGTAATGTCATCAAAGCTAAAAACAAATAAAAGATTCCTAGCCTTATTTCACCCAAAAGTTTTCCAGAGGTTCCTTTGCTGGCTGGCCATGATGTGTCACATCTTCTACCTGCACTTTTTGTCCTCTGGGCAACGCTTTCTCCCTTGATCTTTCAGAAATGTGGGTCCAACACACCTTATTGTACCACACAGAGAATGGTAAGAGCTTTGAGTTTTGTCCCCCATCGTGCATTCAGATCTGAAGCAACACCCAGCTGTCCCCTGTGTACAGTCTGAAAGGTCTTATTTCATGATGTGCAAACACTCACTAAGAAGCAAAACAGAAAAGCAAGGACTGAGCTCAGTCTCCCAGTGTAGTGGCCAGAGGAAGCCTGAGAAGCAAAAATGCCCTTGCTGATTTCAGAAAGCAGCCTTCAGTTGATAAAGATCTTGCCAATATGGATCTTTCTTTTCAAATTGGAGAAGTCAAGCAGGCAAAATCCTTGCTTGTTGATAAACCTTTATCTGCTTTGCAAGACAATGAGTACATACATTATCTATGATTTGACAGCTTTACAGGTGTAAGATTCTCAATATTGCTGTGTGCTGCCAATCTTTTTATGATCTGGCACTGTGGACTCCCAAATGTCCTCGGTGACAACAGTCCCTTACCAACACCAAATTAACTGTGCAATATCAGCAATCAGAAGTGATGCACTTTAATTAAAGGTCTGGTAATGGTTGTTGGTTGGTGACTGGCCACGGGCTTCTCCAAGTTTTGGCCAGGCGGGTGAATTGTCCACAAAAACATCAGAGCAACCTCCTGCTGAGCTCTTCTCCTGGTCCATGTGCTGCTGCCATTGGCACAGCTGCACTTCTGCACATGCCACCATCAGCTCTGCTTTGCCACTGCAAACCCCGACTGCAATCCAAATATTTCCTTTCTGCAGGATAGGGAGCTGCTGTAAACCACAGGTTCCAGGTGCTGAGCGCAGCGTGCACGAGGTGTTTGGCAGGGGAGGCTGATGATCTGGAATTTTCAGTCAGTGAGCATAGCAGTACACGGGTACTTCTGACTAAAGACATTTTAATTACAAAACAAAAGTTGAGATAATAGGCAGCCTGGTACTATCAGGCCATGGAAAAAACCCACAGCCGGCTTACAGGGCAACCAAAGTTCCCACAGTGTTGCACATCTGATATCAATTCTGTCTTCTCTTTCTTGTCGCTATCTTCCGCCTGCTGAAGAAAAAGGAGGAAAAGAAGTGCAGCGTTTTTACAATTCTGCCTCTTTGTGCCTCCGTGTATGACAGGAAATGGATTCAAAAAAGCTGCCAATAAAACTGTAAAAATGACATTCAGAAGTACTTCTGAAAAATTCTGATTACACTTTACATCTGGTGAAAAGACATGAAGGCTTCACTGATATCAGAACAATCCATCAGCTTTCACTGCATAATTATTCCTTGCCAAAGTGGTGCTCAGGGAAGAGGCTGGAAAATGCCCTTAAGTTCTCATGACCTCCAGCTGTGGCAAGTGTTACTATCTGTGCTAATATTGCCAGCAACTATTTGCATGAAATCCCAGTTACAATTGGATTAATTGCAAGAACTAATGGATTTAATTAAGGACAAGAACATGTATTTGTTTTTAAATGAGATTTTGAGATTACACTTTCTCCTACACTTCCAGTGTACCGTTTGCTAAAGATGAAGTCAGGCATCACCAGTAAAATTTTAGTTTGCAACTCTTGTAACATTCACATTCATGTTCCACTTCACCATCATTTGTTAGAATACTTTGTCTGAGAGGGAAAATTAGACCTGTCCAGAAACTGCATATTGAGAATGAGATAATTGCTCACCTGGTTACTATCATCTCATGTTCTGAACATCTCAATGGCTGCTGAAGTATGAAATCTGTTATCTTCCATATCTGCTCCAGGAAGAGAGGGAAACTCTGTAAAAACAACAAGGTGGTGCTCCATGCTCATTGTCAGAGGTTGGTTTGGGCCATGCATCAGCTTCTTCTGCTTTTGCTCTCTGCTGGAAAGATGTAAATCAGCTGAAATCCAAGTGCAGGGTTATGAGGTGCATCTCAGCTCGGCATGGAGGCAAGGACAGTTCCCATCTCTGGGATGGGAGCATAGCCTGGTGGCATCTCAGTGCCACCTCCTTAGACATGCTTGGCTTTTGTGTGTTGAATGCACCTGGATGCAAGGATGCTCATTTGAAATTTCAGGTCAGTCAACTCAGCTGCAGGAGGGACTTTTAGTTTTTAATAACATTCTTCAGAGATTTCAGACCAGCATGGTCTCCATTTTGTGTTCTGGAAGTTGATTTCATCTCGGTGTGATCAGGACACATTTAATGCATCACCCCACTGAGGGCCCTATTCCATTGTGTGTCTGCTCCTTTCCCCTGCTCCGATTGTGGAGTTTCTGCTAAGAAGGAAAACTCCCTGCAGCTGTACTTTTGGAGCCTACTTGCACATTATAGAGAGAGGTGGTGAGAAAGAACTTTCATTTCAGAACAGAGTTTCCATGTTCAAGCTGTGTTTGCTCACATACATTTTACACACACTTACACTCAGAGAGGTGTTTATTTACACTTAGGTGTAACTACAGCACTTGGCTCCCCTCACTGACCACAGCTAACACTGAGCACAGTTACCCCACTCCACAAATTAAAGAAAGATCATTATATCATCCTTTCACAAACAGATAAAGAGGAAACACCAAACCCTTAGCACGTTAATCCTACACATTTTCTTATTTAATTATGTAACCTTACAAATATCCTTAAAATCCTGTATCAGTACTTATTTGATGTGAAGAAGTTGTGCTGTGTATAGAAGCTCCTGCCCATGAACCATCACGTCCCAGGCTCTGGCCCACAGTGTTCTCTGAACTCAGGGTGTCCATGCCCTGTTGGAAACACAAACCTCACACTGAGTATCTGTTTGAAAGCCCTTTAGAATCACAGTGCATTGTATAAGAAAGCACACGTTCCACAAGCCACAGATCTTTCTTCATTTTATAATTTCCACTTTATTTATTCCTATCTGGTTATTTTGGCCATGAATATGTTGCCATTAAATACTCAGAAAGAAAAGGGTATTTTGCCCTTCCATCAGGATTTTTTCCTTTCCAGGGCATCTCAGATGCTTTGTAGGGAATTCTGGCATCAGGAGTAGTATCCATTCACATTGTTTTATCATTATTATTCTTTTTTTTTTTTTACTGTGGGAGTACAGACAGCTATTTACAAATGCCACACCTACACATTATGCAATGTATAGAACAAGGAAGGGAGCCATGCGATTTAGACACAACTAAAATGTTTTTCATGATTCTAAATCTGCACAGTTGCTGAAACTGTTGCTATGTTACATGAAGACATTTTGTGGCACCAGAAATTATTGAAGAGATTGAAGAGCTGGGCCAGATGAAACACAGTGCATTGCAATTTTAGTGCATCCTCTTCTGGCTTTGCAAAATTTGAAAAGGTTACTACAGAAGTTTCCTTCAAAGTAGAGAGAAATCCCTTGCTTGGAGCTTAATTGTGAGAAATGTAAGTGCCAAGATATTCTCTGAGTGTTATTTTTCAGTTGGTTGTTTGTGTTTGGCGCTTTTTTAACCCTCAAATACTTTTCTTTCAAGTGCTTCTCCTTAAGAGCCATGCTAGCACAATTTATTCTATGTGTAAGAATGCTATAAAGAGTGATTTCTCTATAGATTTATCAGAGTGGGCTCCAGTGAGCCTGTCAGAAATCCTTTATATAATAGCTCTCATGTTTTCAATGAGATTGAAGCTTTCCTGGTACAACAGATTATTACTCAAACAATTTTAGTAACAATTTGGATTAGGCTGTTATTTGTAAGCCACACTAAGTAAAGAGTAGCACACAACAACCAGAATGAAAAATGGAAAATTCACAGTTCCTGCTTCATCCTGTTTGCAGGTACCTGTTCATGAGGTCTTGTCACCTCACTGTGGTGGCTGCCTGGGCTGGGATAATAGTTCTGAACAGTTACCTTGAGCCTTCTGCCATCATCCTCCTTCTTCCCCCTGCCTCACTCTTTCTACCTAAGCAGTCTGCTAAGGGTAAGAGCTTAAATAAGAGCTGTGACAGTGACCAGCAGAAAGTGCTCAGCAATTAAAAGGAGAAGGACAGACATCCCAGGACCTGATTTAAAGCTGCTATCACAGGATTAATAAATAATTTGGTGCTATGCCAGTCTCCAAATGCTCCAGGCACCAGACACGTTAAGCTGCTCCCCGTTTGCCTGTGAGATTTCTGCGCTCCCCTGCAGCAAATTGGCCTCAGGTAAATACAGAAGGGGGTTAAAATGCTAAACCCAAGGAAACTCTGCTTTTGCCAAACTCCCAGGAGAAGTTTGAAACCGTCTTACAGTGCATTTCAATTTTCATGTGAATTTCCAATGATATGAGGAAAGGGATGAAATTTGAACAATGCAGATTGTCAAATAAGTGATCTACATAAAATGTTCTCATCTCCAGAAGATATCCATAAATTATAGATCTTGATTTAGAAGGAACATGTGAGTGTCCCAGCAGTACTGATGAAGGACTATGAGCCTCCTACTGATGTCAGTAAGTTTTGGATGTGCCCAAGAAACCAGAGGATTTACCCATGGATTTGTGCCCTTGAGATAATGACATGGGACCAAACAGAACAACCCCACTGTGGGTTTTGTAAGGGGCTGCAGGAGAGCTGGAGAGGGACTTGGGACAAGGGCATGGAGGGACAGGACAAGGGGGAATGGCTTCAAAGTGAAATTGGGCTGGGTTAAATTGGATATTATGAAGAAATTCTTCCCTGGGAGGGTGGGCAGGCCCTGGCACAGGGTGCTCAGAGAAGCTGTGGCTGTGCCTGGATCCCTGGAATTGTCCAAGGCCAGGTTGAACAGGGCTTGGAGCAACCTGGGATAGTGGAAAGTGTCCAGAGCAGGGGGGTTGGATTAGATGAGTCTTAAAGCCACAGCCAAGTCAAACCGTTTCATGATTCTATGATTCAATGAATTGTAAGCAAGGACCTGAAACCTTTTCTTCTCTATTGCCATCACCAAGGACTGACCATTTCCAAATACAGATTAAGCAATTTTTTTCTTTTTTTTTTTTTTACAACTGCATAGGAACATAAAGAATTCAATTCATTTTCCTATGTTAGTAGCAATAAAGGCTTTTCCCCTCACAGAAAACAAACAACTGCAATTCACAGGCAACAGACATGGGGTGAGAAGAGTGATATTGGCCTGTATGGATTCCTATATTACCACTCCATGCAGAAAGTGTAAAACAAAAGTTGTATATACGTATTAAAAAACCCTTTGTGGGCCAGAAATGTTGGATTTGATGTACTTTAGATTTACAGTGCTTCTTGTAAGTTTTGTTTGTTGTGTTGTATTTCTTAATGATCGACTTGCTGCAGTAAATAATTCAGGAAATCATCCTGTACTCTATTGTTCTTCAGGCATATGGATTTTTTTTTTCCTCTTCAAAGCTCGAGTTTCTACTGTATGTTGAAATTTCAAAGCTCTCTGAGGAACTGAATACAGGTTTTGTAATTATAACAATTTCTAGCCTAGTACCTGTACATCTGCTGTACCCTTTGGGGAATAGAGCACAACAAAATGTATCAATTCCCTCTGGAGAAAATGTGACAGCATTTCTATTTTCTAGCTTTCCAGACCACCTAGGCTTATTATTTTTAGAACATTATGGATTGTTATTAAGCAGTAGTGGATTGTTGTGGAAACACAGGCAGACAAGATGCACAGCATCGTCCTTCTGAAGGAAACCAACCCCAGGAGCACAGCTCCTCCTTCTGCAGCGCTGCTGCTGCATTTCCATGCTCTGTAACACACACAGATATAAGGACTTTACAGCCTCAGTCTTTTATAGACAGATAGCTGGAGGTCTCCAGCAAAAAACTGCTATTAACAGCTTTTGGTCTCATAGAAACATCTTTCAAGGGAAACCGTTTAAAGGTGTTCAAGTCTGATAAGTGTAACAAATACTGCAAATTTCCACTTCTTCTTTTTTTTTTTTTTTTTCTCCCTGAAATAAACCTTCCCCTGTGCAGGCACATATGCATAGGCAATATAAGCTATTATGTGCAATTGAACTTTGGGAAATGTTTTTTATCACACTGTTCTGTATCACTCTGCTGCATACATTTATTTCATGTAAAAGGAAAGGCTGAAATGGTGCTCTGTGCTATCAAATAAATATTATGCTCTAAAACGAAAATATAATTTTTCTAGGGGACAACTTTATTGCTGTTTTCTGAAAGTATCACACAATGACAATGATCTAAATGATTTTTACATGTAGGGCTCCTATTAAATAAAAAAATTAGGACACCAAGGAAGATGTTACATTTGTAGGGAAAACCCAGCTTTAGTAAAGCTAATGGCAAAAATCCCATTTCACCTTGGTGCTGTCTCACATCACCTTTGAAGACTGGTTACCTTTCTGCCTCAGTTATCATTTTAATTATGCTGCTACTTTTTTTAATTTTGCCCACACTTTGGGTTGTGTCTCTTGTGCTGCTTCTGCAAATTCCCCCATTCAGGATTTGAAAGCTGGAGAGGAACACCTGATTAAAAAAGGATATCTGAGTGTTGCCTTTACTGATCCCAGTCTGGTTTCTTGAACATTTCTCTGTGAGGATGCAATGGGAGCATTGAGTTTTACTCTAGTTTGTGCTGTGCTACTGCTTAATCAAGAATAGGAAGAACGTGGGCACCACACCAGCCCTTCTCCCGTGTTATTCCTGGACCAAGCCTGCTCTGTTCAACCCAAAACCGCCCAAGATAAGACCAGACCAAACGGGATACATTCATGATATTGTGGGGGGCAGAATTACGTTGGTTTTTTGGGTTTTTTTTCCTTTTTCTTTCAATTACATGTTATTATTGCAGACTAAATGAGTAGGTCACTGAGGTGGTGAATTATATACAGGTATGGGGGTGACCAACAAGACAGGGAGAACAAGCCTGACCTACTGACAGGATCACACTCCAAACCTAAAAAAATAATCTAAATTTGGGGCAGAATATATGCAAAATATTAGTATGTCTATTTCAGATTGACCCACAGTTTTGCAGAACTTTCTTTGAGATGACTGTGTGATGTTTAATTTATATAAAAATCAGTGCACAGCCAAAAGTTAGAAGGACAAATGTCAATCCAATTCTTACAGTCATTACCAAGAGCTGTTAATAATTTTCATGACAACAAACTCTTCACAGCTGCTACTCCTCTCCAGGGGCACCTCTGTCTGTCTTTGATCAAATAGTTGGCATTTTTCAACCCTGACTCAGGCTCAGGACTCACCCATGTGGAGGAGGAAGAAGAGCAGCTGCAGTCACATCCAGCTGTGCCACCACTCTTTCAAGGTCCTGTTCCTCCCTTGCTGCCAAGGCCCTCGGTCCAACCCTCAGGCTTTCCCTGTTCTTTAGGCATCATATTTTTTCCTGAAAACCAGGGAATTGGCCTGAGCTGTTCCTGACCAAGATGCAGCTTGGATGGTGGATTGAATGACAGAGTCATAGAGAAACGAGGAGATAAGAATAACTAAAAGCTAAGAGGTGTCAAGGACAGTTTTTAAAGCTCTCCTTGGCTGTAGCTGGTATGACTGTAAACTTGAATGACTTAATTCATTCAGTTTGGTTTAAATGACTGCTGAAGAGTGGTTTAAACTGCTCTTCTCACCTTTGCTCTGAGCTGGACTCATATCCCTCACCCAGTCAATCACTGCACTGCAGCCAGCAGTGTGAGGGGTTCAGGGCACATCCCAAACCCAGACAACTCTCGGAGCTGCCATTAATGCCTCCATGCAAGAACATAGAGAGAAGCTGCATTATCCACCTCCTGATCATCCAGTCCAGAGTCCTCATTTTCACAAGTTATAGCTTAGAAATTGTTTGCTTCTATTGATGGTTGGACATGATGTTCTTAATGGTTTTATGATTCTATCCCCCTGTGAAGCCCTTGGATTTCCTCAGTTGCCCACCCCGCCTGTGTGCTTTCCTGCTCCTAGGATCTCTTCTGGAGCTGAGGTTATTTCTTGGGAACTTTGTGGATGTGCCCACAGTGAGCCCAGGTACTGCCTAGAACACAATAAAACATTCTAGCAATGGTTGTATGGACATGCCTTGGCTAAATGCAACATCTTTGGTTATTTTAATCATTCCCTGCAGGGAACAAGGATCAAAGATGTTGAGTCCTCCTGTAACACACGACATAACTTCCTTTTAAAGCTCAGTGAAAGCTATTTGTAACAAAATTTGCCAAAGAGCACCTCTGAAGAGAAGAAACCACTATCGTTTGGTTTTCCCAAATGAGTGGGACTATGCTGGGAGTTTTGCTGCAAAATCTAGTACTGAGACAGTAAAGAACTGGTTGCTGATTTTATGTACATTTAAAATATGCCACACAGCTATGCAAAGTACCATTTTTAATGCTTTCTCAAAAAAATCCTACCAATTTGTAGAGGCTTTTGACTTATTTGAAAGTATTTGAAAATACTTATTTGCACTGTTCCAAACAGGATCTGTCTGCACTGCCTTGTTTCCCACTTGGCTCCAGAGCCCTGCCCTCTGGATACTCCATGTTGTGTGCATCCTGGTTTCTTCCCATGATCCCTGCTTGGCCACAGGAGTCACATGCAACCCGGGGGATTGCAAACCAAGATTCTACCATTTAGACCTTGCCAGTTTGCTCCAGGGAGCAACAGCTCTGCAAGCTATGGGAGTGAGATCACCCACCCCTATGGGCCTGAAGGTCAAGGGTCTCTCCTTGACGTGGTCTGCCAAGACAGACAGAAGGAATTTTCCCTTTCCTCCATTGAGGGGAACTCCAGGAACAGGCACAGCTGGCATGGTAGAAACAGCAATTGCTGATTAGCACAAGTAGGGTAGAGAGACCTGGGATTTAGCAGTGCTGTTGTAGTCAACTGGCTTGAACTGTGGAGAATGAAAGCACTATCATGTTGCCTCTGTCCGAGGCTTCTTAAAGAAACTCTCCTCTCTGCCTCAGAGGAGATTGCACTTGAGCAATTGCTTTCTAATCTATGTTTTTCATATCATTCCTGTCACTTTGACATTTGGAATAAAACCCCAGGACAGTGTAAACAAACCTTTTAGCTAAAAGAAGATGGCTAAACGGGACTGATAGTATCAAAAACGGGTCTTACAGTGACGCTCTTTATCTTTTCCCTTCCTCTGCCTCATAGCCCTTTATCTCTTCCCTACTTCGAGCACAGAACTTCTTAGTTCCTGCTATCTAAATTGCAGGTCTTTCAGCAGTTTGTTAAATGTGAGAAAACATGGATCTTTTGTGTGGTGCAGTAAAGCTCTCGTTTTGTTGGTTACTAAGTCAGCACTCACAATGCGCTGTGATTTAGGGTCTGCTCATGGCGTTGCAATGTTTAAAGGCACAGCAACCACAGCACTGGTGTAAAAATGAAAAACACGACTACAGAGAGCCAGCTGGGCAGAGGGAGGCTTGAGAATGTGCACAATGTTTGCACACAAACTCAGAGAAGACGTTTTTAACCTTATCACTCATTTTGAAATGTTTGTCACAGATATGTGGTCCCTGACAACAAACAGAAAGGTGATGCTTTGGAGAAATGCATCAGATCAAGAGTACATTGACAAGTTAGTGATGAAAGCTTGTGTTCTTTTCAGAAATGAGAGATGCCTTAGACATCATTTGCCATGTTCTACTAATTGAAAGTATTTCAGAAATTGATTGCTTTCTAAAAATCACAGTGGAAAATAACACTGTTATTGCCTCTCTTAAGAGTTCAGACAGAAAACTTGGGTTTGAAGGAGGAAAGGTGGAGATGGACCTTTAACTCAAGGTTAGAGAGAGCCAGCAGAAATGGAATTTAATGTAGGATATCAGGGGTTAGATAGCAGCACTCCAGGCAGACACGAACTGCAGATTAATTGTTGACAAAATTTTAAGGTTTTGTTAATTTGTATTCCTCTTCCTGTCTTGTCAGTGGGCACAAAATAAATAATTATAGGTAACACAGGAAAACTCTCCAGCTCTGAGGTCCCTGAAATCAGAAGGACATGGACCTGCTGGAGTGAGTCCAGAGGGAGCCACGAAGATGCTCTGAGGCCTGGAGCACCTCTGCTATGGGAGAGTTGTGGTTGTTCACTTGGAGAAGAGAAGGCTCCAGGGAGACCTGAGAGCCCTTTCCAGTGCCCGAAGGGCTCCAAGTGAGCTGGAGACGGGCTTGGAACAAGGTCCTGGAGTGACAGGACAAGGGGGAATGGCTTCAAACTGACAGGGAGTAGGGGATTACGTATTAAGAAGAAATTCTTCCCTGTGAGGGTAGTGAGGCCCTGGCATGGGTTATCCAGAGAAGCTGTGGATGTGCCATCCCTGGAAGTGTCCAAGGCCAGGTTGGATGGGGTTCTGAGCAACCTGGGATAGTGGAAGGTGTCCCTGCCCATGTCAGGGGATTGGAATGAGAGGATTTTTATGGTCCCTTCCAACCCAAACCATTCTTATTTGATGAAAACGGCCTCAGGTACTTCACCAATAAATACATAAAACTTTCCATGCCACTTCTATGTATATAGAGAAGAAAGGGCAAAGAATTCCTCCCCTGGACTGTGTTGGCAGCAGGCGGATGGCAATCGCTCTCCCTTTCTGCAGAGGATGATGGAAGTTAATCTGCAGTTCCAAAGTTCTCGGATAGTTTTAAACTGATTATCTCGTTCTGAATGCACACAATGCTCTGAGTACAAAGCACATCTCACCCAGCCCGGCTTAGTGGCTGAGCACATACACTAATGTTCAATCAGTGCTGTGCTCCATTTCTTATTAATCGTTTTCCCAGTGTATTTGCAAAATGGTATCCTTTGCAAAAAACACAAAAGTCTATAATTCTTCTATTGGGGTTTTAAAATGAAAACAACTGCATGGTGTTTTTAACCAGTAATAGAGAAATGAAAAAAAAGCCATGTTTTATGCTGAATTCCTTCTACTTCTTTGGGTTTAAGAGTTTAGGAGAAAAAATACCATATCCAGGAAAGAGCAGGAAAAATCTCTGTTTTAATTCCACCTAAAACAGGGAAAAAAAAAAAAAAAAACAAAAAGCATATCTCCAGTATAACAATCTCATTTAATTTTAGTTTGATCATGGTAAATGTGATTCCAATTAATTTTACTTAGCAAGTGCAGATGGAGCCAAAATCATATTGATACATCTGAAGATAAAACTCAAATTTTATGGTAGGAGAAATAATAATGAAATTGCCTTGGCATGTTTGATAAAGTCATTGTGAATAGTCTAGAGAACAAAAATAACTTCAGACTGCTTGGATTTAGATGATCAACAGATACATCTGATGACAGCAAAGAGCATTTAACATTGTTTTTCTTACACACCAGATTATGAAGATGAGCTCTTAATGAATAAATTCTCAGCATTTCCAATTCCTTTTCAAAGCCCAGTGGAATATATTAATTGAAATTTTTAACAGAAGTCAAGTAACTGAATTAGTTAAGCAATTATGTAGGTCCCATTAGTGCTTGTGTAAATATTTTAGGCTGTTGAATAACTTCACAAATCTGACCCTAGGTCATTTCAGAAATTTGAATTGGGGCCAAGGGTATGTGGAAATATTCAGGTGCTTTTAAAAATCCACTTTGAACCTTTTGTACATGTTTAGTCACTTGACTAAATTCATAAATTTGATCACCAGGTACTTTTGCAGAACTTAGCCTTAGGATTTGGGTTTTTTCTGTGTATCAAATTATTTGTCTCCCTCCCATTGACAATCTGAGTTCCAAATTCATTCAATCATACCTGGGTTTTAGATTATCAGGCTCATTTCTTGGGATCACCCTCAAAATTTGTTTTGCTTTCCTTCTTCCCCTGCTGTTCATTGGCTGTTTGCTGAGCTTTGCTAATTCTTCTTATCTGGTAATGAATTCTTATTTTTCATTGACTTCTTTGAGCAAACACTTCCATGTGTTATCTTTTTTTCTGCTCCCTGCTCTTCAGATTTTTTTCCCATATAAACCACCTGCACTGCTCTGAACCTGTTGACCTGGAGATAAAAACCCCCATACAAATGATTCTTCTGCTTTCCCTTCTGATTTTCAGGGGCACACTTCTCCCCTCAGTCATAGATTTTGTAAAGGACTTTTTTTCCCCCCTTCTGCATTTCCTGCCTCGGTGATCCAGAACTTTACAGGCAGCAGCAGGGCTTAACTCTTCTCATCTGTAAAGGACCTGCCAAGTCTCACTCACTTCAAATGAGAGATGTCCTCAATTTGATTTTTAAATTGCCTTAAAATTAAATCACTCCACTTTTGTGGCAGATGATTGTGTAGTGTGTTTCAATAAGACATCCAGAATAATGTTCCTAATACTCTGAAATTTCATATATTTCAGCTGTCACATTTCGAGTCACATGTCAGGCTTCCCAGATTTGGAGTTCTTGCCAGTAATAAACCATCATCCTCTCATTTCTCCATCTTCCTCTGTGTTTGCTGCTGTTTGTGAAGAAGAACTGTAGAAAAAACTATGCTGGCACTGCCTCCCTTTTGCTGTAGCATGGAGAATTCTTGGTATTCCATGCCTTATCCTTCATGGTTTAAGGTGTACTCAGAATTGCACGGTAAAATCTGAAGTGAAAACCATGGACTTTTTGTTATCTTCCTTAATATGGGAAAAATAATAAAAGAAAAAAAAAGAAAAAAGGAAAAAAAAAACCACCTTGGAGCCTTGGAGTAGAAGTTTGCTATAATTTTTTTTGCCTTTTTATGCAGCACTTACTGTGTGACTGTGTTGTTACAATCTACCAAATTAATAATATTTTCAATGGCATTTTAACAATGCCATTGCTTTTATGAGCTGGTGTGTTACTGGTAGCACATACTCTGCTCCTCCCATGCTCAAGTGCATCCCTTGAAGATGGAGCTCCACTGTTTGGCCAAGATCTGAAAAAGGTTATGCCAGACTCAGAAATATTCAAACCTCATGTATTGATTCCCAAAAGTGTTGTCATAACGAGAGTCTTTCAAACTTCAGCTGACTCCCGTCATTCACCAGTACATTAAAGGTCCTAGGTGCAGCAAGCTTTGCACTCAAGAGTTGATCTAAAAATAAAGGATATTGATGACACAGAAGGCACGAGATCAGCAAGTTGTTTAAGGTTTCTTGACTTTCTTGTGTCACACAACGATGATATTCAGCCAAGTCAACTTTCGATGTTACCAGTCTCCTTTTTCCTGTTTTTCAAAGTTTGAACTATGAAAAACTTCCATAAGACTCCAGTTCAGAAGGCAATATTTAGGCAATGGATGCTTTCTTTTCCTCCCCCTTTATCCTAAGGAGAAGCAAAATTTAGGTAGGGAAAACCAATCCAGTTTCTTTCAGCTTTCTGATAACAAAACCCATGATTGCAAAGAGCTGGGGAGAACCAGTCATTGTTTTCTAATGCTTGTGACTGTATTAGTGAAAATTTGGCTAACCCAGTGACCTCTAAGCCTTCCCAGAATGGGAATGGCTGAGGATGTTGCAGGTGGGAGTAGCAGTTGTTCAGGAATCTCTTTTTCCTGGATCACAGCAGCCCTTCCTCAAACAGGAGGCGCAGAGATTTCCAAAACCCAGAGCACTTTTTCTGTGGTTTTGTAGAGAGAAATGTGGGGATGCCAGAGGATTGTCTCAGCACCACTGGAAAATAACAAGGTGCTCATTTTTGCCATCAAACTCACTGCATGAGGACACAGAACACCTGTGAGATTCCTAACTTTTTTTTTTAATAATAAAATATTGTTCTTATAGTTATTTAGCGGTAGTTCAAATCAGGAGAGACTAAGAGTTCTAATTTGAGCAGCAAAGCTGGTAACTTTGACCATCTCATGCTACCAGGATAAACCACTGCAATGCTAATTACAGGTTTGAAAAATATACTTTATAAACCCGGAGAGATACTGCTCTCCCTTTTTCATATTTTTTTCCCCCCAAGGAAACTAATTAGATTAGGCCTTAACTTCCCCAGAATATTGTTGTTGTGGGCAACTAGACAGTGGTCTGCAGAGTTCCTGCTGTTTATCCATGGGCTTAAGTTATTCCAGCCCTGGGATTGCATTAAAAGTCCATATGCCCAGTGGCTCCCTTAGGTAGTTATTATATGAATGAGATTAGTGTTCATACTGGTGATAACAGTCCTCACAAAAAAAAAACAAAACAACTATATGATGACTAGATGACACTGTGAAAAGCTTTTTATTAGTTTTAAAAGTAACTTTTCAATGAAAGTTTAAAAAAAAAAAAGTCAGGTATGAATGCATAACAGCAGCAAATATAGAGACATATGGATCTTGGAGGAGTTTTGTTCATGTCTGAAAGATCATGAAAGATACAAAAGAGAATTGTGACATATGGAGGAAGCAGATTAATTAATTTGAAAACAACCTTTGTACAAGGAACGGTTTCAGCTCAAGTAATTAAATGTAAAATGTTGTATAGTTGTCAAGGTTTGTGTAAGGAGAGGGAGTCAGGACTGTTATCAGGTGCTGAGAGAGCGCTGTAAAACCTTGTAATCTAATAAGGTAAGGAACACTGATGTGCAATACTTAACAGCCCATTTTGCTTGCAGAATTATTCCACGTAACCAAGAACAAACACATCGTCCTGCCTGTAACACATGCACTGGTTATTTACTGCTCCCTCTCCCTGCCCTGCTCTGAGTTCAGCTTTGGGGAAACTTTCATCACTTTCTCTACCACCAGAATGATTTTCACTGTTTATTTCTGACAGCACATTTAAAATCTTGTTCTCCACTGCCGACAGACTCAAACTGTGTTTTCTCTCTTCGTTGCCACATCTGTCACAGCTGGGGATGCAGCAGCCCAGCTAAGTCCTGTCAGACACTTTGCTGGACACTGACAATGTTATAATCACCTCTTTGAGTATTCTGCAGTTTCATGACTTAATCATGGGACTGTAAATAACCCCAGAATGAAAAGCTATTATTTTAGATCTTCTTGACCATTATTTATTTTGAGGAAAATATCCTCAAGCTGTCTAGCGAGGAGATAGTCCAATAAAATATTAAGAACAATTTTGTCAATGTAAACTCTGAAATATTGAAAGGGTTATGGTGTCGGGTTATTTTTTTCCTTTATAAATCTCAGATGCCAAGTAACCCTGGACTGGAGCAAAGAAAAATTGTTGTCTGAGCAGAATGGTAGCTGGGGCACAGCTCCCTCTGCATTAATAGTGCTCTAACTGTATCTCACTCCTCTCTAGCAAAGTGAGATTTGGTTTTATTCCTAAGGTTTCAGGGAAAAAACAACGCTCCATTAAGCAAATATTGATGGGTCCTCCTTGAACACATCTTGGAAAGAATTCAGTCTGCCTGTGAGGGAAGGTAAAGAGAGAGCAATTTGTAGCACCTACCATGCTCAGCAAAAGCAATGTTTAAAACAGAAGGCTTACAAACCTCTTGAGTTTCGTTTGGCTTGTAGTTGGGACTTCTGGAAATTAGTGAACCAATCCAAATGAAAAAAGAAAAATTCCAAAGTCCCAGTATCTGAATACATAAATTTTAGTTCCTCTGGATTCCCTGCCAAAGTCACTTCAGTCATCAAACTCACACACAAATGATATGCATGCATTCTTACAAGCAATTGCTTTTTCTTTTCAAATATTCCTGAAGAAAAAAGTAAACTTTAATTATGAAGAGATAACCAGAGGTGTTACCCTCAGAATTTAATTATTATTTGATTAAATTTCAAAAAGCCACAACTAAGCGATGACAGGGGCAGAAAGTATAGTAAAATGGTAATTATGAAATAAGAGATATGAATTAAGATAAGTTAGAAAACATTTGTGCAAGTGTATGCTTGTGGGAAGCGGAATAAAATAAGTGAATGTTCTCTCAGTCTTATAAAATATTAACATTTGGAGTTAGAAGGTGGGTTAATTGATGCCATCTGGTGAAAGGATGTGGAAACCATGCTACCCTTTACCTTCTAAAATAACTTTCTGTGAGAGAAGGGGGGTGCTATGGTTGTAAAGCTGGCTGGATTTTGAACTGCACAAAATTTGAGAATAGAAATCAAACAAATATGAGTGGGATGCACCAATGATAAAAGATGGAGACCCAACGTAGCAGCACAGAAGCAGCAGATGTGTAAATCCACGTGGCTTCTACGATTCCCTCTCAGGGCCCTGTGGTTGCAGCCACTGCTGATATATTTTGTGCAGCTGGAATCTTGGGCTGCTGGTTTCCTGAAGACAGCAAAATTAAACATACTTTCATACTTTCATATTCATGATGGATGGACCTATAGACTTCTTTAAATTGTCAAGCTGTTCCTCAGCACAGAGAGCTGCCTGCTTGCAGCGTGGAGGATGGAGAGCTGAGAAGTGGAAATGGGGGAGCTGAGGGTTTGTATTTTGAGGGTATCTCCCCAGGGAGGCAGAAAAGCAGAGGATGAGCTGAGCTGGATGAATTTCTGAGCTCTGGGTGCAGGATGGAGCAGCAGGGATTGCAGTCCTCACTATCTCCTCCCTCTCCCTGGCACGAGAACCCGGATCTGCCTCTTGGCCCATCTGCCATCCCGCCTCTGACTTTTGCAAATATTCACCGTGGGTTCTTCAGAAATCCCAGAAACTCAATATTTGACTTCCAAGACTTGATTTAAAGGTAATGACCTGGGAACATGTGCTAGGAACTCAGTCTTGCAAATCTTTACCCCAGTGATTACCCACACACGTGGAATATTCACTCTGAAGTTGGGATAAATTGCACACAAAGTCCTGCTTCCCCAGTTATAATTCAAAGGAAAACAAACCTCTTTTGTTAGATTTTACTTCCTAAAGAGGAATAGCCTCTCAACTAAGCACTTATCCTTGTTTCTCAGCCTTTAGCACTTCAACTTCTTTTTCACTTTGGAATCTGCATTCTGCTGCGGTGTTAATTTTATTCCCGGATCATGAAGACACATCTAAGGGAAGCATCTAATCCTGAAGTCAATTCATAAATCCATCTAAACAACAATTTTATTAGAACTGAGGAGAGGACAAATACCTTGTGTGTGTGTGTCTGCTGAGATACCTTTGTACTGTCCTTTAATTAAGGATTGAACAGCTTACAATTATCCAGCAGAATTTTCCTTGGATTAACTTGTTGGTTTGCCACCCTTAGGAAAATACCAGCTTTTTCCTCCTGGCACTCCCACTGGGAAGTTTCCTTGAGTGCAAAGACAAACCTGCCATGAAAGCTCCACCTTTCTTTTTCCAGAAGGATGCACAAGTGCTGCAGTCTTCTGGTACAATTTTAATTCCAATCACTGATGAGTTCTACTGATACTTTGTGTTTTAGTGGAAGCATGCAGCTTTTTTGCTAATGACCCTTTATTTTTCCTAGGCACTGTGCCTAATTTTTAAAGAAATAAGCTTTTATGGGCTGAAAGGTAAGAGTGAATAATGGAAATGATGCATTTATTCTATTTGGTCTTATTTCAGTTTCACATTAACAATGTATAAAGGTCACATTCTAATATCAAATTTTCTGGTCATATCAGACAGGAAACACATATTTACAGGTAGCTTCTGTTAACAGTGGAAATTAATTGTAAATACAACTGTTCTGTGTCCAGGAATATAAAAATAAAAGTCTTGAGTTGCTTTTCTCACTCTTTTCCTTTGAGATTTGCCTAGAAAGTTACAGAATATGTCCTATAAATCATTAAAATTGAACCTGGCTTCTTTTGAGAAGTATTTTAACCAAGTAATCCCTGTGAGTTGCAAATCCAGAATTTTAAGAAATGACTTAATTCTTTTACTTCTGTCATGCCCCAGAAGTTTCCCTGTCCCAGTTATTTATGTCAGGAATGTATATGCAGAGAAGTGACTTCCTGCCAGAGACCTCTGTGCACACTCACAAATGGGAAAGTAAAAATCCTAACACTTGACAACACACGAAAACACAAAGAAATTTCTTCCGTGGCAAAGTGCTCGTGGTCTCCCTTCATCTGTTGCTAGGAAACCTTTTTGAGAATTAATCAGGGAAACATCACAAATGCTGCTAAATCATGCACCACACTACAGATTGAGCTGCGCCAAAGAGATGAGAAAACTTGCTTTTCCTGTTAACCCAGCACAGGCTGGTGTGCAGCAGCATTTCCTCCAGTGAGTGCACTGCTGTACAAGTGCAAAATATTTACACTGTGTCTCCAGCAAAGCTGACAGTCTTGTCTCGCCAGGAACCGCTCGTACAGCAGGGACAAACACAGGCAGACAAGACACTGAGGATGGAAGGAGATGCTCAGCCAGCTTCAGGGCACGCTGGAAGTTCAGGGTTGGACTGTGGATTTAGTTTCTTTTAAAGAGACTCGTGGAGATTAAACAGAGGATTCATGGGCCCTGTCCACCCCGGAGTGGGGATGGGAGGTGCTAAAAGTGACCAAAGCAGAGGTTGAGCTGTCGTGGCAAGGAGTGATGCTGCAAACTGGAGAAAAGCACTGCAAGCAGCAGGAGGCTGCTCCAGTTTACCTGCGTTGGCACAGATCTGGTTACTCCAGTGAAAATGTGCCTTTTAAGAACATCCCAGTCCCTGTGTGGAAGGGCTAATAAGTGATTCCTGTATCAGACACTTCCAAATCAGTCTGGCATGTTCCCGTAAAGGAGTCGCGGAGAGAAAGCGTTCTGGTTAAAACACACACAGACTTCAACCAAACGCTGAAAACACTGCCAAGCCCATATTTAGAACAGAGATGAGATTGGGGCTGGCATGGAAAGGAGGGAAAAGTTGGCTCTTTGTGCACAAACTGGGACCCGATGGCTCGAGGAAGGATGCTGGGGAGCAGGAGGCTGCGAAGTGCTGGAATGGAGGGTCAGAATCTCTGTTCTGCATTTCACAACATATGCTCCATAGCTGCTCAGCCTCAAATTGCAGAGATTAGATCTCAGATCCTGCCGTCAAAAGCCAAAGACTTACAAAAATAGCTTTTCTTGTGTGAATTCAACCCTTCCTTACGTGAGGAATACATCCATTGTGGGTTTGGACTTAAAGGTGGGTGTGTGTTCTGATGCAAGAAATTAACATTTCAGCCCTAGGTTCCAGTTTCAGGAATAATTAGCTGGGATTTTATTTTATTCAGATAAATTTAAATTTAAATTGTACACAGGCTGTGACTATTACAGGGACTGAAATTTGTCTCAAAATCTTTTGGGACGAGGCCTTGGGTAAACGCATCTGCATAGACTCAGTGGCAAGAAGAACAGGTTATTTTGCTTTTAAATCTTTGTGCTGCATTCTGGGGCATTTCTTATGCCAAATGCGAAATAAAGAGGATTTTTTAGACCAGTGGTAACAGAACTGAGAAAATCTCAACTTCTCCTTTAGTCTGTGGCAGTCACCAGCTTGATGTTGGCACATGGGACTGTGACTCTGCTCTGCTGTTGGTCTTGGTCAAGTTGCCATCAGACAGATGTCTCTCCTGCAAAGCCACCACAGTACCTGGCAGCCTGGCTGGGGATTGTTTGCTGCTATTCATAAAGCTGGTTTTGTTTTGCTAGTTAGAGATGCTGTTAAATACAAAGGAGAGGAATTTATCTTAGTGAAGGAGCCAAAAAATGAATCGGTGTGGAAAGAGAATTACTTGCACTTCTCAGTGGGTTGCCTGTCCTCGTCAGGACAGGGACACATTGGTAGAATGAGCAAGCAGAGCCTGCTGCAGCAGCTCAGACTCTCGATGTGCGGAAAGGATTGGTTTCTGGGGCTTGCAGCCTGATCTCTGGAGTCACTAAGAACGTTTTCAACCAAACACAAAAAAAGCTATCCCAGCACAATCTTCCTCCCAGCCCCCATGTGCAGCACAGCATATGTTAGCAGGTGCCTTCTGTCAGATCCTTCTTTTGGGGGTGTTTGGTGAATGGAATAAAATGGAAAAGAATAGAAAGAATATAATATTTTCAGTTGGATGAGGCCTCCAGCGATAAACTAGTTCACCTTCCTAGCATTTATCCTGGCTTTATGACACTCTGCAGGAGCCTCTCCACATGGATAAAGTCACCAGAGAACAAGAAAACAAAGTTCCCTTTTCCCTCCATGTGCTCCAGGAAGCTTTTTTCTGCGGGCAGAGCAGGGAGGGACCTGGATCCTTTAGTTTGCTTTATCCAGCAGGTCAGTGGGAAGATGAGCAGGTAGGAGAAGCGGGCAGGAGAAGCAGGCAGGAGAAGCAGGTAGGTCTTTAGAGGATATTTGGAGCTACTGCCAGCCCTCTCCTCATCTGTGCCCGCTGTGGCAGCTCGGAGAGGCTGCAGCAGACACCCGGCTCTCGCTCGCACACCTCACACTCCACGGCTTTGATCGCGACTTCCTCGCACCGCGCCCAGAGCTGTTGAAATCCACACCCTCAGGATCTCCTCATCTTCCCACACACGGCACCGGCAGCAGTGCCCCTGATGTTAATGGGAGCAGGAGCAGATGTCTGTGCTCCGGATTCTGGCTTTATAAGCGTCGTTTTCAATGAATCCTTCTAGGTAAACACTGCAATGACAGCAGCTCAGCCTTACAGCTCATCATAGGGAAGGTCAGCAAGACTCAAAGATGATGAGAAGTTACATTTGAAAATAAAAGAAAAACACCCCAGTAAAGTATCTGCAGTTACACTGAGAGAAGAGAAATATATGAGCATCATAAATCCCTGCACATGAGGAGAGACGTTATCTGGCTGCCCAGGGTCAGGGTGAGCAGTTGTTATAGACACAGCCAAGAAGAGTTTGACAGTATCAGACATCAATATTGGCCATTGTTGATAGACAGATCCTGTGCTGGACTAATCTGATCTGCCGAGGTGAATCCCACATTCCTAGAACACCTAAAATATATGTTGGCTTTTCATGTAAAACCCCTCAAATCTAAAGCTAACTCCCTTGGGCTTCAGTGTGAAATCTTTTCATTTCCATTGGTTAAACCCTGAATCACTATTGAAAACAGAGTGCTAAAAAAACTGGAAAAAAACCTGGAAAAAACCTGGAAAAATGGTGCTGGCCATATGCAGGCCAGAAAGAGGAAATTCTCTTTCTTCCATCAGGAAATCCAATCACTCTGCTCCATCAGCATCCCATACCTCCCCAGCACAGGCTCTATTTTCTGTGGTGGGTTTTGCTGTGTGCCTTTAAAGAGTGTTGCCGTCTAGTTTTTGGTTGAATTTTTCAGTGTTTCTTTTTCTCTTGCATTCTGGTCCAGGCAAGCAGATGTCTCAAACACCTTGGAGTGCCCATTCTCACTCCCCATCCTCCTTCTTTCCAAGCAGTAATTGTTGCAGCATCCAAAGAGATAAAAAGGCATTAAAGGTAATGACCCTTGTTCTGATTTCACATACGGCTGGGCCTTACCCAACAAAATCCTAATCCCTGTTTTACAGATAATTATGTATCAAAAGTGATAAATGTTCTGTGACAATATATTGCCCAAAAACCACTAAAAGACTGCTGTAGCTGGGAGTAGCCAGACATGTGTTCTGAATGTGGTGCTGTGACAAACACACACCTAAGGCAATGTTTGGAGAAGTATTCCTCTTTTTGGAAACTGGATAATAATTTTCTGTAAGTCTCAGCTGAAATTTTGAGGCAATTCTGTGTGTATTCAGCACTATTGTATTTCCATAGTTAAATTTTTGTAACGATACATTACCCTCGGATATCTATTAAAAAGAATTTGTAATTGGTCTGATGAGAGATGCCCACAAAGATGGTGCAATGCTGCTTTAAAATTATTGATTAAATCAGTAAAAAGACATTAAAAGTAAGCATGAATAGAGAGCTTATTAAAAGATATTGTCACGTCTCCTTCAGCACTGGCTCCTGAAGTAACTTTTAAGCAATGTAAAATGCATTAACACAATACTAATTTAAAAAAAAGAGAAGAGAGCACACTTTCAATTCAGAATGAAAGCTGATCAAAATTAACAGGCTCTAGGGGTCAGGAACCAAAGGATTCTAAATGTGAAAGCAGAGAGAAACAAGGAAAATAATGGCAGTTATTTCATTATTTTAGCTTTTAAAGCCCTTTAACAAAGCAGAGTTCAATCTGAGAAATTATTATTGTTCCAGAAAAATAATTGACAACTATAACTTCTGCATATTTAAAACAGTTTGAAACCAATTAGCTTCTCACCTAGACTTGAAGGAAGGCCAGTGCTACTTCTGTAACATAATGTAATCACAATCACATTGAAGTATAACAGGAACTATCCTGATACAAGTTGGTTTTTATTCACATTTAGGTACAAAATTAATTGGACAACTGTAGAGAAAAGAGTCACCATCCACCAGGTTCATCACTGGAAAAATCCTTTGTACAACAGTTCAAGCTCAGCCACACAAAGCAACTTTTAAAAAGATTTAACTTATTATTCAATAATGCACTGATATGGGAAGACAGTGGCAAACATCCAAAGAAATCCTAAAGGCTGGATTAAAACACATTAAAAATTGATTTTAAAATTAAAAATAAGATTTTATATGCAGTTCTATATGTGGGCATGTGGCTGTTTGACTCTGGGAAAAGTTTTGCTCTCAAATTCTTCCATTTTGTGTGCAGACAATGGTTTCACCTCTACAACAGGCACACACTTGTGCCTTTATGCTTCTAAAAATCATTTCACCTCTTATTCTTGGGGTTTAGCCAATTGATCTCCCCTATGCTTGGGACTGCAAGGTCCAGGGTGAGTGTTGCCCCAGTGCATTCCATTCTGACAAGAGCAGGAGTGATGTTTTGCAGTCAAGGAGAAGGCTGAGACCATGGATACGGCAGACCATGGTCTATCCAAGATCCCCACCCAGAAATCATCTGGCAGGGCTTCTGCTGCCCCATTATAGCCCCTCTGGTCACCTGATACAGAGCCTGGTCTGAACCCATGTACCTGATTCAGGAGTTTTTGGTGGGTTCAATTTATATGAAAAGATGCCCCTCTCATCACTGTCATTGGATGATGAGACTTCCAGTCTTTGTCTTCCTTCAATGGCGCAAAATCTGTGTTGTGTGCCCTGATGTGCCTGTTGTGATAGAAGTGGAGACACCAGGTCCAATCCTGGTGAAGATCTGGCATTAACAGCAATGATCTGTGCCTGGCAGGACCCAGAGTCCATCACCACTTGAGGGATTCCTCTGGCAGGACCCAGAGTCCGTCACCACTTGAGGGATTTCTCTGGGAGGACCCAGAGTCCATCACCCCTTGATTCCTCTGGCCCTCTCCACCCAGTGTCAAACCCTTGGGACCACCTCAGGAAGAAGATTTTCCCAGGCCCTGCACAGGCTGCAGTGTTTAACACTGATTTCTTTTCTGAAACATTTGCAACTCTTCTCC
Source organism: Orthonyx spaldingii (assembly GCA_013397795.1). Lineage (NCBI taxonomy): Eukaryota > Metazoa > Chordata > Aves > Passeriformes > Orthonychidae > Orthonyx > Orthonyx spaldingii. The sequence goes on from VZTJ01003580.1 coordinate 2,013,206, forward strand.
ATGCAGTACAAGCCTGGCTCATTCCGTCTGCGCCTCCGCTGCGCTCCGACCACCTTTCCCTGCACAGTGACAGATGTCTTGAGACCATAGATGGCAACGGGGCTGGGAGGGAACACCTGCTTCCCACAGGCCAGGCCCCACTCCTACGAGCATTTTGTGTCTTCCCCACAGCCACAAAAACCAGGAAGTTACTCTTATGAAAAATTATTTTGCCAAGTGAGTCCATAGAAGACCAATTCTTTGCATAGGGCTCACGTTGCAGCTCCCGATACACTTGTGAAGAGCACTATGTTTTACCCAAAAATAGGGGGGACATGGTGGATTTGGGAGTGCTGGTGCAGCCAGGCAGGTGTCTTCTGTCCAAACCACAGCAGCTTTAATCAGTTCTCCCTGATTTTGTGCCAGTGGATATGAGGACATGAGGTGCCCCCACTGTGCTGTGAAACGTTGGTGCTGCTGGAGCTGGAGACTTGTACCTTAACAGGCATTTGGGCAGGCAGGGAGGACAGGCAGAGCTAAATCTGGTCCAAAAACAATCCAGAAGAAAATAATATATAGAAAAAGAGCATCTGCAATGCTTCCTAGGTGGTGGGGAAGCACACGAGGGCTGCATGGGGCAATTCCAGCGTGGGCCTGGCATGTCCTCTGCCCTGGGAGATATAGGGCTGAGAAAGATTTTACCAACAGGAATAAGGATGCTGGGGATGGATCTCACTATCCCAGGGAAGAGCTGCCTCTGCTACAGTCCATATTTAATTTAAATGCTGTTAGTAATGTGTATATTACATTTGTATACTATGTCATAACTTGGTGCTATGAATAAATATGAAGACATAAACAAGGTCATTTATGGGAAGCCAACAGCAATATTACTGCTGGAGAAAGGCACACACAAAAATAGAAACCAGAACTTTTAAGTGGCTAGAGGATGTTGCTAATGAAGAAATAAAACATATTTTCTTTTCCAGTGTTGCCTGTGATGCTTTAACTTCTGATATCTTAAACATATCTTCCCTTGAATAACATTTTCACTTCCTGAAAACAATTTGTTATCCAGAAAACATTAAACAGCAACAAAGCAGGCAGTACTGACTTTGATGCATTATCTACAGAGTTACAAGAAGCATGGATACTCAAGGTGTCAGTAAACAAAAAGATGAACCTTTTAAAGAATAAAGATATTAAAAAAAAAAAAAAAGAAGTGACATTGGATGGATAAAAATAAAAACGCAAAGAAAACCAACCCGAACGAGACACGGAGCTTCCTGCTAGGAGTTGTGTGCCAGTTTGACAATTAATTGATTCAGATTGATTGGTGACTTGGCAGGTACCATCAACACAGTTTCCTGCAATCTGCCAGTCCAACCATCCAAAGGATGTTACTGGATTCTGCCCCGCTCTGTTCTCTCTCCCATCTGCTGCGTTATGCAAGATGAGATACAGCAGTCCCAGAGAATTCAGAAAGTATTGCAGAGGAGAGAAAAAGCATCCTCCTTACACCTGACACTCAACATCACAACGCAGGGTCAGGGTACATTGAAAATGAAGATACAGTATGGGAAACTCCTCTGGATATTTTGAAAACTTAAGGAGCTTTTACTACATAGAAAATAGAAATTGGAGTGGAACAGCTGCACTTTTTCAAGTCAATAATCAGGCAGTAATACAGTAATCAATAGTATTGGAATCCCTACATATTAGTTGTGGCTTCTTAGTGGAAACTGTGCTTTAAATTTTTGAAAGTACATTAATACACTGTTTTTCCTAGGGTGAATAAATATCCTCTGCACAGACTTTTGGCACCCTTAAGACAAGGTGCATGTGTAGATCTCAAGATCTGCGTGGTTCTGAGGGGTCCTGTGCAGCAGAAAGGCAGCAGGGTCCCACGGAGCAGGAACCAATCTGTTCCAGGGTATCTGGAGCATCCCACACTGTCCCAGGGCAGTGCAGAGGGAGACAGGACACTCCAGAGGTGAGCTCAGCCCCTGCCGTGGGGGGATTTGATGCTGCAGTCTGTCCTGCTGGATGATGGAGAGCACTCGAGGGTGCCACTAAGGAGCAGAGTCACCTTAGCCAGGAAGACTTCCCATCAGCTTTTACAGATCACTACTGTTCAAACATTATTAATGTTTACATTGGAAGATTTCCTGAGAGTCTAGAAAAAAAGATGGCCACCATCAGCTGCAGGCTGATATTCCAGTTGTACAGATAATGGAGTTGAGGGAAGAAGAAATGAATTTAGCATTTGGTTTTAGCTAAAGTTTTATTCAGCATAGAACCAAGATGAGTTTAGAGAAAAATTGAACCTACTGGTCTTTATTATTTCTTGCCTGTCCTTGTTGGTATTTGTCTGGAAAGTTATTTTCCCTGGACAATGTATCTAAATCTTATTTTTTAAAGAAAGAAACACTGATGTCTAAAATTATTTGTGAAACAGTTGAAAGCACAAAATGGGAGACATTTTGTTGGTACAAGGCAGCACTTTCATCACTGGTGGAAGACACCACAGAGATCTCGGCTCACTTCCACTGAAGGGGAGACTTGGCTCCTTTTAGAAATTCTTCTCTTAGCCACTCATTCCTTGTTTTCAGTAGATTTTTTAGCACCTTCAGGACGTTCAATGAAGCAGAAAGGAAGCACTGAGGTGCCACTCTCACAGCCCTGGGCTGAAGCAGCCTCTCAGCCTCACAAGAGGTGCAACTGTTGAGGGACACATTTATTTAGCAGAACATGCTTAAGATCTGGGCAACTCTTGCCATAATTACACAAGCAATTACCCTGCTAATGAGCAGCTGAGATGGCTGCTGTGTCTGCATGAGCCAGGATCAGGTTTCCCCATCCCTGGAAGTGCTCAAGGCCTGGTTGGATGGGGCCTGGAGCAGCCTGGGATAGTTGAAGGTTGGAATGAGATGTTCTTCAAGGTCCCTTCCAACCCAAACCATTCCATGATTCTATGACTACATGCAAACTTTAGAGAGCCACTCCTTCTTACAAAGATTTTTAGCTTGCAATTCTGTCCTTCTGCCTCCTCCTGCACAGGTTCACACACGTGTGATCCTCGTTAGCTGTTCAGTTGCTGGATTGTTTGCTGATTTTGCTAAATACATAATGAGGTGTAATAAGCTGCAGCAATCTTCCTGCTGAAAAAAATGGGATATGGAATTCAAACTTGCTCTTCTACATTGCACATCCTAATGGACAAACCCAGCATTTAAATGTCTCCCTGCTTTATGTTATTTGTAATTTTTGTACAGAATTTTCAAAGTCCCTACGGACAAGAGACAAACATTTCAGCCTCTTCAGCCATGTAGGCCCAAAGCTTGATTTAATATTTTAGTAGAAAACTGGGCAACTTTTGAGCTCATCCATTTATCCAAAGAACTTCTATGCCAATACCAAAGATGGAAGGCAAGGATTTCTTCAGTTACAAAAATTTTATACATGTGGGATAAGCTTAAAGCTTCAGTCTAATTGAAAGTTTTCTAACTATTTCCTCCCTGGTCTGGGCATGAAGCTGTCTGGTGATGTTAATACATTCTCAGGCAAATGTTTTATTTCCCAATGAAATTTAACACAAGACTTAAATACCATTGAATAATTATTTTAATTTTTATTTTACTTATTATCTGTGTGGGGTTCATTCATTCTATCTGGAATTAGATGGACTTGCCAGTTTGCTTCATTGAGGAAGATTTTCTCATAGAGCTCAAATCCATCATCTTTCTACTTTCTTGAGCAGCTGAAAATCTACCAAGGGAGAGAAATCATCACACCAGAAATTAAATCAAGCAACGCATTGCATAAAAAAATCCAGTGCCAATTCCAAAAAACCAAGAGAATTGGTCCTGGAGAAGTAATTCACCCAATCACAGACAGGTGCTTTTTTACCTTGCCTGACAAGATCAGAGATTGATTCAATAGAACATATGGAAAATTTAACTACATTTCCATTATTTTGCACATTTTGCAGCGTTAGATAATTAATTTTAAAATGTACTTTCCTAATGAGGGTCTGGTGCTTTACCAGCCATGTTCAGTGTACTGAAATCAATGCCTTTGGCTTGTGCAGCTCCAAGGGCTGTCACAAGAATTGCAGCACACAGCAGAGGCACATTTCTGCTGGAAAAATCTGTCATTGATAACAAAAATTGTCTGAAGAATAGGTGTTCTCTCACAATTTTATGTAGCTCTTCCCTCACAATTTTATCTTGCTACCACCAGAAATTTGCCTTAAAATGGTCTGAATTTTAGGCACTGCCTAAGGAACCCGACGAAAAAAAGACCTGCACTCATCTCCAATAAAAATCCCAGTTCTTCAAAGATGTTTTTATCCCTAGCCTGTCACTCAATAGGAAACAAATAAAATTGTTATGAATACATGAAATTGAACATTACTAAAAATTTCAAAGGCTAGTGGAAAAGAAGATCCCAGCCAAATCTTCAGTTTTCTGACAAATCTTCAATGCTGCACAGCTGAGTTTTGTAACCCTTCCCTTTCAAGAGAAGTGGCAAGTGCCATATAGTTAAATAAGACACCCTAAATTTAAAAAAAAAGGGAAAAAAAGGGGAAAAAAACAAACTCCATGCTTTTATATCATTTACAGTTCAAAATCTCTTACACACCTCTCTTCTCTTTCCTTGTAGAATAAAGCAAGTGATGCACAAACTCCTGTCTGAGCGTGGACTTGAGCACAGGTTTCCTGCTCCTTGATGGGCAGATTCTCTGCTACAGCTTGTTTTATATCCCACCTTGCTACTTCTGTCTGGCTCCTGACCTCCTGCACCCTGTGACCCCACAGCTGTGCAGGTGCTGCCTCTCTGTGATGTTTTCTGAGATGAAAAATGCACGTTCTGTCTGCTCACCCAGAGCAGGCAGTTGAGTCATGGTGCTTTTTCTAGGCTTTGCCAATGAAGTTGGGACTTTTGCACAGTTAAAATTTTGAACTTTTGATTTAAACCCTTGGGAATGTACTGCAGACTGGGGAGCCTGGAGGGAATGGGAATGCTTTTTTCCCAACTTGATTCAGTCTGGCATTTAATCTCCAGAGAAAACTGAGACTTCCAACACAGTTATGTGTTTAGCATTTCCTAATAGCAAGTTGTTAGTAATGGTCCCGCTATGTGAAAGTCTTCTAGATTACTCTTACAGCCTTTAGCTATCTAAACTCTTACTTTCTTAGTTTTGATTCTGTGTTTTAAATTCTGTTCTCAGGCTAATTTTTTTTTTTTTTTACTTAGGTGTTACAGTATCTAATTTAGACCTAAATTCTTGTTTGGAAACAGAGCCTGGTCTGCTCTAACAAGAAGTCAACTCCCAAACTGAAATAATGCTTTTTCAGAAAGGTTAACCTATTGCTTAGTCCAGGCCAATCATATTGACTGATTGATTACTCTTCCTACTTCTAAATGTATACAAAACCAGCATTTTTTATTATTTCTGGGTAAAATCAGCAGTCTGATTCAGCTAACGTCCACTGATACTGCTTGTGTTCTTGAAAAAAAAGGTATCTGGGTAAAAGCTGTTTGGATTTCAGGCTATCAGGCTTCTTGTAAACATCCTATTCCCAGATTGCACTTCTGGAATTCTGAATCTAATATCTACATTAAAAAAAAAAAAATCAGTTCCTTCCCCACAATCTCCACAGAGGCAGTTAAAGAGATGTTATGCAGTGCAGGAGAGATACTCTTCCCGTCTCAAAGGATCAGATATTACTGACAGTAATATGCTCTTAATTCCTTAACGATCACTTCATTTTTAGGAGCTTAAACAGTGATTTACAGCTTCAAATTACTGAGCAGAAAACATATCAAGCAATCAAAGCTGGAGTTGTTAATAAAGCATCTGAATGCAGTAGCTTTAGTGCAAAAGCTTTCCAGAAACTGCTGCAGCCTTTTCAGCAAGGCATCTGCCCCTGAACATGTGGCAATGTGACTTTACAACCTTTTCCCTTTCTCCTTTTGCACCAGGACTGGCTGCAGGAGTCAGACTCGATGACCTTAGAGGGCTTTTCCAACCTGGCCAAATCTATGATTCTTTAATCTCAGCTGAGCTGTAACGTCCCCTGTGCCCATCATGACCTCATTTTGCCAGCAGTGCTTCCTGGAAAAGTGAGCTTCATCCAGAATAAAAATACAACTACATTCCCTGCTTGCTTTCAGAGAAAGTGGTATTACATCCCTCCTTTTCATAGCTTATGGAGAGCACATGCCTGAGGTGAAAGCAATGTGCTGAATTCCCAACTTTGCCCGGTAAGACCTGGAGCTGCCATTTGTGCAGCAGAAAGCAGCCACCAGCACACAGACTGTGCAGGCTGAAGGCACCTCTCACTTTCACAAACTACCTCACCCAGCATCAAGTATTCAAAATGTGTTGTGAGAAGGATAAAAAACATGAAAGAAGCTTTTGTAGGCTTGTGGTTGGGATGCTAAGGAGCAATGGACCTTGGAGTGCAGTCCTTGCCTCAAAGACCAGCTGTTTATGCTGGGGAGTTTCGTGTAAACTGTATAATCATCCCCCTGAAGCAGAGATTCATGTTCAAGACTAAAACAGGATATAGAGCTCTAACAGCCAAGGGGAGGCCAGGATATCAGCTGCCATGCAGGTGATTAAAAGGATGGAACAGCACCAGGACTGGGATGTGCTCTCTGCATTTTGGGGAAGAGCCATGACCATGTCTCTCGGTAGGAAGATGTGTCATTCTAGCCTCAGTCTGTGGTTTTAATAAAAATAATAATAATAATAACAATAATGGGAGCTTTTGCTGTGCTCCTCAAGGAATCCAGCTGAGGCAGCTGCAGAGGAGTGTGTGACATTAGTGACACCAAACGGGGGGCTCTGGCTGACAGCAGCCCCGAGCAGCTCTGCTCAGGATGTGCTGTGTCCCCCTCTTGGCAGCTTTAGACTAAACACATCAATTTTAGGCTGCTCTGTTGCGCAGGTTGTTTCCAACCCTAACAAAACACAGCTTTAGAGAGGAGCAGTCTGAAAGAGATTACAGCACCCATTAGATGCCTGTGGGCATGAGCTGACAGAAGACTTATTGCTGGAAAGGGGAGACCCTGATCTTCCCATCCTCTGCTCCCGGTTACATCCTCCATCTGTGTATTTTATAGCAGCTCTGCTGCCCAGCAGACACCTCCATGAGGTAATTCTACAATTCTAATCCAATTACACATGGTGGTAGAAAATGCACCCAGCAAAAAGGGTTGTTCCTGCAAGGTGATGCAGAGCAAGCTCACAGAGAAGCCCAGAGGGCGCAGGGCTGGCAGGAGGGATGAGGGATCACAGCCATGGGAAAGGCAGAGACCAGAGAACCCACCTGGGAGCAGCAAAGCGTCACAGCCATTAGCCTGTGTACAGCCACAGCTCTTAATTACTTTTAAAAATAACTCAGGACCCCACAAGCAGTGATTCAAAGCACTGAGCTAAAACTCTGCTAAGCAGGAGAGTGGAAAACCCGGGATCCCGGCACCAGACTGGCAGTGATGAGCACACAGCTGCACAGAGGCAGCCACGGAAAGGGAGGGGAGTGATAAAGCCACTGCCAGGAGTCAGAGCCACTGCAGCTCCTTTTGTTAGAGCTCTAATTGGGTTTCACTGAAATGGCTCGGGAAGGATCAGCCCAGGTTAGGGCAGATGGGACTTGCCTGTCTGTATGAAAGCAGCACTTCAGAGCTTACAGGAATGTCAGTATTAGCAAGGATTTTGTTAAGAAACTGAATTACAAAATCATTATCTTCTTTGGATGTCCAGGAGACTACTTTTAAAAGACCTTTTTTATTTTTTACCTTACTTTTCAAGGTTGGTTTAGCTTCGTCTGTTGCTGTCCTGAAGCTGCCTGGTTTATCCCATATTGCAGTATTATACCTTACCTTGTAAACTACAAGTTCTCTTTGTGGGAAAGCAAAACTTGAGCTACTGCCACAAAATTAGAAGACTTATTCTTGACAGCTTTTATGTAAGGATGATCATATCCCATAGGAGTCTCTCAAGACAAGCCATTGGCTCAGTTTTAGCTCAATTCTTCTTTTAACAGTTAGCAACCCAATGTATGATTTCTCTCATCCCTTTCTGGCTTTTATTAAATATTTTCTAAAGTCTGTTGCAGTGAATAGGAAGATGAACACAAGTAGTTGTTGAATCAGGCCTTACAATGAAACTGTTGTGACTTTCCAAAATATTCCAAGGAGCTAAACTTTGGTTCTGCAGTTCATTAACCATCCTACTGCTAAAGAAGTGTCAGGACAAATCCAAGTCCTTTCAGAACATTGGGTTAACTGGAATGAGACTGAAAAATTTGACCTCCTAAGATGCAATTCCTTCCTTCAAATATACCTCTAAGTATAACCCACAGGCAGGGGACTGCAAGAAACATCACAGTTTACTGCAAACAGAAAAGGTAAATTTAGGAATTTAGGTTGATTACAAACATTTTGTCATTGCATTATGTTAAACTATACCCATTTGCATACTTAATAACTGTAAAATTCCTATTTCCTCTGCATTTGAGTGCAGTTCCAGATTTTTCATGTGGTATTCATGGAATGGCAAAAGACGAAATATTGACTTCTGTAAAATCAGCCATAGAAACTGAATCTCCTAAATGTGAATCACACCAATGTAATGGGATGCAGGTAGCATTACTTTTTTTTTTTTTTTTACTCCAAAGAGGATTCAAGAAGCCAGAGAGTCCTTCTCAAAAACTCTGCTTTCTCACTATATTCATTCCTTCTTTTCTGGAAGTAGTGCTGAAAGGTAGGTTAGAAGGAAGCAGTTTGGAACTCCAGTTAGGGATAATGCTGGATCGTGAAGGCACCGACACACGGTCGGCACTGAGGTGTCGTGTTTTATTTGCTGATTGCAGGAATGTTATTAATGCTGCAGTGTGCCCTGACAATTGCCAGCAGCAGAGATAACAAAACCTTATTTGTGAATTCCTGTTAATATAAAGCTCACCTGAGTTAGTAGCTCAACAGAAACGCTGCTCTTAGAGATACTGTTGGCGTATCAGCACACGCTGTAATGGCAGAACTTGATAATATTTCTGCAGCATTTTCAGAGGGGAGGAGGGGATAAAAAGACTCTTAATGAACATCTATGAAACCACACTCATACATCACCTACATAATGTTTTAAATAGCTCCTTTGGAGTTTGATCCTCTGCCACTAAAGTCAACGGAATTTTTTCCGTTCATTTAGGTAGGATCAAATTCAAAGCCTTAATGTCCCACTGTGTCACTTTGGGGAAAATCTCTCCTTATTATAAGAGAGTCTTGTAATTTGGTTTCCAGCTGTAGGAGATTACTTCTTTCCTTTTCCCTTTGTATGCACTTTATGACAGAAATAAAACACTGCACAATCACAGTGGAAAACAGAAGCCCCAAGGGCATCTTACAGACACTAGTGGCTCCTTAGGAAATCTTTAAAATCTCCAAAGCCACTGTGATTGCTTTGTACTGCTTACTAAAGAACACTTTCCCACAACTGGTAAATAATGTGATATTTTGAAGGGTATTGAAAATGCTGATGGAAGGTCAGGTGCGTACACTCACCCGGAGTCAGTTGTTATACTGCAACTGAGATATAGTGGAAATATTACATCTTTAATAGCCAATGCTTCATAGAAGGATGACAAGTGTATGTGCTGTCCCACTGTCTGGCTCAAAAAGCCTTTTTTCATATGTGTTTTCCTTGGTTTGCTGATAATCTTTAGTAGAAGCCCATCTGGAAGGGAGAAAAGAAAATGGAAAAAAAAAAAAAATTCTGCAAACATTTAGCGCGATACACAAAAGCTCAGAAAAAAAACCCTAAACCAAATAACTAAACCAAAGCACACAAAAACCCTGGAGGCCTTCTCCTCCCTTTCCTGGGGCAGCAGAGGGCTGAGGGGATGCTCTGTGCAGCCCTGGCAGCGCAGGGGCTGCGGGCACCACAGCTTTCCAACCTGGCAGCTGCGTCAAGCCAGGTAAATCATGCATGAAACTGGCATCTGCAGGAACAGATTGGCCAAATCCTGTGGATATCACAGAGCCTGCACAGAGCTGCTGTGTCCCAACAATGCTTCCTCCCTCCTCTTAACACTGGCACCAGGGCTGGCACTGCTGCCCTGTATCTTCCCTCCCCACCACACGGGCCATTATAAAGAAAAAGACAAACCCAAAATTGTACAGACAAACTTGGCAGTCTCCACTGCTCACTTCCCTCAGAACCTTCTTGCTACCCATGTTTAGTCCTGATAAGAGAATACACTGTGTAGTGCTCCCATTTTTCTTCTTATGCATGAAGATTTCGCATGCAAAACTCATTTTCGGCATATTCTAGCCTTTAAAAATGGAATGTTTGTTGAACATTGTTCTAACAAGCAGTGTACATAAAGCATATGTATTTGACAGGAGAAATAATCTCTTCTTTCCAATCAGAGACAGTTTGCACATCTTATGTTACATGACATCTCAGAAAAAAAGCATTCTGCTCTTTTACTGCACTCGCTTTGGTGAGATGGAAGGCATGGATTGCATATGATATTAGCAAGTCAAGATGGGCCCAAACTGAGGTACCTCATATGCTGAGGTTTGAAAGCTGTATAAAAGACAAGGCTGGGGACATAGAGCAAGAAAAATAGGGGGGGGGAAAATGGAAAAGAAATGATCCAAGGGATTAATTTCTCTTTCAGAGAGTTCTGGAGATAATCTTCATTTTGTAGCATGAAAATGCAGAACTAAAGGGGTTCAAGCTGCTTCCAGTGAGGGCACAATTCAAGTTCAGTCTCTAAACTTTGTACAAATTTTAATGGGAGCAGTAAAACATAAGCAAATGGAACTGTGAATACTGTGTCCCTGGATAACACCTGCAATAACTTGGGAGTTGTACTGAAGGGAGGAGAATAAAAAGGAGGATTAACTGATCAGTCAGTGGGCAAGAAATACATTCTTGAAAGGAAATAGGTTATATTGATATTTAGGTTCAGCCTCTCTGGTGTTCACACTCAGCTTAACCACATAAAGTCTTCCCCTTTCTGCTCTTGCCTCTGCTTTTTGTCAAACCTAAGCTGTGCAGCTCTGCTCTGCAGAGTCGGGTGTCCAGAACCTGAGTGAGGGAACACCCAGGCCCTGTGCAGAGATTTGGGCTCCCTGTCACTGGTGGCAGTGTGCAGAAGTGGGAACTCCCTGTGGCTGTGACCTGCAGGATGCTCTCACAGGCAACTGACTTTGAAATGGCCCTGGAAGAGCAGGGAGGATGGCCCTGAGGACCTTCCCCGTCAAAAGCTCCAATTCCTTGCAGCACTGAGGTTTCCCTCATTGTGTGGATGTTGGTTTTGAAACTATACAAACCCAGATGTTGCATTGTCAAGCAGCAGGGAACTACATGGTCTGGATGAATTCCCTCAGCATGTGGGATGGACACCACAATGTGGCTGCTGGGATAAATCCAGTTCATCCAGATAATCCAGTCATTGCTCTCAGGTAACTGAGTTCCTCCACTTACGAGGTGCTGCAGTCTGCACACCTTCCCTGGCACCAAAAATGCCCGAGGTACAAAACTCATCTCCTTCACCGAGATGGATTTACACAGCTCATGCAACACAGTTGTTTTCTTTTCCCATTAGCTTTATTCTTAGAGGAGATCTAGGATTCTATCCATCACTTGATGCTGATGATAGAAAATATTTAGGGTTTTTATCTGGTCTGTCTCATCTTTCCAGGCCATACTTGGTGTGCAGGCAGTGGCAGCAGGAGATAGACTCTGTCCTGCTGTGACACATTTATTAATGTGATGGGCCTTTGGAGATGAGGGTGGGACAGGCTGCCCTGCAGGACAGGTGGCAGGAATTACACCTCTAATGGCAGCAAAGCATTTGAAAGCAAACGAGAGGAGCTGGGAGAGAGGATAGCAGCAGGTCTGGCAGTGAGGTAGGTGTGGGCTGGTTGTGCTCCCCTGGAAAAACTGCACATTTTAGGTCTTAACTGAGGAAAATTGGCAGTACAGACCTCCTGGTGGGCTTTTCCCCTCTCCAAATTGTGATTGCCCAAGGACAATGCAGCCAAGGTTATGTTCACCTTCATCCTGCCCTGGGCTCCTGGGGGTATAACAGGGGGCACACAGGCAGCAGCTGCAAGTGCACCCTGGGTTACTTGGCTCTGCTGTGCCTTCATCCTCTGCTTTTTGCCAGAGGCGCTTTTAAGAAAGAGACACTTAAGAAAAAACGGCATCAACGAAGTATGTTTAAATCATAAAACTCCAAAGGACAAAATATTTCCTGAGGAGAGTGCTCAGCTTGCCAAGCAATAATGAATTCACCCAAGCAAACCTCTGCAGATACCGTCTCCCTGGTGCTCTGTGTTGCCTCCCACTGATCCTGATGTTGCCAGTAAAGATGTGTTTAAAAAAAGCTTACAAAATGTTAAAAACCTACATATTCTGTTTTGTTTTTATTTAGGAGAGAAAATAGTTGTGCCTGCTTGTTTGTTATCAACTTGCTTTAGGTGGATTAACGTAATACGGGCAGTTTCAATGAACGAATTGTTCCACAAAGAATCCAAGGTGAAGAATTACTCAGTTGATCTGTGTATCTCGCAGTTAACTCCCCCCAAAGGAGTGCCTACACCTCTCTTAACATTAGCAAAGTCCACAGCCACCTGCAGCCTGGCTGGCTGAGCTTGGCTCACAGGGATGAGGATAAACTTTTTGGAGGTAGGGATTTGGAACATATTTCATTATTCTCCAGTGCTCAAAAGTACAGGTTGGTTGAGAAAAGCTAATCATTGCTTTCCCTGTGGTGCTGGAATAATGCTTAAACCCTTTAAGAGTCCTTTGCAATTCCCAATTAATCCTTAAAAAAGGCATTTTTATCCTTTAAGGAACTCCAAAATGACTTCTTAGTGTACAGACAAGAACTTGCCAAGTGAAAGGTGGATATTTCTACTTTGCTTTTTTGCTGGTCCACTTGGTTACAGGTGCCTCCCTTAGAGAGACCAGCTGTATCTCAGAGCAGTTGGCACAGGATTTCCTCCAAGCTCTCTGCCTGATCCTTGTAAGCTGTGTCCCTCCAGCGGGGTTGCACGCACCTTCCTGGCCATGCTGGCAGGTCCTTGTGCAGGTGTTGGTAGCTTGTCTGTGTGTACTATTTGCATTATTTTCTTTTTAAATGCAAGGATGGTTAAATCACGAGGCAGAGGAGACTGTTTCTTCAGAGATGCTAATGCCTTCATCAAGTGAAGCTGTGAGGTATTAACTGCTTTTGAGGATCTGTTCCCTTCATGTAGACACCTGGCTCAGACAAAGGAGGCTCAGCAACACAGAAAATATGCAACAGCACAAGCATAATTACTGAGTGATGTTTTCCAAGGACACAATATATAAAAAAAGGAAAAAATATTATAAGCTCTTCTTATTTTTCAGAAAGCTGTATTTTACTGTGGCTGTTACTGGCAGACCCAATGCCTCATTGCTTTTTAAAAAAAAATCAGTTTAAGGTACAGAACTTTATGCTGTGAAGTTAAAAACAGTATTCAGAGAGGTTTGGTGTCTTTTTAGGTTAGTTGCCACTATTTTTTGCACTCTCCTGGGATGTTATTTTTGAATTGCTTTTTGTTGTTGTTTTAAATGTAATGAGGGGTAACTCTCATTGCCAAACACTCTATTGGCAGATTTGGAGTCTTGTTGGATACTTTATTTATAGCTGCAGAACGGTTCTGGGATATGTGTGAGGGGAGTCAGCTCCCGAAAAGCACAAGGGGGAACAGAGGCTGCTGCAGATCATACAGATTTTTGGGACAGAGCCAGAGTTACAAACCGCTTTTTCCAAGTCCAACATGTTCATATTTTCCTTATCACTTGTCAGAGAAGTCAGAACTGAGCTTTTCTTTTCTTTTTTGTAAAGGAGAAAACCTTGAATAAGACAAAGGTGAAATAATCTAATTCAAGAGTGAGGAGAACTTCCTTTATGCAATTCTGCCTCTATTATCACAATTCAGTGTTGGCCACTGACAGCTGAATTGCAACCCTGACACCTGGTACGCTGTTTATGAACAGGCAGAAACTCTTTCCTCCAACATTTATGGCTTAGTACAATGAAAATCCCAACCAAATATATGAATAGAGAATAATCTAAATAAATGGGGAAATGGGCTGGTTAGACTTGGCAAGAGTGAACATCTTCTCCTCCAGTGTGGGGAGTAACTTCTCCAGCTTTGATTGAGAGGATGTGTGTCTCCCTTGTAGCATCATTGCACTGACTGCTTTAGACTAGAATTAAATTAATTCATTCCAGCTCTTCTGGCTCTTCAGTACCTTGCCAGACATGGGGCACCTTGGAGAAGATAAAACCAGCCACTGAAATTCTATTTCTCTTCACCCAGCCTAGGTTTCCCTAAGAGCAACTCCTTCCATTTTTTTTAAATTCACATTGATTTTTTTCTCTCTAATTTCCTTTCTTTGCCTTGACATGCTTGGAGTTGCTCCTCCTTCATCTGCTTGCATTTCTTTCCCCATTTCTAAGGTTCTTGTGCTTTTGACCCCACTTGCTGTGTTTCTGAGGTCACAGCATAGCATGGCAGTGCATTACTTCTTTTTATTGTATTTATTGGAGGCACTCTGCACACAGCACAGCATTGGAGATGCACAGCAGCAACTTGATATTAAAGCTAAGTATTTTTCCCAGGTGTGAACACCTTTTGTCGGGAGAAGTAATCAGCTCCAGGCTTGAATAGAACATCCAAGGTCTCCTCCCATGGCAGTGGTGAGCCTGGTGAGTTTTCTGAAGTACTTTCTCTGTTTCTGAAGGGTTCTTCTTTTAAAGCATCTGTTAAAAGGCTGTGCAGACTCTCTTTTAGATAAAGGAGTTCTAAACCCAAGGAATTTTGAGCAACATGTTAATCTGGTTTTTTGGGTTTTTTTTCAAAAATGCACAAAAGAGGTGATGATTTAATGAGTGAGGTTCCTGCTAATTAGATGACAGGAACAGTTGCTGATCCAAGGTCAATTGTGCCAAGTGTCAAAATAAGAATTATTCAGTGTTGGTTTCAAAATATTATCGTGTCAACTTGAGGGTTGCAAGAGGTGATTCTTCCTCTCTTGGTTTTCAATGGGCTGACAACAAAAAATCTCTTTGTTCATGCCCACTTTGCACAATGGTTTTGCCCATTTTTGCCAGGATGTGGTTTCTTGGGGAGCTGGCTTTATCCTCAGTTGGTGCATCCCCTGAAAGGGTCAGGAATTCACTGCACTCCTGCTCCATTCGTTTTCCATTTTCTTTTCTTGTACCTGCTCTAGGCTAGCTTGGGTCACTGATACAAAGAAATATTACCTGGCTTTTGTGGGATTGGTTTTTGACTTATCTCGTCTCTCTTGCTGACTGTGTAGCAACCCAGAATGAGGAAAGCAGAGTGTGTCTGCTGGGAAGGACTGGACAAGCATGCACAGCCATGAAATGGAAGGGTCAGAAATTAATTCTTTTCCATGTGTCTGAGTTTCTTCCTAGACTTAATTACTCTAATTATCCACATCGTCTAAACTTGAAAGATTCATAAACTACTCTTGCTGAAAACAAAGTTAGCTCTGAGATAAAATTTAACTCCTTGATCAGTTTTGTTTCTTTCATTAGTGTGTTTGGGGTAGTTCTCAGGCCTTCCTGCTTCTCTTAGACTAAAGAAAAGGCCCCTTTCTTAAAAAAAAATCCATAAATTATGAGTCTTCCTTGGGAATGTTTAATATGGACAACTCCTAATGTCATCAGAAAATTGATTGCAGCTGTCACTTTTAAAAGTGTAAGAAAAAGGCAAATACATTGCATGTGGTTTAGAGGTACTCCTTGCATTTTAAAAGCTGCAGTATAAAAGTGTGGTGAGACACTATGAAAGCAGTGTTTAGCAGGGATACTCTTTTGTCCCACAGTAAATGTGAGTGAAGAGCTTGGTCCTGAACCCTTAATGTTAGCTCTGGTTTCTTCATGGGTTTTTAAACTTGAAGGAGTTATTTTGAATCAAACTGTGAAATAGCTGTTGAACTATTGCACTTTCCTTGTGTGTAAAAGAGAGGAGGAGTGGCAAAATGTATGAGAGTTCCTACTCAGTATCACTAAAATCCCCCAAATGATTAATTTCCCAAAAATACCCACAAGAAGATAGGTGATACCTCTGAAGAGTTAAACAGTACCTCAGGGATGGCATTGTCTGGTTTGACTCTAAGGAAATAGAATGAGGGTGAACAGGCAGAAGAGCTATAGGGACAACCTGAGGGAGTACCTGTGAAACCCCACAGGGAAAACCATTCCTTGGCTTTATAATCAGTCTCTGACTAATCAAAGCATCAGCAAAGCTCCTGCTGGCAACATGAGCTGCTGGGTAAGGGTTTATGTGTCTCTTGTTAGCACAACTTCAGGGGCAGCAAGTCCTGGTACCAAAGTTACAGCACTGCAATTGGAAAAGCAAGCGTGGGCCTGCCTTGGCGACACACGTGTTTATTTCCAATACTCTACTTGTTCTTTGTGGAGAATGGTTTATTGATTATGTCAACACAGGCTTGAAATGCCCCTGCAAGGCTACGATTGCATGCCACTGGTGTGCTCACTGAACAGAGCCTGGATGTTTGACCAGTCACTTGGATATGAGCATTAAGTGTTTGACTTGGGAAAGTTTTGATGGTCAGACCAACTTTTTATGGTCCAGTCTGTTTGCATACACCTAATTTCTGTATTGTGACAACTACAGATCAGAAAGAGAAAGTTAATCAGACCAGCCAGTTGATAAACTTTTCTAGCAGAAACTTGTGTGTCTAGACAAGCAGTGTGGATCAGCTCACAATAACTGGCTGTTAGCCACTGGAAGTGCACCCACTGCCCTTGACTTGATAATGCAAATATTTCATCTTCAGAGCTCTTTGGTGACATGGCTTATTTGAAATCTGAGCCACTTATTGTTCTGGTTTTCATCACTTGAGTCTTTGGAAAGAGGCTCAATTTGCTACACAAATCCATTCTGTATCACAAAGGATAACACGTGTGAGCTGCATTACTGCAGGGTGCCTCTATGGCATGAATGTACAGATGCACAAAGGGTTCTTTGCTTTGTATAAAATACCCAAATAACACTCTGGAGTTTGCTCAAGGATTCCTTGTTGTTCTCCCTTGTAATTTTATTCAGGATGTGTTTACTACAGTTACTGGATTAAGACCCATATATACATATGTTTATTTGGAATTATATTTCGGTCTCCTCCAGATCCCATTAGCATAAAAAGATCCCCAGAGCTTGCTGGTGTAGTTCATGGCATGTAAATTAGCAAATGCTGCAGTTCTGTCAAAACTCCTGTCTTACCACCATGAACCTTATTACACATGCCAGGTTTCTTTCAGCATTTAAATTCTTTGGTTTGCTCATGTCCAAGGCAAGGATTATGCACCAGTCATTTTTCCCAAAGTCATTAATCAAGGATCATTAACTCTATGAATGAGTTTAAAGTTTATAGATTTCTAAACTATGATTTTCTGTTTGGATGTAAAAGTATTCTATGTCTGTGGCTGACTGGAACCATTCAGCACCTAGGTTTATGCATGGCTTTAACAGGTGAGAAAGGGCCTTTTCTGGCTTAATGGATTTCTGGTTTTCCAGCCATTCAAATATAAGAAATGAACTCCCAAAGTGAAATCTATATTTTCAAACAGGTGAAGCTTTGAAGGAAAAATAACTTTCTGAACAAGTCCAAGAGCAGGACAGATGAGATGTGAGTGAATCCCCAAGCAAATGGCAAAGCTGGCTGAGGGTGATACCCCCTCAACCCAAAATTTGTGCCTTTGACAGCAATCCTGAGGATATGGATGTGGATTAAAATGAGGCTTTTTCCTACTTTAGATTAAATAGGAGTCTAAAGCTTGGCTGCTCAATTCAAAACAGAAAAAGGTTTTTATGTTTATGTTGGACTAAGACCAGTTGTATCTCCCATGTGAATCCTTATAAACTTCTGATTTTATTTGGACTTTGAAGTGTGCCTTCATTTAACCCAGGCTCATTAAGATAGAAACAAATACATTTTGGAGTGTTCAGGTATTTTGATACTAAGAAAGAAAACATTAAGAGTAGTTGGAGAGGGACTTTGCAGTGTCTGGTAATGCTACCATCTACCCCAGCAGCATCAGGGCAGTAGGGAAGATGGTTGAGCTCCGAGATTCCCGAGGGGCTTCAGAAAACCTTCAATTCCTGAACAAATTCCTGGCAAACTTGCCACACAGCCACGCCTACACAGCCATAAATAATTGACGTAATCTGCTTAGAAAAAGCATTTTGAGGAATTTGTCAGGGTTGACTGTAGGGCTTTGTTTCCAGCTGCAACTTTCTCAGCTGCTGCAGGCATTTCTGCTTGCTGCAAAGCTTTTAGATGGAATGACTTTTATGTCTGTTCTGGCTCAGGTAACACAGCCAAGGTGCAACTCTAAGGCTGGGCTCGTCATCTCCTGGGCTGCCTGAGATGCTTATGCTGGAGTCTGTCAGTATATTTAATTACTGTAAAATGCAGTGTGTGTTGGCTGGTGTTAGCTTGGTTTTCAGCATCTCATGGATAAGAGGAAGAACAGAGAATGTTTTATGAGGAAAGGATTCTTGTTATATTAATAAAATATATTGGAGGATTGTAAGTGATAGCACAGATAACTTGGGATTGAACCCTGAAATGGCAGCTTTCACTATAGAACTATAACTTGTGGGTGAAGCACATGACTCTCTCCCTGTTCTGCCTGAAATTTGTTTTATTTCTCAGTGTTTTGTTGTTCAACACTCAAAATTGAGTTGATGTAACAGCAAACAATATCTGTGTATTTTATATGTTGCATTTCAGGCAAGAGGAGAGGAAAACAACACTGGGCAGAGCACGAAACAGGCAAATAGAACTGAAAAATATGAAATAGCTTTGATAGCTGCTCACCCAACAGATGTAAACCATCATGTACTGAGGGCTGCTATCTGAACAATCGTATGATTTATGCATTGTGGAATGGTTTATGATTTAAAGTTTTCACAAGCCTGTCTTAAAATCTTTTCAATCTTTCTGTCCCCAGGTGTAAATTAAAAAAACAACTTCCTGACAGCTCATAGTACCTTTTGACATATGACCAGCTAAACAATCCAGCCCTCAAAGAGAGAGATGTTCAATGAGCAATGTGAAAAATGGTTCTGGAGACTTGCAATGTGCTGGTACAAATTGGGTCAGCCCATTATGACTTGTAAATTCGGAGCAACCCACAAGCTTTGACTTCTTAGGAAACAAGAACTCAAACTGAAATAAATTATTCAGGATGCATCCCATGCTTATCTTTATGTACATAATTTTCCCTGTCCAAATAATTTAACAATTTAAAGGCCACGGTTGTATTGCTGTTTTTAGGACATCATCAGATTTTTTTCCCTTGGTGTACCAGTTAACCTGCTGTGCTTTTGATGAGTTTATCCCAATAATTTATATACATGTCTATAAAAATGGATTTAGCCATGTTTACTGCTGTGTGCTTCCCACTCAGGTAGCTGTCATAAAATTGGAGGCAGTTCAGTATTTTTGTGAACCTACCCAATATTACCATTATTATCAACTTGTCTACATCTTCTATGACCTTATAGCAAGAATTATTTAAACACAGGCCAACCCCCCTCCAAAATCTAGTTACTATTCCAAGGTGCTTCACGGCAGGTGAACTATGATGAATTTGGAAGGGGAACAGTGAAGTACTTTTTACAGATATTTCTAAAGTGTTACTCCCAAGAGTAAAATGCAGCATGGAGGTGCTTGTTCGGAAAACCCAAGTGGTGGAAGCCATTGTTGTGGAGTGAGCATGGTGGGTTAGTTAAATGTCTTTACTCCAGCACTGTGGCTGTAGATCAGTGGAGCAGCAGTGCTTGGGGAATGCTTTGGGGGCTGCAGGAGGGCTGTGCTCTACCTGGGGCCCAGGAGCTGGGAGCATGGCCTTAGGGCAAGAGGAAAAGTCACATCCCCAAAATATCCTGTGGGTTAGTTCTACAGAACTTAAAGTTATTTATAGCTGCTTGTCTATAGCTGGTGCCTAAGCATTGTATGAGGTGGAATTAGTGTATATTTGTCCCAAATTATTTTCAAGAAATATTAAAACTGTCTTGCTTTATTGTCCCAAACACCTTTTGAGAATAAAACTTCTTTCAGAGTCCTTCTAGCATGCAGAGTGGCCTCACTTCCTTGGTGTAAGTCACCTACCATGCTGTTACTCAGCAGCTCCCATTTCTGCCAGGCATCCCTGCCATCTGCAAGGGCAGGAAAATAATGGGTCATATTTCATAAATCACGTTTTTTTATTCTTTACAACTGTTTTTAACCATTTGTCTGATATTTTTAGTGAGAAAATACTACAGTCAGCAAAGCAAATCAAATACAGAGTGGTACCTTGATACTCTCCCTACTTTCTACTGAGAATGCTATGAAGTCACTTTTTTGTGCCTGATAGATGAGAAATCTGAATATCTCAATTCCCATCTATCTTCAGTGTTTACAATAATTGTACC
The DNA here is from genome assembly GCA_013397795.1 of Orthonyx spaldingii. Lineage (NCBI taxonomy): Eukaryota > Metazoa > Chordata > Aves > Passeriformes > Orthonychidae > Orthonyx > Orthonyx spaldingii. Next base: position 2,033,720 of record VZTJ01003580.1, read on the forward strand.
ATTATTAATAGGTAATGACTTACATTGTGTGTTCTCAGGGTTTCTTAAAAATTGGAAAACCAATGCAAGTAAAAGATGTGCTAAAAATGAGGAGTTGGAAATAGCTCTGGTAGCTGGGGTAGGAGAAGGAACTGTGGATATAGGCCAATTTTGAATGGCAAACAGTGTTTTTAAAAAGGACTTTCTAAATCAAAATGCGAATATCTCATAGCAAGGGACAGAGTTGTTGGGGAAAATCAATACTGGTGTAATTTAATACTTGAGAGAAACTTTAGAAAATATTCAGTGCTGCCTCTGCAAAGGAAGAAAGGATATTTGTTCTATCACTAAATAACAATTTTTTCCCTTGTGTTTTCTAAATACGATATCACTACAGGAATAATATGGGTGTAGCTATCAAAGGATGACTCTTTCCTCGTGGAACAGGATGGCTTGATATCGTGGTTAATTCTAGATGCTTCCAGCCAGTATTTAACATCGAGTTATCTAAACCTACTGCAGTAGATCACAGGAAACACTTAACATCTGAATGAAATGCTTGCAAACAACAGCAAAAATAAATCCAGCAGTAAATGAATCTAAGACATGATCTGTCTACTTTAGAAAGGAGTCAGGAAAATATCAGTTTAATGAAATACCACAACTGGAGTGCTGAAAAGCACTCTCACCTAGAATCAGTGTTGTCTGTCTGCGACCCCCACTGACACCTCCTCAGCTGCAAACATTTTCCAGAGTGGGTAAGGAGCTGATTAACCGTGCAGGTTTATAGAGACAAGCTCATGTCAATTAAGCCCCAGGAGGGACCATCAATTAGTGTCAGTCAGGAAACCCTTTTACCACTTAAATTAACATAATGAAAAATGGTGCTCACTCCTTCAAGGTTCAAGAAACTTTTGTCATCCAAAAAACCATTCTTTTTCAATAAAATCCTGGCAGCCACAAAAAAAAAAAACTTTTTCTTGCAAAATAGTCAGATGAAGAGTTGGCTTTCTTTACTTTTTTTGTTGAACTTTGTTTTTCTAAACTATTTTTCATTTTTATGACTTAAGAGGCTTTTCAAGAAACCTTGGCCAAGCTCTTTTAGTTTTAACTTGGTTCTACAAGTTCTAATTAGGTGGTGGAAGTCACTGTTGGTGACAGGATTAAAGCAAATAACCTGGTAAGATGAAAAAAAGGAGCAATTAAACCAAGCCCTCAGCACCTGTGTTTAACTAAGCTAAAATTCACTGTTTCATGAACAAAAATCAAACAACCAAAAACTCCAGTGCTTCTTAATTCATCGCCCTTCCAGTTTCTGGCGTTTGCCAGTTGGCTGGAATAATGAAGAAGATCAGATTTAAGAAGGAAGATACTTGATGAGGAGTTACCGGCCTTCTTGCGTCAGGACAGACTAAGTGTTTCAAGATTTTATTTGAGAAGTCCATGATGTATCTTTAATTTATGTGCAATATTGAGAGATGCCGCTGTCAAACTCACATCCTCCCCTACAAATCACACGCACCGGGGGATTGCTTTAAAAATCAGATGATCGTCAAACAGACAGCGAGGATGGATTTGTGTTTCCCTTCCACGCGGCAATCTGGTAAAACCTTGGCGATGTTGTGTGAAATTAATCCCAAGGTGGCAGTGAAGAGAGGTGAGAAGTGCAGGAGGAACAAGCCCCTTTGAAAGCTATTGGAAATGGAAATTGTACTTTTCCGAGTGTTAATTTCGTGTTACGCTGCCATGGTTTACTCTTGGAAGAAGCTGTGCTGTCGGAAGGCTTTATTTTGCTTTGAAAGCCGCTTGTCCCAGCTCGGGAGCCGCTGTTGGGATCTCCCAGCTCCTCCCCACGGAGGTTCTGGAGCTGCCTGGCTCCCACTGCCCTGGATGCTGCGGCCTCTTTGCAGAAGAGCATCCCCCTGCCAGCACTGCTGAGCACTTCCAGCGAGCACCCCAGGCCTTTCTGCAATAGAGGAAACTTCACTTTTTTTTTTTCCCAAAAGGCTTTTTTATTCCAAAACTAGCCTTGAAGGCATATATTATTGTGCACTCACTGCTGAGGCGACATGGATTTTCTTTTTTTTGGACAGATACTATGTTTTCTGTTTCTTTGGGGACACTTTATTTTTAGAATATCTATCATTTTATTGAACTGTGTTGCATTGAAGATGTTTACCTTATGTATATTGCAACCCATGCTGCAGCCTGTGGCTAAGGCACATATTAGTAAGCATATTGCTATTGATTTTTCTTTGTCCCCGTTTTTCTGTGTGCATAAGAAGTTGAAATATTTGTTTGGAATCTGTCCCTTACAGAGATCTGTTTGTGACTTCTGTGGTTTGTGAAAACTGATTATGCTGTTAAGGCATGGAGAAAGTGATATTTTTTTTTTTTTTCATGAGTTCAGTGAGATGAAGTCTCAGGAATTGGTGGGGGGTGAGGATTTGGTACAAGAGGAAATGTGTGAATCTGGGGAATGGGAGCTAGTTCAGAAATGGTCCCTATCTGTAGTGCTGTGACCTCTGCCTCTCCCTTCACAGAATCACAGAGTGGCCTGGGTTGGAAGGGACCTGAAAGAAAATCTTGTTCCAAGCCCTCTGCCCTGGACAGGAACACCTTCCACTAGACCAGGTTGCTCAGAGCTGACACCAGAGTGGAATCCAAATATTCCAAACATTGCACTGAGGTCCCATATAGAGCAAAGGGGAGAGAGTGTATGAGTCTGTGTATATAAATGTAAATATTTTTGCAGTCCAAACCCATTTCTGTCATGAAATGCAAGCTCCTCATCAGGAGGAGACAATCAGATTTTTGCCTGGATATGCTTGTGTGAAACTTTTGCAGCCAAAATGCCCAAGCCTGAGTTTACCATAAGGTTATATACACATTTAAAATAGTCCCTGTGCTTACAGAAGACAGTGATGCAGAGCAGGGGGGAAGATAAAGTGACTTCTTGTCCTTGTGAACAGCCCAAAAGCCACCCAGGCTAATGCCTGTCTCCCCTGCTCCTTAGTGCCTGCAGTTGTGTCAGCACAGTATTGATGCAACGCTCCTGAAAACGTTAACAAATTTAGAATTTTCTGCGCAGCTGTTCCACTACGAAGGTTATTAAGTATTACACAGCTATCATCAAAACATTTTTTTAATTAGCTTCTTCAGTGCTGTGTTTAATTACAAGCACTTAGCCACAGGGAATGTTTGTGTCTCCTAACCTCTGACTGAGGGAATAACAAACTCTGACAGGACACAGCAACGCACACGTGTGAAATGCCAGTGAGGGCTACAGGTTTTCTGCCACTGAGAGCTCTGTTGATGTTGAACATCACAGGGCAAGACCTGAAGAAACACCCCCAAAGGACTTCCCATGTGAGGTGCCCAAGCTCCTCATGGAATTGAGTTGTAGTGGATATTTGTCTCAGGAAATCCTAGCCAGCAGCTAGGAATTTAATATTCCTATTTATTGTTTGGTAAAAATGATATTCGTGTTGAAGTGCAAAATTAGCACGTCTCGTTTCTTTAGGCACTTTTCATCCCAGGATGGGGGGTGGCCGATGAGCCTTTAACTCGAGTAGTATGAGAAATAAACAGTTCTTTGACAGCCTTTTGAGCCTTCAATGGAAAGTCAGTATCAAAATCTGTGATGTGACTCTCCCTGCTCCAGTGTGGCTTTGAGATCTGTAAGAGAGACAACTAAGTCAATAGATTCCAGTGCAGAAAGTCTATAACACTTCCCCCACCCCACGAGAGGGAAAACGTAAAAATGACTTCTTACCTTTTCTCCTTTTGCCAAGTGTTTCTCCCCTTGACTTTTGCAAGATTCCTGAAAACTTAAGAGCAGTGTTGGCTGTAAGTTGAGTCTATTTTTAACAAGATATTATCTATTTAATGATAGGAGGTAAATATGCTTTAAAAAAAAAAAAAATCATAAAACCCACACTGACTATTTCTCAGTTTGAAACTTCCCTTGCTAACTGGTGGTTGTGGAGGAGATTTGGGAAATGTATGACTTTTCTGAGAGAGCTCCTGGGCAACAGCCAGGTAGAGCACTGATTATGCACGAGTCTGAAATATATTGGCTGGGTGAATAAAGTGAGAGTTTTCTCATTTTGTTCAGGGCTTAAGATCTGCAGCGCTGTGTTGGAGCCATTAGTCACAATTTAGTGAGCTCAGGTAAAACGTGAATGTGGAAAGTGTTCGCTCCAGGCTGTGTTTCTCAGAGCCAGCATTCTGGGGCTGCGTGTTTTGCATGGGTGTGGCAGGAAAAGCGCTTGAACAGAAGAGATTTTTCATCCCCAGAGGGCATTTCCCCCTGCACTGGCAGTTGTGAGGAAGGGTCTCTCTGAAGCTGCAGGAGCAGGTCTGGAAGTTGGAATGTGGTGGACAAGTTATCCTCATTCCTCTAGACCCTGTTTCAGGGGGTTATTTTTTGGGTTTTTTTTTTTTGGTGGTGGTTTTTCTTTCAATATAATAGTAGAGTTCATGACATCTTAATTTTGAGAGTCCTATTTCAAGAAAAAACCAAAACAACCAACTCCCAAAACCCCCCTCAAATTAGTTTTTGGAGGCCCTTGGGAAAGACGTTTTACCAGCACCCCTTAAGTGCCCTGTTTACACTTGCTCCTAAATTCCCCTAGATAAAGGAGTTTGATTTGCTCTTCTCCCACCCAAGCTTAACAACAACGAACACCATCTCAAGCACTTACCAAACTATTGGTCAAGTTCATCATGCTCATTTAAGATGCATTTCAGTACCACTCAAACGTGTCAATCCTTAGACATGTTCATACTTCTTTAAGAGTAAAGTGATTCAGATGGAAATTGTCCTTAAATGCAAATATTTTCCAGTGTTTGCCATACCAGATCTTCACCAAGCAGAATGGGAGCTCTGTTTATTCTCTTTCAAGGGTGATGTTGCTCATTCTTCAACACTTGTACAAGAATAAACCTGTTTAGCTCACTTTGCTGCCATGATCAGTGTGTGTGTCCCACTCTTGTCTCATTTTTTCCTCTTCCCCTCTTAGTGAAGAGAATTTTGGCGACTTTTTAGCAGCTGGTAATTTGCAGAATTCCTTTAGTTTCCTTGTGTTCCTTAGTGAAAAATACACTTATATTTCTGCAGCATGTGCTAATTCTCAAAAGTTACTAGTGATCACAGTTGCTTACATGTCTTCCACTGCGATAATGAATTTAATGACAATATTGAATACATTTAATGTGCCAAACCACTATCAGACTAAGGTTGTATTTTGGGTGACGTTATTGGTCTCTGCTACCTGTATGAAAAATAAATCATGCTGAATTTCTGGCTCCTGGGTGAGGAAGTTTCCTCACTCTGTTGCTTGTTTCCTTCTGTCTTCCAGAATGTGAATGTGCTTGTATATATTTCTTTATCATTTCATGGCCTCTTTAAACAAAAGCATTAAAATATGCCCATCATGAGCTTGAGAGTCTCTGGACAATATGAATGTCTATTACATAATACTAGGATGGCAAATGTTTGTTACTGCCCTGTGTGTTGTTTGCACATTGGGATGGTTGTTGTATTTAGGTTTATTATATAAGGGCTTGTCAGATATTCAGTCTTGTCCATCTTACAGATTATACCCAGCAACATTTGTTCTTATTTTTATTTCCCCTGTTTTTTGCTTTCTCTGTGCCTTCTCAATTAGTCTGCTTTGTCTTTTAGCTCCCCTGGAGAACCTTATGAATTACATTATGTTAGTGGGCAACACTGGCTCTACTGGGTGATTACAGGTGGACAAGGGAAATTCTCTATAAGTGTAGACTTTTTCTCTTGTTAGATGGCAGATTTGTTGCTTTTCACTGGTGGAAGTGGCCAGGTGAGGTATAAGGTGGGTGACAAGTGAGCTCCTTCTTTCAGCCATTAAGTGCAGTGGGTTTTGCCCCTGACACCAGGCTAAATTTCCTGTGAACCCCTGATTCCCTCCCAAGCCCTCTAAGAAGCCTGTCTAAACAGTATTTCAATGAAGCTGGAATTAAGTATTTTTTTTAAAACATTGACCTTTTATGTGAAATCAGAACTTAGAATTTGCAATGACTAATCATTTTTCCTTGCTAAAGAGCCATTTAATACCCATACTATTTCAGTTCTGCATCAAACTTTGCTGTGTAATCAATTTTCTATTAGAGGAATCACCTGCTTAGCCCATTAGCGTGGATTGAGAGTTTAGAACAAAGTGCAGCCTTAAACCATCAGGAATATCCAAAAGTTGAACTGAGATCTGGCAGGAAAGCTGTGTCTTGTTCTCTCCTGATGTTATGCACAGATTTTGAGGTTCACAAACCCAAGCAGAGCAACAAACAGGCTGATTTTCAGTCTGCTGCTGTTACTAGGAATGGTTTCAGTGAGCTTTGATCCTCCTTTGATTCCCTGAGGTGCCAGCAAGCTTCCTCCTTTCCCACTGTCCCCTAAAAAAGCCATTTGTGATGCTGTGAGGCAGCAAATCCAACGTGAGCTTCGTGGGCCTGACACACACAGCTGTGGGCAGATGTGGCTTAACCTGGCCAGAGGAGCCACAGGTCAGGGACTCCTCAGGGTGAGGGAAAAGGCAAAGATGTCTGAGGGAAAAGGGAAGGTGAATCAAGCACAGTGTTTAAAACTCCTTGCTTTGCTTCTCTCTTCACCAAGGCTCTCTTTCCTGTGTGGTGTTTGTTCACCCTCGAGGTGTCGGCGTGGTGTTGAATTCTGATGAGAAAGCTTGAAAGCCCAGCACAGCTTTTCTGGGTTTGAAGATTTTTTTTTTCCAGTGGAACAGAACACCTGTCTACATTCAGCTTGCTGTTTCTAGTCACCTGTGACAGCACTTCTCCCTTTAGCAAGTGAGGACAGGGGCTGATTTAGGATGGAATATAAAGGCATCACCAAACCAGCACAGCTGCATCCATGGGTGGCAAAAGCAAGGCAGACTCCCCAGAAGCATGGGCTCAGATGTGTGGTGCATCGTGGGCAGCTTGGCCAATGCATCTGTGGTGCAACTGTGCCATAAATTCTGTACTGTTGGGGCTTTTAAAATTTCCAATATGTAAAAGTCAATTTTAAAACAGGCAGGCAGGAGGTTGGACACTCCTCAGTGGCAGTGAGCAGGTACTGAGGGCTGATTTGTGTACAGTGGAGAATAAGTGAAGGTTTTCTGGGCACTCCTGTCCAGGCATCTCAGATGAACTTGAAGAATCTCTTTTTCAAAAGGACAGACACAGCCACGAGCCATCCTCATGGCAGCTGAGAAGCAAAGAGCTCCCTGGGGTCACTGGACTGACACAAACCCCTCTCATTCCTGCAAGAGCTCCATCACCACTAGTATGTATGAAATCATCTTCTACCTGAAAGAAAACATGTTTTGTGCAATGGAATAATCGCACAAGTTATCTGTAAATGACAGTGAAGTGTTGAAAATTAAAGGATTTAGTGTGTGTTGGGAATTTTAGAGATTAACTCGTACTCCAGATTGGAGTGGTACAGTGGGAAGCCTCACTGGTGGGCAACAGGAGGTTGTCTTTAGCATTTTGAAAATTCTTCTGAAGTTGTGTGTACAGTTGTCTTCAAGGCAAATTGATCTGGAAATACTCAAATCAGAAATTATTACTCTCTTCCCACCAGTACAGAAATAAGGCACAGAGGCAAAGCACCATGGACAGATCAGTCAGTGGGTAAGAAATACAGGGGGAAAAGAGCTGGAGTTTCTCTACAACTAGTCCAGGAAATAATGTTTTCCTTAAGTAAGGCAGACTATAATTAATTATTACTTTGCTCTAATTTATGCTTGTTCTACTCTGTGCAAGGAAATTCTGCAGGAGACCATTGGTAGAATTTAGTTTATTACATCCTTTAAAACAAATGAGGAACTGGGTCATTTTATAACTTAGTTTCTCACACATGAGTAATTCTGGACATCTGTATCAGGTAATGGGTGTGTGATCCCACCTCACCTGGGAGGGACAAATTGCCAATCCCAGGGAGTGCCCACACTTGTGCTTCAGTGGGGGTTTGGCATCACTGGACTGTAAAGGTTTGTTTGAGGAAACAAACCTGGCCGTGGTGAGAGATCTGTAATTTTGGAGGTGAGAAAAGCCACCAGAAAGTGCTTTCAAGAACAGCTTTTTGTCTGTGAAAAGTGAGAGCTCCTCTCTGCCTCCAGGGCAGGTGGATGAGGGGCATAATCAGCTGATTTTTATTTTCCTGTTTTCTAAAATATGTTTTGTTATGGTTGTTGTTTATAATAGAAAGCAGGAAAACACTTTGGAAATAAATACTAAAATAGCCTGGAAACCTGCTGAAAAACTCCGGTCCTTGAAGATATGTCATCATGATTTTTCTATAGAAAAATGAGTATTACAGACAGATTTTTTTTTTCCAGCCAAGTAAACAGATGAAGATGAGGAGGAAGATATAGAAAGGGTTGATGTGGGAATGGGTTTTAAATATCACTAACTTTGACCATAGGAAGTATATCTGCATCATGATGGCAGCAGAGGTGAGCAGAGCACGCTGTACTGTAGCCCTGCCGGAGTGAGAGGAGAAGGCACATCTCTGCTAGAAATACAGATTTTCAAGATTTGCTTTTAGGTGTCAGACCTCTGCAGCTGCTCTTGGTTTGTAATTCAAGGCTGTGCTCAGGAGGGAAGTATATTCATCTCTTTCTTAATGGGTTTGCACAGCTCCCCTAAGTGTTGGTGGGAATTACAAATGGACTTTGAAGGAAAAAGATCCCTTTTAATGCTGTGTTGCAGTTTGAAGTGTCGGTGCACAGTGGGATCTGTGCGTGTGTGTCTGGGTACACAATGCCTGGGGGACATGGCTTTGAAACACTTTATTACTTGCACAAAAAGGAATGGTGACCTGTCTTGATGCTTTGTGTTAGGGTTGCAATATTTGTGCAGGACTGGGGGAGAACTCTGCTCCTGTCTTACATCAGAAGTCAGGTCTCAATTAAAGCTGAACTACCCTGTAGTGACCGAATAGTTGGTGCAGGGAATAACACTGATGACAAAAATAAAGCATTTTAGGCAATAACTTAATGATTCTTCAGCCGAGTCAGAGGTTCAATGAGTTTGTAGAAAATACATCTTCCTAAAGTGTGACCTCTCCACCTGCCAATCTTTTTTAAGACAAGAGCATTCCTGCTAAACATCCTTGTTATTCAGGCAAACTTAGGAAGACTAATCTTAATTCCACACAAAAAGGATTTTCAGAAAGTACTTTCAGAGAAGGAAATAAGTACAAGCCCATTTTCCCCCTTGCTGTTTTCTTTCCAAATATCATGTGCATGTACCCATACTGGCTTGCTGAGATGTCTGCAGGGAGCAAAGCAATAGCCTTAATCTTATCCATTCTTCTTTATTTTTTGGTTGGTTGTGCTGCTGCGTCACTCCTGGTCCTCAGGCTCAGAGCTGGAGCATGAGGAAGAGCTTTGGTGAGGAAGAACTCCTTTCATACTGTTCATGTCCCTCTATGTGAATCCAATTTAGCTCAATATGGAAACCTCAGCAACTCTTTGGTTTGATGAATATGCAACTATCGTATCAACAATTTAAATTTGCTGTGTTGTCCTTAGTTTTATCTTCAGTTCTGCTGTCAAGGTATTCCTTGAATTAACATTCTTCTGGGTCAAGCCATATTATGGATAACAATATCTGTGATCCCCTTGGAAGGGGGAAGAGGTGTACAGCTTGTTTTTAACACTTGACATGCAAGAAAAAAATACATCAGGAACTGTACTGACAGGACAAGGAGTAGTAGATGCAAATTGGAAGAGGGGAAATTTAGGGCACGTATCAGGAAGAAATTCTTTACTGTGAGGGTGGGGAGGCCCTGGCACAGGGTGCCCAGAGAAGCTGTGGCTGCCCCATCCCTGGAAGTGTCCAAGGCCAGGCTGGACGGAGCTTGGAGCACCCTGGGATAGTGGAAAGTGTCCCTGCCATGGCAGGGGTGGGACTGGATGAGCTTTAAGGGCCCATTCCAACCCTTTATCCTTCTATGATTCTACAATATCCAATATTGGATCCTTTAAGGTTCATCAGTGGGTTTTATGTCCTTTTACAAATGGGCCAATCTCAGAGTTATTTTTCCCCCAGGAAAAGACAGCTGTAGAGTTTGTCTCCTGTGCTGTATTCTGTTACTGTGACCGGATGGTCTTTTGTTACTTGTTGTGGCTTCCAAACTTGTTTAAGATTTTGAGGAGGCACCTTCAAGAGGTATTTTGATTTCATGAGGGAAAGTGTGTCCTTCACCTATTTCTCCAGGAGGCTGTGAAGGAAACATAACAAAAAGGATAAAATATTTTCTGATTCCATAGTCTTGAGCAAGATGTGCTTTGAGTACCGAGAGCAATATTGCTGTAGTAGATGAGCACACCCCCTACCAGGGCTTGTCCTTATGCTTGGCTGATTCTCAGGAAAAATATTCCCTGCATGCACAGTGTTGTTCTCTGATGGTGGTGACTCTAAGCTTCTTGTATTCCCAAAGTCTGAAATAGGGTTTGATCAAGCTGCATCAAAATGACTGTTTCTTTGTTATGGCTATTAATATTTTTTTTTCCTCCCCAAATGAGTTATAAATACAACTGCATTGCTAGTGCTTAGCTTGGGAGTGAATTGGAGCTGATGATAAATGCAGCATTCCCAGCAATTTGTAGCTTGCTTTGTCCCCCCTGGTGTGGAGGAGGAGGAGGAGGAGGCAATGCAGTTGCTCGAGCACGGTGACTGTAACTAATGAGGAAGCCAAAGCCCCTTATCTCAGCTGATAAATCCTCATCTCCTTATATCTGTCTTCAGCACTGTCACTCGAGTGCCTGGCTCTGCTGCAGGATTCCTTTCAGAAGCAGGAGGTAACCTTAGACTTGCTGAGCACAATAACTACATGCAGCATTTCATGGAAGACAACCTTTCCAGAAACGTCTCCAACTCAAAATAACTGTTCCCAGTCCTCTAGCAAAATGCTGTTCTATTATCTGTTTGCTACTTTGGGACCACACAAACAGCTGTATTTGTCAAAACATGCATCTCCTGCTAAAGAACTGTTGTGGCTTAGCCCCAGCTGGCAGCTAAGCCCTGCACAGCCACTCTCTTTCCCCACAGTGGGGTGGGCAAAGAATTGGAAAAGTGAGAACCTTGTGGATTGAGATAAAAGTTTAATAGGTAAAGCAAAAGCTGTTCAGGCAAGCAAAGTGAACCAAGGAATTCCTCCACCACTTCTCATGGGCAGGCAGGTGATCAGCCATCCCCAGGAACACAGGGCTCCATCACATGGAATGGCACCTTGGGCACACATGTGCCATCACTCAGAATGGCCCCAGCTCCGTGTTTTCCCCCCTAGGTTACATGGTGAGCATGATGCCATACATTCCAGAATATCCTTTGGTCCATTGGGGTTTGCTGTCCCAGCTGTGTCCCTTCCCAGCTCCTGGACCACTTCCAGCCTTCTTGGTGCTGGGGTGAGGAGCAGAAGGGTCCCTGGCTCTGTGCAATCACTGCTCAGCAAGAGCAGCAACGTCCCTGGGTCATGCATGCTGTTTCCAGCAACTCCACACCAGAGAATTAACCCTACCCCAGCCAAAGCCAGCACAAGAATGGACCCCATGCCTTGGACCTATGAAGAAATGCAGACAGTTCCATACAACTCCCTTGCCCAGATGAAAAAGCAGAGCAGAAAAAATCCAGGACAGGCCTCCCCTGGAGGGGCCCTGGCAGCATCTTTCCATTTTAGTGGGTGGTCGAAGGTAAAAGCTTTGAGTGCCATTTTCAAACCAACTGTCTCTGTGCCTCACAATAACTTCACTTAGGCCTTCTTTCCCGAGTTTACTTATGAAACTGATGAGAGTTAATCTTGCTATCCATAGCCTTCCCAGATTGCATTTGCAGCTTCCCACGTGCTCATCAGTGCCAGGAATGCCTCTTTTTGGTGGCAGGGTTAATATGCTCTCAGACATTCACACACTAAATGTTCACATTTCTGTCTCCTCATTTTAAGCCCGGTTCTGATACGCTCCCAGGTACAAAAGCAAGGTTGACTGATCTTAAAATTCTTGGACCTTCCTTCTGTCTTCTTTTCGGCAGAGCTGGTACTCCCTCTGCCCTTCCCCAGTCCCCCAGGACTTCCCTGCCCTCTGAATTCTCAAAGATAATTGCTAATGGTTCTTAGATGGCTCAAGTTAATTCCTTGAGTACTTTACAGCCCATTTCATTTGTCTTTGAATGTGTCTAACTTAAGTATTCTTCAACCTTTCCTTTTCATATTCCTGTCCTATGCTTTTAGCTCCCAGTTAAAATTAATTGTTTTAGTATCTGGCTGTAATTACTCTTAGTGAAAACTGAAGAAAGGCAGGTTTGGGCTGCTTGAGCTTTCCTGCATTTGCCATTATTATGACTAAAATAAGGGGACTTGTTGGTTCTTTATCTTCTGTTATGGATGCTGGGTTTCTAGAACTGTTTTCCTGCTTTCATTTAATGGCTGGTCATAACTTGCTTTGTGCCTCTGTCTTTTAAATTCTATGCCTACATACTTATACTATTCATTTACACTTGTCCTTAATTATATTTCCACTTTCAGCACAACTCCACTTTAAATACAATTCCTTTCTGATTATCTGTGTTGTTAAGGAGGTTCTGGGTCTCTATTTCTTCCATTTTCCCTGCATCAGGACTGTTTGATATTGTGCATTTAATAAGGTGTCCTTTAACAGCAGCTATCCTGAACATTTAGAGATTGTTTTGTTTTGTTTTAATTCCAGAGACAGTCTTGACAATTTCTTCATATTTGCTGACATTTCCTTATAATGCTGATTTTCCTTTTTGGTTCCTTTGGAATTATAAACAAAATTGTTCTGTGAATCTTTACATCGTCTGCCTTCAGGTTTTTTAGCTAACAATTCTTATTCCTTCGTTTTCCTGATTGTGTGAAAAAATAAAGCCAGAAGACCTAGGTGTGCCAATTCGAACTGTGGAAGCTGAGACTTCTGATGGTGACCTTCAAAATCTGTTTTGAAGGACGAGTTCATCTGCAGCTCGGTCACACTTGCCCATTGATATAAACAAAGAATCACAATTTCAGATGCTTAAATTGTATGAGGAACATGAGTGACAGGTGGGTCAGCATACCCAGAGTGTGAAAGGCTGTCCCAGGAGTTCAGCAGGGGTGACACCCCTTCAGAGTGATGCTCACCTTTATGATTGCTCTGTGCAGTGAGGAGACGCCTTGGTTTTGCTTTGTTTTATACTCAAGCTGTTGGTTATATTATATATATAATTATATATATATAATTATTATAATTAATTAATTATATAATAATATATAATATAAAATTATATTATAATTAATTATATATATAATTATAATTATATAATATATAATATATAATATAATATATATAATTATACACAGCACATTTAAGGAGGACCATGAACAGGTCAAAGAGCAGGATGGAATGGGGGGGTGAACTCTCTCAGCCTTGGCCCTGATTTGAACAAGATTTCTTAATTCATTAAAATATGAAACAGGAACGCAATGAAATAAAATCTGTGCTGGTGTGCATCACCTCAGCTTCTCCTGATGTGAAGCCTCCTTGTCCTTCCCTGCCTTTCCTATGTCTGTCCCCAGCCAGCTCCTCTGTGCTGCAGCTGCTCCTCTCCCCTTCCTTCTCCACCTCACAGCCCTCAGCCAGCAGAGCCAGAGCTATTTCAATAAGTGCAGCTGTGCCACTAGATTGCAACTTTCCTATTTTTATTGGAAAACTAAATTGAGATATTCGTAATGATCCCAGGAGAAGGCTGGCCCAGCACAGCATAACCTCACACAGAAACTCAGAGTGGCAATCTAATGGGGGCAGCAAATGAAGCAGTGCTGGGAATCCACAGTCACAACAACAGCTCAAGTTTAAAATATTTCTGGCTCCCTGCATCTGCATTTCACACAGCTATCAGTACTGGCTTGTTCTGTAAGCTTAGCTGGCTCTTCTTTATCTTTAAAATCCCTCCTGGAAGCTCCTTGCTGCAGCCCTGTTTCCCAATTAGCCTCCTGCTCCTGTGTGTGGTAACATCATTTTAGGGAAACTCAATACTTGCTCAGGCACGGTCTGTAGCTGCCAGGACCTCAGTTCTGCTGCCTCCCACCCACATCTGCACTGTGGGCAGCTTGACAGAGTCATTTCATTGTGGGCCAGTCAGTCCTGCCTGATATCCCACCAAAACAGGGCTGCTGTGCCCCTGAGGGTCTGGGACAGACACACGGACACAGCTGCATCCAGATGTGGACGATCAGACCCTTGTGGAGCCAGGGCTTTAGGGTCTCACCAGTAGGAAAGAGTTGGACCAGATGAATGGGGAAGAAGGAACATTGCAAAAAAGGATGTTTTCATTTCTATAGGCATAGAAAAAAGAAAAAAGGTAATTTTTAAAAATCCCCTAGAAAGTGAAAAGGCTTGTCCATTCCCAAATTATATTAAACCATAGAGCTAACCATATATTCTCCTGTATTTTGCATTTTTTTTACTTCTCCTTCAAAATCTCCAATCCCAGTGTCCATTAGATCAGCTTCCCAACTGGGTTACTGACAGGTAGATTTGTAGTTGTAATCACTTGATGTTAAAATTATCTTTCCTCCTTGCACCTCCGTGGCATCGAGCCACATCCTTCAGTAGGCTGCTACCACTAGGCCTGCACCTCCAATTTGCATATTGAAAGTTGTTTTTTTTTTTTTTAATTAAGAAATGAATATGACAAGATCTGAAATATGGTGTCTGTGCTAAATACAGACAGAAATCGTTTTTGATTTTTTTTTTTTTTTTGGTTAACTGTGAGGCCTCTTTCTCATTGCTGTCAAACAGTCAGCCCTGGAAACAGTAATGCACCTGCAGGATTTTACTTAGGTGAGTGGGCTGGATTGATTGGAATTGACACTGCATTAATTTAGTGAGTCTGGAGCACCGAGTCAGAAATTCCTAGAAACAGAATAAATTTTATCTTACATTTGGGTTGCACTTTGGTAAACTGATGTAGGAGAGAACTTTCTTTTTACCACATTTCTGAAACTCAGTGTTATTTTTTATAGTTTGGTTTGTTGTGTTCTGGATTGGTTGGTTGGTTTGGGTTTGTTTTGTTTTTTTGGGGGGGGTTGGCTTTTTTCCAAGCATGGTCAATATTTTTGTATAGTAGGCTAATATGACTTAGTATTCTTTACATCTGTTGTAGGTTTTTATCACACATTTGCAAGATTGCATCTTAATTTCTAAATTTATTACATTTTTTTCCCTGTGGTCTCTGTAGATCTAAGCAAATGGGAAAAGGGAAACTCCTGAAGTTGTACTGAGATTCATTTGGAGGCCAAATTGCCTGGGCCATACCAAATCAAACTAATTCTGCTCAGCCTTCTTCCAATTATCTGGTTATTGCTTTATGATAGGAGTCAAGCTGGGTATATTCACTACACCTGAGAACTATTGGTTTAAGTGTCTGCAGCTGGGATACGACACAGATTTTGGAGCATGATCACATGGATGGGAGAACACTGCACATGCTGGGACTGAGTTTTCCAAGGAGACTTTCTAGCATAGGTGGCAATTGTCATTATGGGTGACAAATAGAACCACTTAAACCCAGAAGTTGGTATTTTTAGCATATTTAAATTATTCAAATCTAGTTACTTCTAACTTTAACCTGCTACCATGGCAATAGTGCTGTGTATTAATAGACTTAAGTGTGTGGCTGACTAACCAGCTCCCAAGTCTGCCTCCAGAGTAGAAGGGTTTTGTTCAGCCACCTCCTTCCACACCGAGAGAAAGAAGTGATGTGGAGACACCAAGGGCAGTTTAGCAAACCACGTGGCCATTTCAGCCATCACACAAGTCTGTGTTTCCCAGAATTTGTAGGGAACAATTTTCAAGCAGAGATATCTTAACTTCTCTGCATATTTGAAAAAAAAAAAAAAAAAAAGTTCTCCCACTATGTACTTAAAGCAGTTACTAATGCTTTTCACCTAAACAGGAGTTGCTTTTACATGTTCATGTGTAAAGGGCACCTGATAGAAAATCAGACCTCTTTCTGAAAGTAGGCTGAACATTTCTGAAAATTTTCAATAGGGTTTATCTTTAAAAGTGTGATATTTTGATTAGTGTATAGAAATATTGTCTTTATGTTTAGACGTTGCACATTTAGCACCTGCTGTTAAAGTTCTGCAGTCCTTGTTTGTACTGTTGATAAAGAACTGTTTGGAAATTAAAAATAACTCAGCAATGAAGTCCCTGCCCATGGCAGGGGTGTTGGAATCAGATGATCTTTAAGGTCCTTCCAACCCAACCCATCCTAGGATTCTATAGAGGAAATTCCAATGGATCTTGATTTTTAAATTCTTTTCCTCAGTCAGGTGATAAAAAATACTCTTCTGTTTTCTTCTCATACTTCTTCTCTTCCTATTTGTTTTATGGCCATTATGGTCATATAAAATTTAAACAGTCACTGAGATCATAACCTGTGCTGAAGAAATTAATCCTATCCTTGAGCTTGCTTAGTTTTGGAGTAGAGACCTGGAAATCCAAGTTGCAATTCTACCTCTTTACTGCCAATTTACTTTCATGGGTTTCTGAAATATTAATTATTGCAAGCACTGATATGTTTAATGTATCTCTTCACTAAATAAGTGTTTGTCCTCTTGGCTGTTTCTATTTCCATTGTAATAATACCTGTAAGAATAATTCCTGGTGTAGACCCAATTAGTGTTAAATCCTGCCACCGAGTTAAATAGCTCTCAAGCCCTTCTCTTCATCAGAAACATGCCATGCATTCAGGAAAATCATAATCAAGGCCTTAATCTGTGGAAATCTGAGAAAATAGTTAAAACTAACAATGTTTTTCTAAAGGGAAAAAGACCTCTTTATTTTCTTTTAAAAAACTCCCACAAATGAAACCACAAGTCAGTTGAAGTCAAGAGATTAATAATAAAACCCTGAAAGACTTGACCCTGAAGTCTTAGGTCATTGGTTGAAAATTATTTATGCTGTACACTACTCTAACCTTTCTTCCCTCTTGTCAAAAATAACAGATCTAAAGGAGGGAACTGCAGTCCTTAAAAATCTTCCAATGATTTACCTAGTCCTATAAAAGCTTCTTGTTCACAATACTCAAAATCATTTGTCAAGTAGGTGGAATTGGGAAGTTTCATTTCAAAATATGTGAATAAAAATTAGTTGGCCCCAAACAAAAGGCATCAGTTTAAAAGGTTTTAGGAACCTCTCCAGTAGTGATCAATATTTATATGATCTTTACCAAAACTAAGGCACTCAGCAATCTCTTTAGTTCAGGCTGTCCAGGGTAGGTAAAATGGGGGCAGCATGTATGAAGGAAAAATTTTAGGGCTGTTTTCCAAATGATTTCTTCTCCCCAGGGAACTTTAAAAGAGCCTGCTTGACTTCTTACCTGCCCTGGGCCCTCAGCCTGAGTGTGAGGCTCTCGCCCTATTTACTTTAATAGGACTTTCATACCAGCGTGGATAAAAGTTTATGAACCAAGGCATTAGCTGATATTTGTGGCTTCTCTGTGAATTGATTTCTTGCAGACCACAGCCAGATCTGGTTGTGCTGGGAAATGTCAAGCCAGCTCTGATATTAAGACGTTTCTCCTCTCTTGTTTGTTCCAGTGAATAGCTGCATGATTTTTCGACAGCTCCTGGCTGCATATTCATATGTTCAAACAGCAAACTCTGCATGTCAGGTGGAAATCTGAAGGTGGTTATTATGTGAATGTTCCTCTCTGCCCAGCTAAGGGTTGAGGTGATCCAGGCCCTCACGAACACCAGGTTAAGCAAATCTGGGGGTGTTCAGGAATGAAAATGCAGGTGCTGCCACTGGATGTAAGGAGCCCTTGGAGTCCGTGGTGACAGCAGAGTGTGTGTCAGGAGGCAGTCGTGGTGCTGAGTCACAGCCACAGTGGCTGTGCTGTTTTTGCACCAGTCTGTGTTCACAGCCAGCACTTCCCAAAGCTGCTCCAGGGCCACGCTGGTGGCACACATTCCACAGCTCACGCAAAACAAATCCAGTCTTTCTAACATTTATCTTAGTTTTCAGATGAATGTGTTGATTCTTCTCTCCCACCTGCCTCTGAACTTTCTGTAATGTGTGGGTTTATTGATGATAATATTCTCCAGAATAAAACCTCTGTAACAATTTAGCAATATATGCATGAGCTTCTCTGTGGGATTTCCATTCTGTATTCAGCATTGGCTCCCTAACTCTGAACATCACCCCAATAAAGCAAGGGAACAACTTCTCTCATGCTTTCTGCCTAAAGGAAAGGGCAGAACTCTACCAAGTGAGTCAAGAATTCTGAAATTTATTGTATGAAATATAATTTAAGGAATTCTTTCAGCCTCTTTGCTGTGGAATATCAGCAGTGTATTGTCTAAGTGGGTGAGAGCAGTGGCCTTTGATTAAAAACTGCGTAGCCTTTGGACATGCACAGCTCAAAGAAATTGGCTGTTCTCTTTGCTGGCAAACACAGACCCAAGGCTGGTGTTCCTCAGTGAGCATTGGCTGTGCTGTTCTGCAAGGCTGTAGACAAATACACTGGCCTTTATTTCTGTCTCTTCTGCTTTCCTGTTTCTGGACAGTTTTTTCTTTAACCTTCATCTTATGGAACTGATGCTGAATGCAGATGAGCCATTGCTTCATTCCTCTCGATTTTTTTTCCAGATAATTAGCTGAAATCCCAAATAAGTGTTCTGGAATTTTGTGAATTTTTTTGGTAATGGGTCTATCCATGATTCAGCTCCTGACCACAAGAAAATATTAAGAAGCTGCCATGCAGTTGATTCAGAATCAGTATCTTAGCTCCTTTTGACTACAAAATTTAAAAAACCCCTTACAACCATGGCTTTAGATTCATATTATTCAAGCATCTGAAGCTTGGTGCAGTACAAGGTTTGGTGTAATTATTACTTGTGAAGTGTTGGTAGCAAGTACAGGAGCAGCAGCAAATTCTGCTGAGGGGTGTTTGACTCCCTATACAAACCACAGGTGAAAAAATGTTGCTAATTAATGCCTGTGAAGTATTTACTTATAATTATATCTGTCTCCAAAGACTGCATTTTCATTGTGCTTTGCAGCGTTGGCTCTGGCTCTAGAAAGGAAGGGAAAATGTGCTCTTTATGGCTAAAAGTGCTTTTCTAAAGTGGATATTTAGTGCTGCTCTTGACAGGAACTTATTCATCCAGAGAAAGTCAATAGGACAACCGCAACAGACCCAGCAGGTTCCTTACACTCAATACTAATGGCAGGGAGGCTTAGTTGGGGAAAGCAAAAACATAGAGAAAGCTCTCATATTAGAGGTTGTTTGCTCTTTAGCTCTGAATTTTGCCTTTTGCCGCTTCCACATCCCCCTGTACAAAGCTGAGTGTGATAAAAAGCAAAAGCAGGGTGGGGAGAAGAGTAATGAGTGTAGAAAAAGGGCAAATGTGTCAAAATTCCCATTACTGACAGCCACAATGGATAGTTAAAGGGGCCCATCCATTAGGGAATTGTGTATGTTGAATGAATTTCCTTTTCCTTATAAAAAACCCCACCAAATAAGACTTGAACTATTATTCAAATGCTGTTTTATCCATTGCTGTAGGAGAAAGCATTCTAATTGTTGTTGACTTTTTCTCCTTACTGTGCCTCTTTCAGTTAACAGCCTCACTTAGTTCTGCCTTCTGGTTCTGGGCATGCAGGAGGGACATGGCAAAAGCCAAATTCCCCATTTTCTGATTTTTCCCTTGTGCTTGTGGTGATGGAACAGTGCTCTGCTCGTGCTGCTCACAGCTTTGAGAACATATAACACTAAACACGAGCATCCTTCCTGATGATTTAAACACCAGGAAGGACGCGAAGGGTCAGAAATCAATCCTGCAGTCAAATGGCTCAGGGGACTTGATTTTTCTGAAAGAGGTAAACAGCTCTTCCTGTAGTGGGATTCTTACGGTGGGAATGCTCTCCAGATGAGAGTGAAGGGGTCTGAAACTTCATTCCTTAGGAAAACCATCCAAACTCTCACTTACCCAGCCCATGTGTTCTGTTCCATGTATTTCTTCTTTCGTCTCCTGCAAGAAGAGCTGAATTTTGCCTTTTTTCACAGCAGATCAGAGCTTCTCCTCGCTTTTTCAGCCATTGGGATTGGCTTGTTCCCTGCTGTGCAGGGTCTAATTAACTATAATGGGCCTGTGCAGGGATGGTCATACTTTAAATACCACCAATTCTGTTGCAGGGGTTTCTTATGTGCTTTAAGCGAGTTTGCACCCCAAGGTATGAGGAGGTAAATGGCTCAGTGGTGCCAGAGTTGCCCCTTGGAGCCAAGGAAAACATGGGGAGAGGGAAAGGGTGGGAAGGAGGCAGTGAAGACAAGTGTGAGGATAACGGGAAGTGGTTTCCTTAGCAACAACAGCGCTTTGGATGGTTTCAGACAAGAGTACAACAGGGTACAAAGTATCTGATTAAAATTTATTGCAAGGGATAGAAGCAGCGCAAGCCATAGCAGATCCAACGTGTGTGCTGGAGATGTGATTTGAATGATTGCTGTATTGTCTGGGCCATCTTCTGTGCTCAAGGAGAAGAAAAGAGGTTTGGGAAGTGGCAGGTGGGTGAAGGTGGCATGACCAAGCTTTGACGGCACAAAAAAAATCAAAATGAAATGCATGTCCTGGGTTCACAGTTAGGGAAAACATAAAGATGCCTCATATTTAAAAATTATTTAAGAATGTCCTGCTATATAAAATTAGAAAAACTTCCTTTAGCCATGAGACCTATATTTTTCATCATGAGATGGACCCGTTGTTGGCAATAGCAGTTACTTACTGTGCTTCTATTTGTGAATTGAAGTTTTTTTTCATTCACCAAAGTGATAAATAAACATCCCAACCACACACTTTTAAGTCAAAAATAATCTCTTCTCTTTATAGTAATAGTAGGTCCAGTGGCAAAAATCCTGCTATTAATATTTAGACCTCTGCTTTCCCCCTGGGGTTGCTGTTTGGAAAGTTACCAGGTAGAAGTTATAAGTCTTTTAATCAACCTAAGATGTTAACTAGGTTATTTTTAAGGTTTGTGTATTTTTATACCTGACAGTTCCTTTTTTTAATTGGAGCAAAATGCTCATTTCTGAATGTGAATGCTTAAGCCATCATTTAGATGCCTGAGAGTCCATTTTAGACATTGAAAGTAAATGTCAATTTGTTAGTCATGTACTTTTCTCTGTGCTTAAGTTTCCTCATCTGTAAAATGGCTGTATTTAAGTTTCTATCTCACACAGATTTATTTCTATAAGAAATGTAAAATGTTATGAGTTGCTTGTCTGGCTGTGTCAATACAAATTACTAACTACAAGGAAGACTTCAAAATTTTGGGTTTTTTTCTGAAGTCTTGAATCTTCAACACTGGTCTCAAATCCTGATGACAACACCCTTTCATGCAGTATTCCCATCAGATGTGCCTTTTGTGTGTGTGCAGTGGTGCATAGAAAATGTCTGAAGTGAAATGCAACTCAAAGTCAGACATTTCTTGGTTCATTTTTGGGTTTAGTTCTCTCAAATGTTGCAGCTCAGAGCATACACGATGGGTAGATAAAGAGCTCAGCTGACCTGTGAAGCAAAGGCTATAAAATAAAGGTCTTTGAGTATTCACTGGACCAAACTCTCCAGGATTTGTAGAAAAACTCATCTGGTCTTTTTAAGCTCTTAACGTTCAGTGTGAAAGGAAGGTGGGTTTGTAATGATGACATTGTCCTGATGCCAAACCGTGTGTGCTTAGAGAAATAGAAATTATTGGGAAGCTTCCACAAGAGTGAAAGTCAGCAGAGTGTAAGGAGAGACCACCATCCTGGTCAGCAGATGCTGGAATTTCCAAACAAAGGCAGCAAGGGGGAGGTTGCACAGCCTGAGATATTTGGACATGGCCATAGGTATAACCCCTCCTGCTGTCCCACTTCTGGTTCTTCCTGGGAGGCATTATCCCTCTTTCTTCTGTATTAGTGTAGAAACAGCCTTGGATAATGAGGATCCAGTACAATGGATCAAAACCAACACCACTTTTCACCAGTCTGAATGCAAAAGTACCAGTGAGAAATACACCAGGCAGAAATGCAATGGAATGGCCAGGTTTGGATCTGGATACAAACCACATCTGAATGTTTTCATTGTATATTTCTTGGATAGAATAGTTTGGTTTAAAAAAAGAAAATCCTTAGAGTTACCACTTTCTCTTCTTGTGAATTCCAAGAGCTTTGAAAGAAGCTATTACTTTGATTTTTTATTTAAAAAAATAGCTGTGAGCATGCTCCAAAAAGAGTTCATTCCTGCCATTCCCTAAATTATTATGATAATCATAAGTGAGCAGAGTTTAGAATTACCAGCATGCCAGCAGCAGGCTAAAGGATCTCTGTGCTTCTCAGTCTTGTTCATAACAGTAGGATAAGAATAACAACTGTAAATACTCCACAAACTGAGGAAGTCTCCTGTTCCTTATGCTCCTCAAAGTAACTGGAGTGGACTGGTTCTGTCTACGGCACTGTCAGCCTCTGTGCCATCACGTGAACCTTTGTCAGTGTCACTTTTCACAGCGAGATGCCAACACCAGGTCCGTTCTTCCCCCTTGCACAGGAGTTGTGACCCATCCCTCCTCCATCCCCTGCTGTAACTCCTCTGCCACCCCCAGCTGAGCTCTGGGGGAAGAGGAGATGACTTTCATAAAGCTTTTAGTGCTACTGCTCGTTGCGTTGTGCTACCGCCTATGATAGATTGATACATCAGGATTAAGAAATAATTTATTATAATCTTCATCAATTTAAAGTCGCCATTTGATTTAATGGATTGAGGGTTTATCGGAAAAGCTTTTATCCACGGTCATTGACTCGAGTTGCCTTGCCCTGGCTGCTGAAGGAGATGCACTCTGATAACTGGTTTGAGATCAGAAAAGGCACAGGTCAATTCTTGTTTGCATTTCTAACTAGGGAAAACAGCAGGCAGGGTTGTGTCTGACATGTCTGCTATTTATCTTCTGGGACTTTTTTAACTGATATGATAGAGGATAAGATCTCTTGGGAAGGTATTGGTGTTTGAAGAGCTGGAAGATGCATATTCAATCTGTGTCTTTACCTCTGAATTCCCAGATAATCTTGGGCAATTGAATTCTCTGTTAACTTGTTTCCTTTGTATACAAAGATAAAAAAAATAAAAGAGCATTTTGAAATAATTTCCTTGTCAAGGGCAAGCTAATTTTTGAGGGCATATCAGTAAAATCAACCTGGTATAGAACACATATCAGAAGATGCTTTGCCTATACATTTTATAGGCCATCTTAAATTACATCTGCTATACTGAAAGTCTATTTTAAATAAGACAAGCTCTAAAATTCAATATAAGTGAAGCTTTTAAATTAAAATTTAATAGCTTTAAACTTTATGAAGTGGCATAAAGTATCTGAGATAAAATTAATGTGAAAATGCAAAATTAATACTTTATGTTTTATTGCCCTTTATATGTAAATGCTTTAATTTTGGATTGTCACCTGAACCAAACAGAAAAATATATTAACAACAGACATTGAGAAGTATTAGGATATACCAAGAAAGTTGATTTGTTTTGTGTGTCTCTGTATGTGTAAAAAAACGATAGTAGGAGAAAGTAAATTCCTCAGAATGAGTGTTGCTTACATGCTGCATTACTCACGTGTCATTTTGAATAAAGGTCTAAAGACACTGGATAAAACACCAGTGGATATTATTTGAAATACACTTAAGGCTTTCCAATAGTTTTTTGACAAATTTGATTGCTAAGTGAAATTTGAGGTGTATTACACAGCTAAAACAAAAACTTAACTCCATGAGTTGAACACCTTAAAGTTGTGGAAGTATTTCTGCTACATAGGGAATGTCACACAGTTTTAATCGACTATTAGAACTCTTTTTGATGGCTTTTTTCATTGCTGGACTCAGTTATTTGGACTAATAGCACTCTCCTTTCCAAAGGCCTGCCACGGACTTCTCTTTTCCTGCCGAGGAGAATAGAGAGAAACGTATTTTCCCTCCATCAAAGCAGGAGTAAACACACATCCTCCAGTTTGCACCAGGGGTGTGTGTTGCATATTTTATACCTCCCTCTACCCAGACTCAGCAGAGAAAGGCAGAAGTGTGGAACAGGCAGCGCAGTTCTAAACCGCGCCTGAATGTGGATGAGAAGGAAGATTTGTCTTTGTCTGTGGCCGTGTTAGTGATGCCAAATTTAACAATGATTTCAGGGTGGGTGAGGCTGATGCCTCCCTCTCTCCAAGTACAAGTGGTGTTGGGTATTAGCATTCTTTGCCACCTCTGATTATTGCTATTTAACACATGAAGCAAATTTGGATAGTTTTGTGGGTTTTTTTTTTAATGTGTAGCAAGGAGAGTCCTGTTTAAATTTGAACAAGGTCCCTCATTCTTTAACAGGTTGAGTGAAAATGTTCAGCACAAATTATTTCCTCTCATGGAAAAACTCAGTTTAAAGATAAAACATAAGAACTCGAAGCGTGCAGCAGAGGTTCTCCCTGATGTTTGGAGGCCAGGGAAATTTGGGTGGTTCACATAGGAAAGGCTTTATATAGAGGTATGGAACGAAATAGAGAAAAATTAGTTCAAGGAAGATGTGTTTTTGCAAGAGAGGAGGGGAATGAGGGTGAGAAGGCGTAGCTAGGAGGGAATGGAGCCTGCCAAAACAGTAAGGCAGGGTTTTTCAGCGGAGCAGAGGAAATGCCTCGTTAGCAGAGGATGAGCAGAGCACCTGGCTGTGCAAACAGCGGCTGGGGCTGGCAGCGAAGGAGAAATCCCCGAGCCAGGGAGCAGGAGGTGCCCCGAGTGCAGGGCTGTGACCTGGCAGGAAATGCCAAAGGGCAGCTTGGGAGGCTGAACTCCTGCACAGTCACTGTGACTCGAAGGGACTGGTTATGCTGAAGCTGCTGTTTGAATTTTTATCTTTGCTTTTATTAATGCAATACAATCTCTCGCCTCAAATCACATTTTTATATGTCTGTGTGGCTATGTATTAGATGTATGCATATAAATTGCCTCTCGACTAATTTCCAAAGGGGAAAAAATGTATTTTCTCAATTTACAGGGAGGATTTATAATATTTAAATGAAAACTTGCAAAATAAGTTTGAAATCAATGGATCTTCAGGCCCTCTCCCTGCTGAATAAAATAGAGGAGATCATTCCTGTACAGCTCCTGGTTTGTGCAATAGTGTAAAGTTACTGTTCAGTGTGGAAATTCAACTTTCAGGGTGTCACTTACCACCATCAATAGCCCTAAATATCGAGTGGTTTATTTATAATTCCAGCATTAATCCTGATATGAAGGCAACACTGTACTGTACATCAAAATCCTAAGGGATGGAAATCAAAGAAATTTTTCATGGGACTAGGAAGCATTTGATATGACAAATACTTCATAAAATTAGAGAAGTCGTATCATTTAAAAGATGAATCACACTGAGTTGTAACTGCCCTGCTGTGCTTTGCATTCTGTCTGCTGATATCTGGTATTTCAAGTATATATATCATCGACCTCCTTATCTGTACTTTACCATCTTTTTTTTTTTTTTTCTTTTGGTGTTGTTACAGAATTTTTGCTGATTCCTCATCTTTAAATTCAGTTTTGAAAGTGTTGGGTGGTTAATTTAAAGTAGGCTTAAGGTAACATTTAAGCTCAAATTACTGTTCTGGGATTTCTGGGGAGGGAGGAGGAAAACTTTATTTTATGTACTGTCTCTTCCTCCGAGAACACCAGGGAAAAGAGATCTCTGGTACAAGCCACACACATGACAAGAAAAGATACTGTGTTTTTCTCAGTAATTTATCACCTTCTGTATGATGGAAAACCTAGTTTTCCAAAAGAAATACCAGGGAGGGGAAAAAAAATACCCTGAAACAAACTCGTATTCAATACAGGTGAGGAACTTGGTGACTCAAACCCAAGCTTATTTCCTGTTTTTGTGATGGACTTTGGTCTGCTGCTCACAAATACTAATGGGGATGCTCAGCAGTGACCCTGCTGTGTAATTATTGCCCAGTTTGGGGTGGGTTTGGGAGGGAAAGTTGTTGTTCCATGACAAATCTGCTGAGGCGTTTCATAATACATCTCAAATGAACACCATTTTCTAGCTGTTTTCAACCAAGCAAAATGTGATATGTCATTGTGACTGTAACAGAGAACCATATCTTTAAACAGATGTCATTTTTCTTATGATTTCTGTATTCCATTATGAATCACCGCCGTTGGAGCGGGGGTGGGGGGGGGAAAGAATCTCATCTCTGAATGCACAAAACCTTATACCTGGAATACACAGTGTTCTGGAAATAGCAATAATAGGGCACAGTCCTCCTCCTGTGTCAGCCTCGAATGCCAAGAGCTCTTCAGAGAAGAAAAGCTGAAGCCTTAGAAGATATTACCAGGTATTAAAGATATGAAATTTTATATCAAACCCAGCATATTACAATGCCAACAAAGCCTTTCAGTATAAACAAACATAATTGATAGCATTGGGTATCAAATGATCTATAATGTACTTTATTTCATGTAAAATAGTTGTGGAGGTTTAATATCCAGGAGAAACTTGCTATAAAATGCCATAATGCTGCACATAAGAGAGCTGCTAATTAGAATTGTCAATGAGAGATTGATCACTACCTCATAAACTGCATAAGATGCTGTGCATCCAAGCAATTGTGTTATCTTAAGGGGACAAGGAGCTGCAGCGTTCAGCTCGGAGCTGTCAGCAGGATTTCACGGAGCGAAGGTCTGTTCTGTCCCTGCAGTCTGTTGAGCAGCCTTGCAGAGAACACCTAGAGCATCCTCAGCTTCACTGCCTGCTGACAAAGGAATGCTCTGCTGTGAGATATTTTTGTAATCGCATTCTTTTTTCATATAGAAAAATCTATTGCAGTGTCACGTTCACTTGCCCGTTTTCTTCTTTGGTTTATCAGCACATAAAAGGAAGATGTTAATGGACAGGTTCTTCCCAAAAGTCAGACCCCACTCAGAGCACTGCATCCAACTCTGGGGCCCCCAGCACAGGAAGGACATGGAGCTGCTGGAGAAGGTCCAGAGGAGGCCACAAAGGTACTTAAAGGGCTGGAGCCCCTCTGGTCTGAAGCCAGGCTGGGAGAGCTGAGAGTGTTCAGCCTGGAGAAGGCTCCAGGGAGATCTCAGAGCTCCTGCCAGTGCCTAAAGGGGCTCCAGAGAGCTGGAGAGAGACTTTGGACAAGGGCCTGGAGTGACAGGACAAGGGGAAATGGCTTGCCACTGACAGAGGGCAGGGTTAGATGGGATATTGGGAAGCAATTCTTCCCTGTGAGGGTGGTGAGACACAGGTTCCCAGAGAAGCTGTGGCTGCGCTGTCCCTGAAGTGTCCAAGGCCAGGCTGGATGGGGCTTGGAGCAACCTGGGACAATGGAAGGTGTCCCTGCCCATGGCAGGGGATGGAACAAGATCTTTATGGTCCTTTCCAACCCAAACCACCCTATGATTTGATAAAAGCAGCCTCAGGTGCTTCACCAAGAAACAGATTAAAGTTCCATGCCATTTCTGTGAATGTGAAAAAGAGAGGGAGAAGAATTCATTTCCTGATATAGGAAATACATTGCAAAGAAAGTTGGTAGCTACTACTTTCGCAATAAAATAAAACCAAATCTCACTGTATATTAACAGGAACCTGATATTAAATTGTTCCTTTTGCTTGAGTTCTTGGTATTATCTGGTTTTATCTATGAAACTTCTGTCCTGAGAAGAGAAGAGTGTCTCCTCAACCTTCAGGTATCCAAAGAGAGGCTGTTTACAGTTTGCTGTGAGAGGTTTGGGATGGCAATGCCATGTAGCTACTGAGGGACATGAAATTTCATAATAACTGAGATCAAAATATTGGTGTTTCTCTGCATGATAATCTACTAGCAATCAAAAATATCTTTAGAGCATCTGTAAGGAAGAAATTCTAGGAAAGTAAAATTTTGTCTCTCCAGAAAACCCTGGTGTGGTAATTTAGTGTCAGCTCTGCTAAGGGGGGCAAAGCAGAGATCAGAGTTGGAGTTTGGTGGGAAATAAATCAATACAATGTCTATCTTAAACTTGTGCAGGGTCAGGGAGCATGGGCGTAGCCAAGACAAGGCAGGATCAGCCTGACGTCTGTGAAGTGTCAACCAGAGGTATCAGTGCAAGTTGACTCTTTTGGGATCTGAGGGTTGCAGGGTAATTTAGGTGGAAAAGGGGTTCCAGGAGGTCTTGGGTCAGACTTCCTGTTCCAGAAGGGTCAACCCTGAGGTCTGACTCACTTGTCTGGGGCTTGATCCACTTGGATTCTGCCAGCCTGTGAGGTTGGAGGTGGGCAATCTTCTTCCCTGCTTCACTGGTATCATGGGGGAAAAGGCTTTCTTCATAACTGCTCTGAGTCACTCTTCCTTAGTTTTGAAAGATTAGAGTGATAAATGAAAAGATGGAGTGAGTGATAGTGAGTCATTCACGGCCAAAAATAAAATTACCTTAGGATATTGTCTTGAAGAAAGGCAGCAAAGCTCATCCAGACCCCAGATTTATTTTATGGCTGTTGTGACTAGTCATGGGAAACAATGCCCTGCACTTAAGGCTCATTTGTAGTGTTTTGCAAAGCAATCCTCAAACTGTAAGTGCTAGAAAGGTTAATTTAATACAGAGTTAACGAAGAGTCTCTATAACTCATCCTCCCTAATGTTAATCATTCAAAACATCTTTACTTCTTAGCTGACTACTGTCAATTACCATCTCTTAGAGATGCTGAAGAGGTAATTCCTTGTATACTGATTCTTGTCAGTATTTTATAAAACAGTCAGCATCTCATTCAGAAAGCTTGAATTTGGAAAGAACAAAAAGCCCTGTTAGAACAGATGGTTTCTGTGATTGATGCCCTAATGCACAGTTTCAACTCTGTCTAGTCACTTTAGCAGGAAAGTGTTTTAAGGATTCACCAGTTGGCTTGTCAAATTAGCATCAGAGACCAGTTTGGCTGTAAAATCACAAGCACAAATCATTTGGTGACCTGAGGGTGGATGAAGTATTGGCTAAAAGGAAACTTCTAACTTGAAGAGAAGCATTTCCTGTGCTCTGGTATCACCTTTAAGCAGGGAATTGACCACTTGGAGCTGACCTCTCCTCTGCCGGGTCTGTGTCCTGTTACCATGAGGTCATCGAGGTGCCAACTGAGCTTCCATGAAACAACAGTAGGGCCAAGGAAGGATTTTTATGAGTCCTTAATGCCAGGGTCTGATGCCCCCAAATCCTATTACTGCAGACATTTTGACTCCTTAATGGAGGGCTGTTCAGAAAACCAAGTTTAACTGAACTGACAGTGGTGGGGTGAGATCTTACAGACAAGTATGTTCATGAAATCAATCATCAGATCCTTTGTGCTGCCTCCATCACTTTGCTCTCAGGAAATTTGACTTCTATTTAAAGTTCTTGGCTTAGGTCAAATTCCACTTAAGTCCTTCTGTTGTGTAAAAAGTCTTTAGCAGCCAAAGAGCAAGGAGAGATGTGGCAAAGGGAAGATGTGGCAAGCCATCTACCTCACTGAAAAAAGTATTTAGGTATTTACTCAATATAATTCTGAATTGTGGATAGTGCCCGAAGATTTCTCTGAATGGAATAAGACCTGTAAGAAATCCTGCCTCTTAGGGATGTGACTTTCCAATCCCTCCTTAATTACGCAGACAATATTTTTTATGCCAATAATACGTGCCTGAAACAAGAGAGCTGTAGAAACTGGAGAGAAAAATGAATGCAGAGGAGAAGAAGAGGGAAATGGTTGGGGTAGAGTGAAAAAGAGGAAGCGTAAGCAAATAAAAAAGGAAGGGGAAAAGGGCAAACCAAAAAAGTATTTGAAGTGATGGGAGATAGAGGGATGAGTAGGAGGTGGGAGGTTCAAAACAAACAAGCTCTGAAGTGTGGGATAAGCTTTGAAACTCCTGCTACAGGATGTTGGGAAAATTTGTACTCTCTCCATTGCTTTTTCACAGTCAATATTACTTCCATATGCTGTACATGTTCAGCTTAGATGTCTTTAGCAGAGAGGGGAATATAAAACAACTCAGTAAAGAGACTTAAAGTTCAAGCAGAAGCTGGACACATTCGTTGAAGATGAATCCCCTGTGGGTATCTCACTACTTGGAAAGCAAGTCTGGTGGGAGCTGTGTCTTTGGGATGGGATGGGCAGTGGCTTTGGCTTTTCCCTGCTGTTGGGATGTGGGATCTGGCACTGCTGCTCTCTGGCTGCTCCTTTGTCAGGAAAGAGAACAAGGCTGGCAGCAAAGCATGGCCAGTGCGTGCTGCCAAAGTAACTTAGACCTCAAAAAGCGGGATAGAAGCAGCAAAGACAGAAGACTTCCAAAGGGTTAATATCCATTTGCCTTTGCCTTTCTCGTGGCGCTGGACTTTCCTGGCTTTCATCTCTCTCCCACCCTCCTGATGCGGTGGTTTCCTTTATAACATTGCTGAAAGCCATCATTCTCCGTAAGCACACTCTGTCCTGATGGCTCCCCAGGCAGGTATTATCCCTCACCGCTCACTATTTAGACTTATGCTCTGCTCAAGTATAGGTTTTGCTAATCTCCATCACTCTGAGGAATTCCTAATATTTATCTAGAGCATATGCAAGGATTTCTTTGGCTAGATGAGCGCCAGGTACATCTCTGTTCGGATGGGTTTTGAACTGAACAACTGAGCTGTGTGAAATGGTCATTTGGACTGAGAGGAGCTTGTTGAAATTGCTGTTTGCTTGATGCCATAAGGCCGTGCTGGTGGGATTTGCAGCAGCGCCTCAGCACAGGGCCTGCGCTGCACATCCTCAGCGGATCCAGGACGCTGGGTCCTGCAACCTTCCCTCACAAACTGTGCTTGGTTGACCCACTGCGGAGGTGTGAGGTGGTACAGGAGAGTGGGTGCACAGCCCAGGGTTAGGGTGAAAAGGACTCAATCTGTGACTTTCTGAATCATGATTTTGTTTTTTCCCTGTTAGTAGACCTGTTCCTTTTTTATGTATCCTTTGCTAAGGAAAACCCTGTGCTCCAAGTCCTCCTTCTCTCCCTCTTGTAGGCTTTCACAGGTGTGCAAGGTGTGGCCTTGTAAGCAATGGCTAAGCTTTCCTTTAACCTGATTAAATTTTTGGTTGGTGAACTATTGAAAATTAATGAACACATTACAAATATATTTTAAAAGTACTCCTACAGTCCTTTGCAAAATGTCACCCCTGCTCAGACTAAGAAAAATTTTACAGTGCTCCAAATACACTGAAATGTCTTCCAAAGTTCCACATCTAAAATGCAATCAAAATTGAGAGATTATATGTGCCCATAAAACAGAAATACTTTTATCTGCTTCTCAAAGATAATTTTATATAATTTAATATATATGGGATATAATGATAAACTGGGTGCTTGATTTCAAATCTGAAATGATAAAGCCCCACACAGTTTTAAAGTGAATAATCTGTGTAAGTTGGCAGTTTGTAATCCTTTCTTGCCACTTCTCTGAGCCAGCATTGCATCACAGACACAGCTTATCACCCATTGCATAAGGGAATTAAGTCAGTTTTACTGAGAGTATAGGGGACTATTTACCTCTGACAAAATTACAAGGTAATAAATACAAGTAATGTCAAAGTTTAACTACCCAAACCATTGTTAATTACCCATTTCCAGATGATTATTAGAAGAAAAAAGAAATTTTAAAAAAAATTACTTTTTCCCTGCATGAAGTGCTTCTAAGAAACTTCAAGTGAGAGTAGTATAAGAGTGCCTCCAAGTGGCATCTATCTAAATTCCACTTCAAAAAAAACCAGGTGAAGCAAGCTTTAGGAATTAGTTCACAAAACCGAGCTAAACAAATGCTGCCTTTTTCTTTTTTATGTCCCTCTCAGTCCATTTCATTGTTTACACCACTATAGGTGTTTATGTGTCCCAGTCAGTGGGGTTTGCTGTGTGTTATTAGGAAAGCACAAGAGAAGGGTATTTAATCTAAATCAGTGTTCCTAGAGGCTTGTCTTTATATCCTGCATGTCCAGAGGTCATCCTTGGATTAATTTTAATGGTTAAGTTTATTGACACATCATGGCACGGCATTGGTGTTTCCTGGGAACTCCTGCTTTGAAGAAATTTTTTTTTCCCTTTGTTTTTGTGGTGCTTCCTGCTAAAGGGTCTCCAGCAGAGCCAACTTCTGACCCACACCCCCATGGGTTCTCTGCTGGACACAGAGGCTGCATCACTGCCATGGATGTTCTTGCAGGGAGAAAGGGGAGGCTGTGCAGCGGGGAGACTTTTTACTGAAGGTAATTGGAGTGGCTCACAGAAAGGGAAGATGTACGGACTCAGCAAGCTGTGATGTGGCAGTGCTGAAAGGACTGGAAGAGTCTGTGCCCTCACTCACACAGGACAGTGACTTTCACCGGCACAGTCGAGTGCCGGAAAACCCCAGGAAAAGAGAGAAGTGCATCGCCCTGTGCTCTTGGAGTTCTGGGCTTTGGAGAGACCAAAGGAGCATTTTAATACAAACCCCTCCTGGTTCTGAAACTCATTAGAACGAGAAGAAAACCTTCAAAGCCTACAAAAGAAAAGTCCCTTTTGTTCTGCAGTGCAAGTGAGGTCTGGAACTGGCTGTCTCTGGAGGTTGTGGAGACAGAATCAGCCTGTTCAAAAAGAGGTAGAAAAATCCTTGGATGGTGAGTCCATAAAAAAGTACTGATGGAAGGGAACAGGCAGAGGTGTCTACAATAATGTCCCTAAAGCAGGAAACGTGGATGTTGGAGAAGACTGTGGACCACAGGAAGTCATGCAGGCTCTCCCAGCTGGATTAGATGGATGAAGGTCTCACCTAGTATGGAATTTTTTGCTATTAAAAGAGATTACACCCCACGTGTTGAAGACAATTGATTACAGAACGGTTTCTTTTCTTTTTTTCTCTCTGTACTAGAAAATTTGTAACTGTAGCACTGAAGTTTTAATCACCAAAGATGAAAGCAACTCCTTTATAGGAGACTTTATGAGGAAATTTAAGAATAACACCAAATTATACCTGGGAACAAACCTAGAAGCTTCATGAGCTTCATGTGTTTTTTTTCTTATAGGTGTTTCAAGTTATTGTATCCTTTTTAACAAGGAGGTAACTTGATATCTGGGAGAAAATCACTAAGAAACCTACGAATTTAAATTATCTTGCATGATTGACAGCTTTTAACACCCACAACTAATATGGAGCTACTTGATGGCAGACTTCACAGTTTACAGATAGATTAAAAGGAAGCAGGAAGCTTGTTCTTACTTTAAAGCGAGCCTGTGTAGCATATACCCAGCCTTCCTTTGAATAAACAATCTGCTTTTAAGAGAGAAAACCCGCTGATATACATTTAAGAAAAACAGAAAGCAAAAATCAGTGTTTTACTCATTGGTTTGTGTTTTTGTAGAAGTCTTTATGAAGACAGTAGCATTTAGCAACACCTATTTTTACAGATCTGTCTACATGTTAAAGAGTGGGGACTTAGGTTT
Organism: Orthonyx spaldingii; assembly: GCA_013397795.1. Classification (NCBI taxonomy): domain Eukaryota; kingdom Metazoa; phylum Chordata; class Aves; order Passeriformes; family Orthonychidae; genus Orthonyx; species Orthonyx spaldingii. The sequence goes on from VZTJ01003580.1 coordinate 2,067,259, forward strand.
AGACATGCAATTAATAACAACGATATTCCAGCCTGGGAAAACACAAGCACAAATATCCAGTGTTTGTAACCTGCATTGAGATTTCCCTTTGCTCCAAATGAATGCCTGTTCCTTTTCTTTTTCCTGTTTTCTGCATCAATCCAGACTGTTTCTTTTTTTTCTTTTTTCTTTTTTCTTTTTTCTTTTTTCTTTTTTCTTTTTTCTTTTTTCTTTTTTCTTTTTTCTTTTTTCTTTTTTCTTTTTTCTTTTTTCTTTTTTCTTTTTTCTTTTTTCTTAAGATAAATCATGTTTAGCTCACTTGGAGGTTTAAGTGTGAAATACTTTCAATAGTGATTTGCAGTTTAGTAATCCTTGGAATGGCTTTGTTGGAGAAAAGAGCTTTGTCAGAGATCAGTCTGCAGGAAACAGAAATTTAAGGGACTAGCTGAAATAGTGGGGAAGTTTGGGAAAGTATATCTGAACAACCTATCTGGGAGGGAAATGCCAAATGAGAAAAAGCACTGACAGAATTTTCTCAGATCATAATATGCAGTTTATGCATCTGGCACATAATTACAGAACGGTTTTTAGGTTGGAAGGGACCTTAAAGATCCTCTTGTTCCAATCCCCTTGCCATGGGCAGAGACACATTCCAGTTGTTCTTGAATAACTCCAGACCTTGATCCACAGGCAGAACAAAGCAAGTTAAACGTGGGTAGGCAGAACTGAGCTGACAGGAGCTGGAATGTGTTGGAAAGAATGTGTGCTATTTACCACGGGCATGGAGAGTATTGCCCTAAGTTCCCAGCATTTTAAAATTATTTTCACAGAAAAATTGTTTGTAGACCCCTATTTTTGCCCATTGACTCTCTTAGTTCTCTTAAAACCTTAAAAGTAGTTTTCCTGTCTTTAGACTTCACTAGTAGTTGGATTTTTTTCCCTGCTTTTCCTAATGAGGGGCCTTTTAATTATTTTAATTCTTCCTGACTAGTGATCTGTCAACAAATAGGAACAAATTATATCAACTTATCAATATGTGATGCATTCTGCAGGAATGTTTACGTGCATGTAAGGCTACATTCACTCTTAGGATGTGCTCAGTTTAGCAAGAAAGGGAAAGAGAAAGCTCCATACCTGGTGAGCTAAACCACTTTTTCAAAATTCATCCACTGGAGCACAGCTGTACATCAACAAATGAGTGCTTGGAGGAGAACTCAGGTTATGTGCAGGCACAAACAAAGATTCAGTGAAGTAGTGATGAGGCAGCTGCATCTCAGGCTCGATGCAGTAGAAGTTTTGCAAGGACAATACTATTCCTCCTGTGAATTTTGAAGTAATTTTTCACTTCTCCCTTTTCAAGTCCCCTTCAAGAAGTGCCTGCTGGTATCACCCTGTGCTCGCGATGCAGTGACAAGCCAGGGAACACACCGGAGCCAGGACGGTGACATAGCTGATGGCAATGGCCATGGCAGTGGTTGGACATTTTATTTAAAACCTTTAAGCACAATGAATCATAAGAGCTTTGGGCCAGATCCAGCACAGCTGATTTAAGACGCTGGGATTTATGCCCCTGTCAGCACTTGTCTCTTGGAGGACAAGAGTTTTCTGCTGGATTATTGTCTAATTAAAATTACTGCAGAAAGAGAGAGAATCTGTTTGCTGGTGATTAGAAAACAGGGGAGACAGGCCACCCATTTGCCTGGGTGGATTTTGCCCTCCAAACTATTGTGGAAGAGGGAAGCATTTTTATCATCTCTCAAAGAGCGAAAAGCAAAGAGATTTTTGTGATGGTTGCACTCCATCTCCAACCACTGAGAAGATCACTCCTCTAGCTTTTAAATCTCTGTATTTCAAAGCATTATCTTCTGACTACCTGTATCTCTGTAATCTTATCAAAAAGCAATTGCTCAGAAAAGCTTTGGAAGGTAATAATTGAGAATTAGGTAACTCTTTAGAGAACATCGCAAACTCAGAAGTACAGAATGAGCTTAATTTTTGTTTTGTAGACAAATTAATCTTAGGTGATAGTTTTGACAAAGTGTTGCTTGTAGCTTTTCTGCTAGAAAATTATGAAATAGTGTTGCCAGCATGATTCAACATTAGTCAGGAGTGACACCATTGCCAAAAAAAAAGTGACTCAGGCTCTACCATGTGTTACAGTTACAGAGGAGATGGACCTGTAATTCTGAAATACCACTTAGAAATACAGTAACTGACAGGTCACTGGAGTCAGAGATGCTTTTTTTTTTCCCCTCTAGGCAAATAGAAATGCAAAGCTTAGCTAAATATATGAGGAAATAAGTTAAAAGTATCCTTAGAAAAATAGTGATCCCTTAATATTTGATGCTTTAAGGCAAACTTCTAAGTGTAGGAAGTAGCAACAGGAGATTGCCTTTCTTCCAGATTTTCTTTAGTGATCTGTTCTCTCAGACAAAGGGAGAATCCTCATTTCTTCTCCCAAAGAAATCAGTGACTCAGGTCAGTCTCTCCCTGGATTATCCCTGTTCCTCCATGAAGGTGAGTGGAAGTGTCAGGCCTGAGGTTTTTCCGGCATTGCCCTTGACTTCAAGTGAAGCTTGACTTCGTCTTTCCTTGTCTGTTCAGCCCTTCTGTTTGTTTTACTCTCAGGAACCTCTCGGGGATGAAGGGTGGATATTTCCCCTGCCATGGCACAACAAGGGCTCTGGCAAGGTCAGATGTGGCACATACAGACCTTTGGAGGCAGCACTGAGAGCCAGACTGGTCAGTCACCTCCTCTCTCTTTAACAGGAATCACTGATATTTTAAGGAGTGCTCAAACCACCATCCCAGGTTTTGTGCTGTTTTTTCAAGTCTGTAGAAGATGAAAGATTCATAGGTTAGAATCAGAATCACTGAGACTGGAAAAGACCTCTAAAATCACTGAGTCTAGTCATTAATCCAGCATCAAGTTCCCACTAAACCTTGTCCCCAAGTGCCACTTCTGTCTCTTGAACACTTCCAGGAATGGTGATATCACCGCTCCTCTGGGCAGCCTGTTCCTGTTCCACCTGCTCAGAAGACATCTCTTCCCAAAGAGAAATCCACTCTAGCAGTTCTCTTAGACAGTCCCACACATTCCATGCCTTCCCATATCATCTCTGGCCTACCAGTTTGTGACCATCTGCTCGTGCTGTTTGCATCTATATTTATTTGTGTGTGTTTCTGTTGGTGGATACATCTCACGCAGGCACCTTTTCCTGAAGTGACGCCCCCCGAACTGCGGCAGCAGGAGCCTCAGTTGTTGAGATAATTCTCACCCACCAGTGTGGAGGAAGAACTGGTCCTAGTCTGTTGCTATAGCAATTTTCAGAGGTGTGAATGTGGCTTAATAGTGTCATCCTGGAGCACTATAAATCTAAAGCAATGCCTGCCAAACTATTACATTCTGAAAATTCCGTACTAAGGGAGTTAATAAAATTGATATGTGTGCAAATGGCATTTATAAGTTGTACATTACCAATACTGTGCTCGGTCCCATTCCAATAAAAATCAGTTGCAAAACTCTCGTTGGCTTTACGGTGTTCAAGACGAGGCCCAGCATCCAGCTGTGATTAAGTATGCAGTCCTGACAATCCGATGAAGAAAAGATAAAAAGCAGCGTTCCTATGGAAAACAAAGCTCCTTGTCTGTTTATCAACATATGTGTTCAGAATCTTCCATCGTTAAATAATACATCAATAATATTATAAAATGGAAAGGAAAAAAGCAAGCGTCAAACTGAAACCTTTGATGCATAAACCTGTGTGAGATGATGAAAATTAGAGCCCAATATAGCTGTCTAATAAAATCTGCTAGGTGTATAAAATACGTGTACTTCTCTACTGTATGACTTTATAATTAATGCTAAATCATTTATTGTTGTAATTAGCATGGTTAAATAATAGTCTTCAGCAAGTTTGTAAAATATACACTGACAAAGCTTCTGCAGTTTTTATATATCAGTGTAGTGAGAACAAAAGGGATTTATAAACATGTTCAGCCCATATCAGTTTTAAGGTGAATGCAAATCACCTCAGTTGTTTAGAAAACAATAATATTATGGGCTGTTGTTGTGGAAGAGGGACAGAAGTAAGGGCACAGTACATTAGCCTGCCACATCTCTGGAGTCTGTTTATAAACAGAGAGCCCAACCAAGCAGAAATAGGAGAACGAGTTGTTTTTCTCCTCTTGTGCACAGTTTTTAAGTAGAAGAGAACTTTTGTATTTTTTTCATACCTAAGGGATGTTACTCCTTGTTAGCTTCTTTAGAGTAACTGCTTTACCTGTATGGGACTCAGAAGTTTGCACTCTGTAACTGGGATGATCCAGGGATGGTTTTCCCTCTTTGTGAAGTTGCTGGTACTCACCAGTGTGCTCCCAGCACAGTGTTGTGAAGCATCCCAGGCTGTGCTAAGGCACTGTGGGTAGGTGGGGATGGGGATTAGCTGGAATTAATGCCTGTTTTCTGAACTGTGGCTTTATGGGTAGAAAAAGTTATTTGTGTGGTTGCACAGTGTGTTCAGTCACGTTTCCATACAGTGAATATTGCTGTGTCACCAACCAAATTTTTCAGATCATAAAACCATAGAATGTTTTGGGTTGGCAGGAATCTTAAAAATCTTCTAGTTCCAATTCCCTGCAATGGATAGGGACAATTCTCACTAGAAGATGCAAGACTTGTGATTTTAAGTCGAGAATCTAAGAAAAAATAATGTTATCCCTTTCTGTAAATCAGTCTACCCCACATTGCAACTTTATGTTAAAATATCAGACAACCAATATATTTATTATGTATCAAGGTCATTCTTTATTGTAGCAATCAAAGACTTTAAATTTAAAAAAAGACACTGAAAGCCTGAAATAACAGATACTTTTTCATTACATGAACTTGATCCTGTCTTTTAAAACTATCTGTCAATGAGTCATGGATGCTTTGCAGTGTTTGCTCTCCAGAGGATGGAAATTGAGGACATGGTTCTTGTTGCAGTGGAAAGTGAATTCAGAAAAGAACAGCACAAGGCAAGGGGCAGAAATGCTGCGACCACCAGTCGTCACCAGGGAGCTCCAGGGTCACCAGAGTGGGGGTGTCTGCAGCAGAGAGTGAGGAACTTCATCTCAGGAAACCTTGAAAGATTTTGCAGTAATTTCAGCAGGACTTGTCTGCCAGGTTGTGTGGTTTAGTTCGTGCTTTGCAGGTCATATAAATAGCACAGATTTGCTTTCATTTTGTTTTCCCTTCTCATCCTCTTCCTCCCCAGCTAAGCACAAACCTCAGTCTCCCTTTGTTTCTCCAGAAACGGTTGGAGATGGTTTCCAGCAGTGATTCAGATGTGAAGCAGTTCAGCACAGCAAAGTTAAGCTATAAAAATAACAGTACAGACAGGAAAAATATTGCATGATGGATTCTGATCTCCTGTGTTTTAACATTAATCACAGTATTGATTTTAACAGGGATGACTTCTCAGCATAGTGACCGTAGCTGCTTTTTTTCCTACTTATTTTACTGTGGATGATTAGTTTCTGTCTGATGTCCAGTGTAGAACCATCCTCTGGAGAGAGTATTTTCAGAAATACTTTTATTTTTTTCTTAGTAAAAGAATTACTTGAAGAGATTAGACCTAATAACTGCAGTTGAGTCATCTTGTTTTCTTATTGGATTATTATGCAAAATTAAAAGATAGCAAATTCAGGACATGTTTTTCTAAGAGACCTGTTGCAATGTATGCCCATCAACTGTAGATGATTTCAGTTCAAATATTTTGGGAAAAAACATTGCAGGAAAATATCAGGTTGTGATGTAGGTCACTTTTCTACTCATTCACAATCCTGTTAAGCCTTCTTTTATTTTTTTCTTTTTTTTTGGAAGATCTTTCTAGGAAATGCCACAGTCTCAATTACTATTGACTTCAGTGGTGCTGCTCAGAAATTAGATTGCTCAAAATCTTTATACTTGAGCTGAACAATCAGATACTGCTGTTTGCAGGTTTAGTTGCAGCTTTACCTCTGGCCCCTGATGTTTCTTCATTCCCTGCACCCCATTGCTTTGGGACAATGCAGAAATTTTGCTGTTCAGCAAATCCTTTGGGGATGGATGTCACAAGTCAGATGCCCAGGGCTGGGGGATGCAGGACATCAGTGGCAGTGGCAGTGTCAGCCAGCTTAAACTGAGAGCAAACAATGATTTCTCTGTTTGAGATCTGCTGATGAGCAAGTTTGAGCCAAAAACCTGTTAACTCCAAAAAAAAGAATGGGGCGGGGAAGTCACAAGGACCTGGGAGAGAGGAGAGGGTACAGAGAGCCGTGCAGGATCTAGCAGTGAGTTCTGGGACAGCTCCCTCATCTTTAAATGTTTACACCTCTATGTTTAGTGTAGAGGGTGACTGTGGAAGTGATAGTTCTTCATACATAAACTACTAAACTTTCACGTCCTTTACAATCAGAACGACCACAACTGACTTCAGCAAGGTGCATTTTGTCATTATTAAGGCTGCCCATCTTTGTTAGTTCTGCTACTGCCTAATCACCATTCTAAATATTCCTGCAAATGTGTCTTGGCTTCCCCTCAACTGGTACTTTAACCTCTGCAAAACTATTTTTCTTGATCTAATGTGCAATTCTCATTCAATCAGGGGTGGCTGGGCTTGACTTTGTGACCTCTTGAATGCAGTAAAATCACAAGAGTAATGCTTAATGACACACAGGGCTGAAAATATATTTTAAGATTTGCAGGACTGTTACTTTCTCAATTTCAAATTTATCAGACAATTAAAATAATTAAATATTCAGTCTCCATTTAACTTAACAGAGAGGTTGGGCCTACTTAACTGACTTTAATAAGCTCACGGGTCAAAATTAATTTGTTAAAACTACTCAAGGCAAGAGATACTGTCCTGTAATACATCTATTTAATGCTGGTCTACAACAAAGCCACATACCAGATTTCTAATTCAATGCTTACCAGTCTTTAGAACATTGTTTCAATCCATTTTACTGAGTAAATTTGACTGGGGCAAAATCAAATAACAAAGACAAATTAGTTGCATCTTCTGTTAATCATCGATTATAAATTAGACATGCTAGCTCGACTGAAATGTCTCCGAGGATGTGAATATTAGAGTTAATTGTTTAATTTGGAAAGGAGCTGGAAAGTTTGTTTCCATTTGTACTGGTTGTAATCCTTGGAGATTAAGGTATTTGGACTGTCTCGTTACTCAGTAAGTGGCACTGTCTTTCAAACACTCCCTGATTTCATGGACCATGCTTTAGAGAGGAATGGGCACCTGGACAGCCAAAGTGTTTTTTCACTCTCATGTTGACTCTCATTTCTTGGTGTGTTCTCCATGATCACACTTGCGAGTAAATATTGCACAGAAAAATGCTTAATTACTATTTAAAGATACTCCAGTCACTTGTTTCAACCACCTTGAAAGTTCTGCACAGGAAAATTATGCTTTCATTTTGTGTTAATATATGCCTAACACCAGGTTCTTGGCTGATAGCCCTGGGTGGTTCTCTGTTATAAATTTAAACACATGCTTTATATATAGATAATTTCTATATATAATATACAAATAATTTAGAACATATATAATTTTTATATAAGTATTATAGTAATTATAATGGTTATAATAGTTTATATTATTTAGCTTTTCATAGAATCATAGAATGGTTTGGGTTGAAAGAGACCATAAAAATCACCTTGTTCCAACTCCCTGCCATGGGCAGGGACTCCTTCCACTATCCCAGGCTGCTCCAAGCCCTGTCCAACCTGGCCTTGGACACTTCCAGGAATGGGGCATCCACAGCTTCTCTGGGTAACCTCTGCCTCATCACCCTCACAGCAAAGAATTTCTTCAGTTCTTTTATATTAATATAATTTGTGTGCAATATATAAAATGTATCTATATTTCATAATTGTTACAAGGATTTTAAACCCTTTTAGACATGGTTTCTTACAGTTCCTACTTCAAAGACTTAGTCAGTTTTCCTCCAATCTTTTAATTAATAATGGAAGGCAATAGGGCTCTTGGAAACACTACTGGATGCATGCTGAGCATTCATCCATAAAATTTTAATGACAGGAGTGATAGTCAGCTATGGAAAAAAACTTTGAGGAGTCTTTAATGCAAAGATATGGTGGTGACTTTGTTGACTCAAGAGCTCAGTCAGGGAAAGAAGAGAAAGGGGTGCCTCAAAATGAGGCCCATCACCAATTCAGTGGCAAACTCATGGGACAGACCTTTTCCTTAGCACTTGAGATGAGAAAATTCTCTGAGGAATTTTATGAAGAGCATTTAGCTCTGCAAATCCCAGCGGAACGGTGCAAAAATAAAAATAATAATTGTGGAGCTCAGAAAGGAGAACGGGCAGCAGTGAGAATCAGGAATATTATTTCAATGAACTTTACCCTTTGGTAAATAGCAAAGTTTTCCCCTTTTCCTCTGCTGTTTATGGCAGAGTTTAGATGAGTGTGTGCTGTAGGCTGCCGTGTCATCTGAGTGTGCTGACATACCAAGAGGCACCACTTCTAACTTTTGACCAGGCACGTCTCTATAAATGCCATATATTCTCTAAACAGCTGTATAATTAGGACAAAAAAAAATTGGAGCACCATTTATTCTTCCATATAGCTGGAGGCACATACCACCCATTAAATCTGGGGAAGGGGCTTTGTTCTTTTTGTGAAACACAACAAACCAGCAGATTTCATGAAAGCAACAAATTCTGTTTGTTTGATTGACATCACATTTAAAAGTTTTTCCAAATCTTTTTCTGTTCTACAAAACGAAGCTTTGGTTTTACAAGTGCATCTTAGACTCAGCCTGTAATTTAAAGATGTTGAAGGTAATGAAATGCATTTTTGATGAGCTGTGCATGTTTTTAGAGTGCAAGGGGGAACATGACCCTGGTGAGGGTGGATGTGGCTGGAGCGGGTGAGTTGGGGTCGGGAGCTGCAGGTGACAGCAAGGCCAGCTGCAATCAATGACCTTCTCTAAAAATTGCTGATATTGATATTTAAGTGCATTATTTAAATGCTTTCAGTAGATGCTTAAACTCAGAGTAAAGTGAGTATGTGTTTAACACCATGCACAGATGCTTCCTGGGCTGGTGCCTAAATCTGAGGGGAAAAGAAATTAAACAACGCTTCTCATGGCAAGAAATACAGTCTCAGTGAAATCAATATAAATATTGGAATAGTCTCCACCGGGAAGTGGTGGATTCACCAACGCTGGACACTTTTAAGAGTTGTCTGGACAAGATGCTGGGCCATGTCTAGAACGAGTCTTTGCCAGGAAAGGTTGGACCAGATGATCCTTGAGGTCCCTTCCAACCTGGTATTGTATGATTTATTTTGACATTTCAAATTAATATAATGATCAGAATGAACAAGCAAGTTTAGAAAGTGTAACTTATCAGTGCTATGATAAATTGGATGGGCTTCAGAATATCTGGTCAGCCTTTCTGGTGATTTATGAATGTCAGAGGCCTAATAGCTGAAAGAAATTGTTGGAGTCCTTCTATCTGATCATGTTTACTGTGCTTTGTGGTTTAAAATAAACAGGATTACAAAACATTGAACTAAGCACAGAGATAAATCTATGTTGATGTAATTTGCCTCCATTTTTGGCTACTTTCCACTCAAGCTTCTCCAACTCAAAGTCCCATAAAGGCTTTCTACCACAAGTACATATATGTTTACTTTTGCATTACATTATTTTTTTCTTAATTGTATACTTGAAATGTACATTTCACTCTGATACTCTAATCACCTCTAACAGCAACATATATATATATCTATAAAACAATCACATATGATATAAAAAATAATAACGAGAAGGAGAAATGATGCTGCAGCTACCTGCATCTCCTCTAGTGTATCTGCTCAAACACAATGTTGGATAAGCTGGGTTTTACCCAAGCTGTGAACGATGAAAAATAAACTGAATGGAAGATTTCTCTGCATTTCTGATAGGGAATATCACGGTTACTGATAATTAGTCAAGATTTAGTCAAAGGACCCAAAAGTTTGGTACTGCTGTTTCCTTGCCCAAGAACTTTCTTGTAACTTCTGCAGGAATATTTCACTGGAAACCATGCACTCCATCCTAATTTTTTTTGCATATAAATTTTAATATGATATTAAGCAATACGTGAGTTATATTCAACCTATGAAGGTGTATACTGTAATGGAGTGCAAAATATGTGATCCAGCACTTAAATGAAATTATGTCTTTATAAACATTGAGAAGGTGGTTTTTTTGAAAAAAAAATTTTAATTTCAATTTAGCACCAGAGAAGAGTTAGTTGGGGTCGTTTTCACCTGTTGTAAAATTGTAGTAGTTAATAGTCCTCTGTCTAGACTGGAAAATGTCACTGGAATAGTGCTGAACTCTGGAATGAAAATTACATAATTGCAGCTAGGAGATATTTTAGTCTTTGCAATGTAGATGCTGAAATGTCAATATCAAAATATGAGTTAAATCTGATGACATTGTGTCTTCTTCCCTACTTCTTAAATTTTGAGGATTTTGCATAAAGTTCGTATTCATTTTTATATGTTCCTCATAATCTGATATGCTCTGCCACACTGGCACTTTTCAGGAACCGAGATTATTTCTACAGCCTCATGAAGATCGGCCCCATACAAATCATGTCACACCATAACAGGTCTCCATAAGAGGTGTTACTTTCACTTTTCTGCACAAAGTTTAAGCTGATCCCCTCCCTCCTCTGCAAATTAGACACAAAGCCTTCAGGAAATCAAACTGAATAATCAAGCACTTAATAAAAAATGCATAATGGTACGTCAGCCTATGTTATCAACTCGGAGGAAAAAGCAGAATAAAAATGCTCAGACAATAATGATTTTCATGAATATAAACATTAATGCTGACTTCAACCTCATTGTACTTCTGAGATGTTTAAACCCTTTTACCAGATTAAGCTTTCTTCAAACCTTTCTGACTAACTACTTTGAAAAAAAAAACCCCATGAGTTGATAAATGGTTATGAATGAACAGATTATGAATATGGAGTGAAATCAGGTCATGTCAAAGATATCTGTTCCATGCACACTCGTAAATATTTATCACAGCCTTGCTGGTAGGTGCTGGTCACTGGTAGGTCCCACTGAACAAGGGGATTCCAGATATTCCTGCCCCCCGCCTTTTAATTCTTTGTTTTAAAACAGAGAAAAGAGCAAGACAATCTCTCAAAAGGCTTTTAACCTTACTTTTCGGTATAAGAGTACTTCTGTAGTTCTTCCAGAAAGGAAGATAAGGACAAAGCATTTAGAATTTTAAGTGGTGATTTATGGTAAAAAACCCCAAACAAGTAAACAAACACAAAAACCCAAACACACACCTTCCCAACTAAAAAAAACAAATCCCCAAAATTATTCAGCTTACTTTGGCAGTGAAAAGGGGAACTTTAGTCATTGAAAAGTCATTGCTGCTTTTAGTCATGTAAATTTCACAAATATGAAATGTGAATCTCAGGTTGTTACTTCTCTCTCTCTCTCATCTCCTTAAAGTATTTCTCTTTGGTATCAGTTTATTTTCAGATTTTGACTTTAATTTCCATTATTTTGGGTTGTTTATGAAAGGACTGCAACTTTATCCAATATATAGCATATATTTATATGTATAATTTAGAAATACATTTATAGCAACACATTTACAGAACAGAGTCATATGAGCAACAACAAATTTATCTTCATATTTGCAAAGTAAATATTGCAGGTTTATAATATTTGCCTTCTATGTAATAGTTTATTGAAGCATAAACAGTTCGCTGATCTTGTCAGGAAATGGCTAAACATGTTTTTTAACAAAAGAAACAATGATGCTTTAGGACAGTGTGAGAAATCACTGTGAAATTAAAAAATTTTTGTATTCTGTACATGACTTTTACATCCAGCCCATCCCATGCTGGCCCTTAGCCTTTGCTGCTCTGTGGATAACAACTGTAACAAGGAACAAGGCATTTTAATTTGCCTTTTCATTTCCAATACCCAATGATGATGGCCAGCCCTAAAAAAAAAAAAAAAAGGATAAAAAACTTATGTATGACCCATGTGCTGGAAGGTCATTTTCCTGCTTAATATAAGGTTTAATTTTCCTATGTTTAGTCAAGTCAATTTCTCAAGGGTATCCATGGAAGCTTAGTCTTGGTGAGGATCTAAATTGCAGTGAATATGCCCATGTATAATATTCAGTCTTGCATTAACTTTAATGCAGTGTTTTATAGTACAGTTTTTTTACAGGATATAGTTTAGTTAATGTGATAAAACATTAAGTTAATGCTCCACTCCTCAGAATTTATTTTACAACTGTTTTTTAGTTTAAAAAAAAATCGCTTTACAGGGACAAAGTCATGTGAAACTCGGAGCGCCTGGCTTGGCAACTCCATTTAAGATGGACAAATATCGGTGGCCATCAAATGACTGGTGGTAAATGTTGCTTGGAAAATACTTGTTTTACAAGGAAAAAGAACAATACAAGCATAAAAGTTGCTTTCTAACACATTGTTTGTTGTACCTGGCAGCACTTGATGTCTGTCAAGCAGCCCGTTAGAACAATAACGCCCAAGACAACGTGAAGTGAGCAGGTACACCATTAAAGCACTAATAAAGTTCCCCTATATTCATTAATGTTCCTTGTAATAGACCAGTTAGAAGGCAATTTGTCCTTTCTTTCATGCAGACAGTTCTATTAATGGAGCAGAGAGAATGATGACAATTTAAAAGGTACACTAAAACACTCTGATGAATATACGGGCTGAGTGGCGCTCCTGTGGCTGGGATGTGAGGGAAAATAGAACACTCATGTTCTTGGTGTTGTAATTGCTATGAGTCACTTCAGCCCTTGATCTGCACTGGTTTAGATATTTAGCAAAATAAATTTACATTGCCAAAAAAAATTGTTTTCACTATCACAGTGCAGGTACAAAAATTATTTGAGGATTTATGCTGATTCAAATACGTAGAACACATTGGTCTTAATTCCATCCAGGTCAACAAATTGGCTGTGATGTGGAAGAGTGTGGGGGTTGACACATCATTTGTTCATCATATGGTTCACCATGTATTTCCTCAGATATATTCACCATGAATACATGGTTCACTGTGTGTTTCATATTCTCTGGGCATTTAACTTGGATATTTTAGCTGTCTAAAGCTAGAGCCCAAGCAGGCTGTACAGGAAAGACAAGTAGTGATTCAAAACACCTCCAGGAAGAGCCCATGGTTACAGGTTTCAGAAGTACAATAATTGACAGGGAATATTCCATTCTCCAACCCAGCAGTTCACTGGAGCTTCCACTTATCTTTGAATATAATTTTGAAGTAGTCATTCCCAGTCTCCCCATTGTGAATTTATTAGTTATGAAAAAGAATCTTATTGGAGGGGTTCTATTGGTGTTTTGCAGATTAACATTTACCCTAATCTGGATAGGGATTTGTATGTATAATATAGAACTATTTGTACACTTAAAATTCAGCACTGGCTTTATTATCTAGCTCAATCAGGATTAAATAAGTCAAAGTCTAAGTTCTTACTGACTGTAGGTAAGTTTGGATCAAGACCTACACTATCATCACCTCTCAAACTTCTTGAAAGGTTTTAAGAATATCATTGAACATAGAAATTAAATGAGGATAACTTTGTGGTGCTCTTGGTGTTGCTGTTAGATCTTTTGTGAGTCATCAGCTCATCAGAACAGGACATATCAGGAAGGAACCCTGCAGAGATAAAGCTCTCAAACTGTGATAGAGTGTGCAGGCTGATACCAAAAACCTGCAAAAATACTTGTGCAAAAACCTAAAGCGTTTTCCTCTGGGATTTCCTTCCAAGGGGTGCATAGAGAAACACTGGTGGCTGGATCAAGGAGTTGTTTCACCTGTTTACTTTCTGAACAGCCCTGATGCAACTCAGTATCTCAGAATTGCTTTGGAAATTTAACACTTAGTGATCTCAAACTACCTGGAGAAATAAACTCCTCAACATTCCAGTATTTCCCATTTTATATCATTTTCCCTTTTGAAGTGTGAGGGACAGTCTGGAAGTCTTCTTCCATGAGTCCTTTGGGAAACAAGTCCTCCTCTGAGCGCTGAGCTTTTCCTCTGCTTTTATGTTCAGAATTACAGTGGCACCTTCCCTCCCTCAGCCCCTGTTAGAATACAACACAACCTACTAAGTAAAAGCAAACAAACTTTTTACCTTTTTTGTAATTATTAGCCTTTTTGCCCTAGAATAAAGAAAGAAAAACCCTATGGAGATATAATCACTTTCTATTATACCTGATGGTTCTAAGAGTGATTTTTGTGAACTTCTATTACAGTTTCATAGTGTCCTATTGATTTTGTTTCTCTTAAGGGCTTTCCTGCTAAAGGGCTGTATATAAAATAAAGGACAATAAAAGAAATTGCTAAGCAGTAAGGATTATTATTCTCCATGTTTACTGCTGTACCAACTATATAAAAAATCCCCAGAAAAATATGAACTTATGACCACTGGGATTTGTAGTATTTCCTGTGCAAATGTATGATGACCTCCAACTGCCTGGGATGGTAAAATCAATAACAAGAAATCCACCCACTGTTTATTACACTGAAATTGTTATGCAGGTTATATATTAAGAGAAGGCTTCATCTGCAGTGTAGTGCATCATGTTACATAGCTGGACTTTTCTGAAAGCTCCTATCATATCTGTGTGGATATTATATTACTCTGGCATAATAGCATTGCACTGGCAATCCAAATTCAGTATTTTTTCTTCTTAGAGGCTATATTTATGGCCAAAATAGCCACAGTTTTCTTCACATAAAATATGAAGTGTAATCTAATCTTTCTCTTCCTGACAGAAGAGTATTGTAATTCTAATCTTTCTCTTCCTGACAGAAGGGGATCGTAATTCTATTCAGTCCTCAGCCATTCTTTACAAAGATTAATGATGGAATTTTGGAAAAAAGACAATAATTTCTTTTGAAAATAAAACTGAACAATGTTTTTTCTCAGTTATGAAAGTAATTGTACCATGGTAACAAATATTACTGCCAGCTCTTCCAACTTTTTTTAGTGGCACGAGTAATTCTTAGTCAAGTAAAGAACCTCACCGGATGTGGATTAGCATCGTTCTTGGATGTAACAAAGATGATTTTGTGTTTCTTTTTCATCAGATTCTTGTTGGATAAGAAATCCTTGTAAACTCTTTGTTATTCAACAGTTCATGATTGATGACATTGATGAGATTTAGACTTTCCAATGTCACATGAATTTATAGACTTGAGCATGGTATCACTGACTCAACAACAGAGCTCAGGTTGGCATCAGTGATGCCAAGAAAAAGGGAGCTTGGATTCTGAAAACTGATGAACACCTCCAATTTTAAATAAGACTAATGAATTACTTCCACAGATCTATCCAGCATGTTTAGCAAACATGCAGTGATCAAATAAACCAAAAATAGGCAGATACTTTTGAAAATATTGTTCTTAGTAGGAAAATATTCCTTTGGGTATCATATGAAAAAATAATATATTTTAAAATTATTTATAGGGCTTTGTAACTTTCACACAGCTAAGAAATGGAATGTAAAATGCAATTAACAGATTGTAATGCTAGAGAAAGAAGAATATATTGTTTTAGCTAGAAGAAAATGCTACATTTACCTACAGGCTACAGAATTTAAACCCCTGTGGTTATTGAAAATTATGGTGTACACAAAATTTGCCTTTTCAGTTCCTCAGAAAAGGAAGTAGGGATAATTTAGTTTCAGACTTCAGTATCCAGGGAAAGAAAGAAAAAAGCAGAGTGGAGAAATAGCAAAATGACCTCATTTACTGAGATAGAAGTGTGCTGTTTACTCTTTGATGTAAGGAAATCTCCTCCTCCTTTCAAACCAGGACGTATTTCTTATTTCCAGGTTTATGAAGACAAGAAAGCAAGAAGTGGGCAGGTAAATCCAGGTATTATATAACACGAAAAATTTGACAGTTTCATAAAAAGATCTGTTGATCAAAAAACTTAAATTCCATTCAGAATATTTTCTAAGAAATATTGTGGCACTTGGATTTTTTTGCTTTTGAGAGCCTCATTGTAGGCTACAAGTAAGGCATAACTCAGTTCAAAAATCAGAGACATCAAGATGATATTGCCGTGGATTTATACCCATTTTCTTCATCTCTCTCTTTCTCTCTTTTTTTTCTTTTAATTGGGTAATTGAATACATACTATAACCAAACTGGTATAAAAGGTCAGAGCATGAGTTAGTCTCCTCTTGGGACACTTTATTATGTGTCCTTGCAGCTTTTAAGGATATTTCCACTATGTTTAAAGAAATACATCACTAACCTGGGCATCAACCATTTATTTTTGTGGAATCTGCCTCCTTGATTTGTCCTCCACACATCAGGAAACCCAGGCTGTTGTTCGCCTACGAAGGAACTCTGACAAATAATGTTTGCTGAATTTGCTTGTTGTAAGCAGGAAAGGCATAATGAATAAAGTGTACAGAAAGGGAAATCTTCAGAAATTAAGATTAAACTACGGCCTATGGTTAATGATCTATTATCCAGTGTTTCTTCTCTTTCACTAAGGGATATCTCGGCTTGCATACACTGTAGTTATTGAAACTATAATAGAAGAGAATATTTCGGTGGAGAAATTATTGCCAATATTTCGATTTAGAGAGAATGTGAAGTATAACATCAATATAAAACTCATTAAGATTATTTTACCAGTTACTTCTTTTACAAAGGGATTTGGGCTGGATTAATTATATCACGACCAAATGTAGAGAGACCAATGCAATGTTTTGCTGATATTGTTCTTTGTAATTATATTCTAAGTCTTGACTTCTGATGCTCTGTATCCATCCTCTTCTGAAGTTTTCACTTTGAGTCATTGCTTTAGTTTGTGAATTCTGTAAGTAAGAATCTACTCATTATTACTATGCTTCTTTGTAGGAAAGAATTCTCAGAAAGACAACACGTTTTTATTTATTGATGTGATGTTCATTACAGGAGTCCTTCTTCCCATATAATGACCTGCAAGGCTTGATGAAATCTGGCCTATGACCTGCATCCAAGACTTTTCTTGTGGACTGGGAAATTCTGTGAGTATCAGAAGGACTTTTCATCCTTGTTAATGGGTTTTGTTGTATCACCTCCACTGAAAAAGAGAGATGAAAGAGAAGGAAAAGCATGCAGCCTGGTGTTGCTGTAAATTCTGGTCCTTTGGTGTAAGGAATGCAAGCAGGAGTTGAGCTGATGGCCAGAACAGAATTCTGGAGAAGCTGGGCTGGAGGTGAACTTGGGAAGTTGGTCAGGTTTGTCTGCTTGCTCTTCCCTCAGCAGCTTAGAGCTGAAGAGCCTAAAAAATGTAACGTCAAAATCTCTTCGTTTTGTTACCCATCTTGTTATTCAAAAAAGCATCCAAATCTTCAGCCTAAGAATAAATCACGTTAAAAATGTGGGAAGAACTTGTGCTATACAGTTGCTTTCATGTGAAACCCAACCAGCACAGATGAGTCACCCTGGAAGTCTTGTAATTTTCTGCCAAGTGATAAATTATTACCTTAACCTGCACTGGAAATGGGGGAAAAGTTAGCTAAAAGTGTTTGAAAAAGCAAAACCTCCTACCTTTTTACTGCATAATAATAGACATAGTTATCTCTGATGACTCATGTTATGGGAGGTCATGGTGGGAGCTGCAGAAGCAGCAGCATTTTGGCATTGAATTTAAAATGAAACAGCTCAAATTGTTCTAAATAAATATGCTTTTTTCTCCCCCCTCCCATTTGGAAGTATTCTCAGATATTCTTTTAAAAGCAAGTATTTCACAAGAGATTCAAACTGCGTGAATAAGTAATATGTCATAATAAAATGTCATTAACTGTGTATTTGAAATTTGAATGGACAAGAAAATAACTCTGTTATTATTCAGACTTAAGTTTAGAAAAATAGACTTTAGGAAAGTGAAATAATCTACCACTGGCAATGGTAATGTGTGGTTGGCTGAGAAACCCATGAAAAAATTCGTAGTAACTTTAAATATTAATGAAATATTTATTTGCTATAAAAATAAATATTCTTAGATTATGACATTATGATTTGCCAGGGAAGGTTCTCTGTGCTGTCATTTAGAGTTTAAAAAAAATTACATTTTTTGGCAAAATTTTACCATGATGGCAAAAATCTTTTGATCAGTGATTTGCTTCTCCTATTCCAGTTTTTCCTTTCCTCAGTTTGGTTTCTCTTCCTCCTCCTTTTATATATATATTAAAAAAAAAAAAAAAGAAAAAAGAAAGAAAGAAAATACAAGAGGAAATGGGAAAACAAATATCTCAAACTTCTCATTTTCTAGAATAGCACAGGTTAGTACAGGTGAGTTTTCTGTTCGTTTAAAAACCATTTAACTTTTTTTGGAATCCCAGTGTCCCTGGAAAGTGAATATCGTTCTTCCAGCTCTGATACCCTTAGTAAATGTACATCTGCATCACCAATCTCAAGCTCTCAAACAGGGCAGATACCTTTCACAGGAGCAACTATTCTGGAATTATTTCTTCTGTTTTTCCAAGTACATGGGCCTTTAAAGCTGGTTTCATCCAGTTCAACAGAAGTGCTGAGGGTAATGAGCATTTCCCACGCATTCTGTGAAATAGGCAGGTGGATAAGCAAGAAAGACACCGTGAAAGACCTTCTTGGACACCAACTCCACCACTCAGGCCCCACTTCTTCCCACCTGCATTCCCAGGCTCCTGGCACTGATGTGTGCCTGTGACTAAGGCAGTGATGGCTCTGCTTTTGCAGGATGAGGGACAGGAAGAGGTGAATCACTGATGTAACTCAGTTGAAAACCCAACGCCTTGCGCGGCATAAATCCAATTCTTCAGGTGTTCATGCCCTTGTGCTTTGCAGGGGATCTGCCTGAGGTTAAGGAAGTTGTGAGAGTTCCGTGTTGTAGACGGGCTCTGTGATATCCATGGAAGAACTGAGAGAAGGGGTTGATTAGTTCTGAAAGGATCCTCATCCAATGTCCAAAAAAATCAGCGAAAAAATGAATATTCTCTTCACATAGTTGAAGTCATCAACATTAAAGGTGATATTAAAAAAAGGAAGGGAAAATAGAAAAAGACAATGACTTATATGATGGAAAAATTAAGCCCTTGATCTTCACTTTCACATTCCTGAATGACTGAAGAAAACCCAGTCTCAGATGCAGGCAGTGCCCCATCCCAACACTGAAACCCTGGTGAGGGTCTGGCTTTCCAAGCATAAATAAAGGAAAGAACGTTGGACTGTGACACTGCAAAAGTTATTTAAAGAACGTAACAAAGTGTGTGCTACAGGCTTTAAATAATTTTTAATATTGTCAGGAACACTCAATTGAGCAACAAAAAGTATAGAAGCTCAAAAATATCTTGGTTTGTACTTTCGTGGAAGTTTATTGGAAAAGCAATATATGTGCTGTCCTCTATTATTAGGAAAATTGATGATTACAAGGTAACTTCTGTGGGATACAAAAATTTGTGTAGAGAGTGAGTTCAATTATTATTCAGCACATTGACCAAGCATTAAAAAAAAAAAGAAAATGCCAAGCAAACCATATTGAACATCTGTCTCAAAAATGTTTAAATCAATAGGAAAGGCAAACTTTATCTGACTTGTAGTCACAGTCTAATTCCATTCCCAAATTTTCCACAGGCTAAGTAATTACAATTAACCAATGATTAATGCTTTCACTAATAAGAATTTTGTTGAGGAGCTGACTATACCATACTTTTAAAAAAACAAGGGAGAAGGGAGGTTAGAAGGGTATTTCACAGACAGAGATACAGAGAAATCTATAGCAGAAAATGGGTTATTATTTGATCATTCCTGAAATTTGTTTTGTATTTGATTTATGACTTTATAGTTTACACTTTTAGTTTATCAGTTTTGCAATGTTCATAGACAAAATTATTTCCTCATTTTCTGGGAGTAAAACCAAGCAATTTTATTTTGAGTTGATGGGCAAAGAAAATTGATTTTTCTTCAGCAGTATTTCTTGTATTTACTAATACCTCCTAAATTTTGGTTATACAATTTTATTTCACTTTGTGCTTTGTTCTTCACAGCTAAAGTTTCTTGAGGTTTTTTTTTTCCCCTAAAAGTGATCTGCTGAAAAATTTGCAGCAACTTAATAACACAATATTCCTTTTAAAATGAGACCAGAAGTCTCCCATTTAATTCAGATAAAAGCAGAACATAGAAATTTTAGATTTTTTTTCTTCTTGGTCATCCAAATTGTAATGTTTTCATAAAATCAGAAAAAGTAGTTCAAAGTAATGAACAGAAACATCACACTGCATTTGGCCTCATGAAGATCACTGGTGTTTAATTATTTTCCTTGTTTTTTGTTTGTCCAGTTCAATCAGAGTTAAAATATTCTGAAAAAGTGCATCAGTTTCCAGAATTGAATATTTTTTCAATAGAAAAGCCTTTCCATTACAAATCTGAATTGATTTTATTGCCTTTCTGTAGTGTATTTCCTGTAGTAACTGGCTTTGCTCTCTTCCAGATACAGAAAACACTCCTGAATGTCAAATAAATGCCCATGTTGGTAGTTTACCTTGTCTGTCAGCCACTTTTCATTCTCCAGGAACTTGCCAAAAGTTTTTATTCATCCTAGAAATATTTACACCAGCAGGAAAACACATTATCTAGAAAAATCAACAGCTCTGCCATCCAAAATGGACAAATGAGGGGAAGTTTCTTAGCCATTATCTGTACCTTAGGCTTTGGAATTTAATGTTTAATTATTTGAGGAATCAACATGACAAAAATCCAGAAGGTGAGGGATTTGCTCACCTGGTGAATTAGGACTTGACATCTGTGGCCATGCCTTGTTTGGATGTGATTAACTCCAAAATATTTTCCAGCTACATTCCAGCTCCCCGTTGCAGGACCCTGGTCCTCCTGTCCTCTTCCCTGCCTGTTTTCCCTTGCAGCCTGGATTTTCCCTGCCAGACATGGGCTCGCAAGTGACCAAGAGGATCTATCACATGCACAGACTCGGGGACACCTGGGGACAAAGCAGTGGAGGTGAGATATTCCAACACTGGTGGCTGGAATCTACCTGCTGTCAATCCCAGAGAATTTCCCTGTTAAGCTCAGGGGTTTAATACAACTTGGTCTACTTTCACCATCTCTGGGACTCCTCAAGACAATGCAGCATTCTGAAACTGGGAGTTCATTAGGCACAGACATTTGAACTAAAAGGAAAAACACAAGGACTGAGTTCTGTTGCCTTTGTTGCATGCGAGATCAGACAAAATTAGCCCCTGCATATGGCACATTGTACATTTATACAGATATTTTATGTGTAATAAAGTAACAGCAGTTTCCAGTGGTGTGGGAAATTTTCCCTATAGACAAACCAAACCTGTTGGGATTCTTATTACTTTGGAGCCTACTGCTACTTCTGAAACAGTTAAAATATGTTACCTTCTGCCTTCAGTAATTGCTTAATATTTACAGTAATTTTTCTTTTTATTATTTTTTAACTCTGTGCATACTTTGAAAGTGCAATCAGTATTCTAACGAGTTTCCAGGTTGCTGATTCCTCTGTTGCAGAATAACTTGCACTGAAGGACTTAAAAGGCATCTCTAATTTCCATTGCTGTCAAAGACCGGGTAGGTCCAACATTTTACTTTGAAATTATGCTCTTCTTATGAACTGCTTATTAGGCAATTAAATGTGCTGTTTAAGCTAGAACTAGCTAGAAATTGAAATAAAATTATTTTAAAAGACTCAGTGGTAGCTCTTGTTGAAAGACAGTTATGACTGTGCGGCTGTCAGATAGGGTTTAGAGTAATGAGACACACAGGTAATCAGCATGAACTGGCAGGAACAGTTTTTCCATGATTCCATTCCAAGGGGACCTGATTAGAAAAAATATAGCGCTTATTACTTCTGAGCGAGCATTTTAAGTAGGCTTGGCTAGAAAGAGAATTAGATATGGCATTACTATTTCAGGCATCTACAATACTGTAAAGTATGTGTAAAATGAGGAGAATTACTATTTCAGGGATTAGTGCTTTAACAGGCCTGCTAGCCAAATGTTTTTACTACTTACAACTTAAATGTGCTACTCTCCAGTTGTGGAAAAGATTCCAGATGTGACAGGCTCCAGTGTTTGTGAAACAAAAGCGATAAAACTTAAATATGGGAATTAGAGGTAAGGTTGTGATTTCCTTCTTGCCTGTACAGATTGGTGCTTTCTTGTGTATTCTAAAATCTTCAGATTAGTTTTTGGTTATTATTTCTCATTTGCAAGGCTCCTCCCATTGAAGTGGACCTCAAAACACCCCACAATCTTCTTTGTGCATTGAATGCTACTTCTCTGGTGTATTATGGGGAGTGCTCTTTAACTTTGAGAACACATAAACCAGATTAACATAAAATTAATTAATAAGAACATCAAAACAGACATCTGACTTTGTAATACTGTGAATAGTCTACACACAGTATAACAGAAGAGAGAAGATGGACTTATCTGCAATCTCTTCTTCCTCTCACCACTTAGGCTGCAGAAGAGCTCAGATGCCCCAAAAGAAATCTGCAGCACAAAGAGAAGGTGAGACAGGAACTACCACAAAAATAGACAATGATTTCAGTGAGAGAAAGCAGAAGATCATTAGCAAGCTGGAAGAATAACTGGAATCTCTTCATCCAGCATCCATGGATCTGAGCACTGTGTCAGGTCCCCCTGGTCATGGATATTGTGATGGTTCAATCTGTGCTGCTGCAGGAAGGTGGAACTATTGTTCTTTTGGTACTGATTGCTCTTATTTATTTGTGTGTGAAAACTCTTAAACCAATGGTTAAATTGTCTTAGAAGAGGAAATTTTTGCATCTTTGTAAACCCCAGTTTAGACTCTTCACCCCTTTTACGTTTCTGAAACCTGATGAAGTGTTCACACGTAGCTACCAGCTACTGCCTTATCACCACCGTAGGTTCTGTTCATAGAGATAATTCTCACTGATGTAGGAAAGAATAAAGTCTGATCATTCCCTTTTGAATTCTCAAAGAAAAAAAAAGCATGATGTAAGGAATCACAAGAGCTCCCACAGATTCTCTTGAAGGAGTCCGTGACATGCTTGGAAACATAAAGCTGAGCTACAAAGCCCTACACTTTTAAAAATCTGTCAATGGAACTCAACAATGCTTTTAAAACTGAAATTGTAATTATAAACTAAATAACCAGCTCACAAAGGGGAAAAAATTGGCTGTTCAGCATTAGCTAGCTACCTGGAGTTATGGTAAGTAGTGCCATCATTCATTTTAAGGCATAATGAGATGCCAAGTTTGAAAGCATAATGAGATGCTGAAGTTGAAGAATATTTATTTGATAGTCATCTCCTATATGCTCCCCGATTAGTTTAAGCTGAATAAACCCAACAGCCCAGCATTAGTGACAAGCCAGCAGATTGCCAGTTGCCTGGAGCATCATATGGGTAATGGATTATAAAATTCATCTCAATAGGTAAATCTGTCACCATTCCACATTTGTCTGAAAAACTCAGTAGTGTCATTGGTAACATAGAGCTAATCTTAATACAAAAAAAAAACAACCCCAAAACCCACAGAACCCCCTCCAAACCAAAATACTGGTCAGGCTTTGGAACAGATTGCCCAAGGCAGTGCTTGAATCACCATCCCTGGAAGGATTTAAAAGGGGTGTATTATGGGGCACTTGGGGACATGGGTTAGAGGTGGGCTTGGCAGTGCTGAGTTGATGGGGACTTGATCTTAGAGGACTTTTAGGGGACTTTTACAATCTTAATCATTCTATAATTCTAAAATTTCTGGAGCAGAGCACTGGGGAAGGAGGGTGTGGCCTCTCTGCAGGGTTGGTGACGTGATTTTCACTGTGGGTTGTACAGAAGAGGTTGTCTTGGGTTGTCCCAACTCCCTGACAAACAGAATTGATTGCCCTCTGCTTGTGTGAATGAACAAGGCTGAAATCAAAACAAGAAAACACTTTGTGGCAGCTGGACACTGGCAGGACTTAAAAATCCCATAATTTGGGAACCGTGCATCCAGAGAGGAGCAGACGGAGGAGCTAAAAACTGTTCTTGAGCGGGCAGCACCCTTTGGAGAGCAAGGAGGGCTGCTGACATCTAGTGTTTCCCACTCAAACAAATCTCCTGCTTGTGTTCTCCAGGAGCAGAAGTGCCTGTGTGTGGTGCAGTCCCTGGGCTGCTCGGGGAGCACAAGGTTCAGGGCTCCGTGACATCTGTTAAGTGAGGGCCTGGGGAGGATGCTGGTATGAAATTCCCTGTCCCTGGCACCTGTGATAGCTGTGTTCCCAGTATCCTGTCCATGTGGACACTGGGGCGGAGGGGACTGCAGGGGGAGCTGCTTTTGAACATTTACTTTCTTTCTCCTCAGTCTTATTTTCTTGAATTGAGAAGCAATTTCTAAAATCAAGATCAAAAATTAATTCAAGCAAAAGTCAGGAAAAGACAGTAGGAAAATGTTTGGGGTTTTTTTCTGCCTCACTTCCTAAACCCAACAACAATCAAATTTTACAGTGTTTGCTTTACATACAAAGCAAAACAAACAAAAAAGCTGGGAAAGAAGGCTTTCCCTGATATCGTAGATGCAGTCAGAGCACATAAATATTGCATGTCCTCACTGTGATTGTCACTATGCTTCCTTTTAACCAAACATAATTCTTCTATAATAGTTTCATTGGAGAATATGTTTTGCCTCCCAACACAAGTTCATTCTCTTTACTCTGTCTATTTACAGTTTGTGCACACTGTCTGATTACGTTAGGACTGTCATTCTGTGCTGTCATTATTATCTGGATTGTTTTGTTAGCTCTGTTGCTGTTAGACTCATTATTTTCAGCCTGCTAAATGTCCTGACCTAGATTTGATTGCCTACCAGGTGACTCATTATTTAAATTAACTGGTAGATCTACATCAGGCATTACAATCTAATTCCTTGAATTAGATTGCCTGCTGATCCTTCCTCTCCAGATGACTGATAGTTTCAATGATTGCCATTTATGGAAAGAAAAAAAAGGAACTAAGCTAGAACTAACCTTTTATGTATGAATCAGTATTTAACTATTCCTTTTCTTTTATACATTAGCCTCAAATTTGTCCTTGAGGCCTCAAACAAAATCATAGAACAGTTTAGGTTGGAAAAGACCTCTTAAGATCACTGAGATGTAGGGATGTGGATTACAATGATTTTACAGTGGAAAATATTTTAATATTTTGCCTGTAATAGCCTTTACTTAAATATTCTAGAAAGGTATTTTCTGGCTACTGTTGAGGTTTTACATACATTACAGATCCTTTGACATGGCAGCTGCAGGGAGACCTTTGTGCTAAATGCAGGAGGAGATAGTGACTTCCCTGAACATCTCTTTCAATCTAAAGGTTACATTGAGGATGTCTTTTTTGCAGTGATGGATGAGTGTCTGCATGAGCTGTATCATTATTTTGTATGGGGCAACTGGTGCAAGTGCTACTCATCAATGAGAATCACTGGTTCGCAATCTGTCTCTCAAAGATAAGACACAAAAAGGACACAGACCTCGGGAATGACTCCCAATCTGTTACCTTAACCACAGGATCATTCTGATGAGGATATCAGTTTTTCTTAATGTGTTTGTCTGGAGGAACACTTTGCATAAGGAAATTAACTCTTTAAAAAACTTTGTAAGCGTTACCCTCCACAAAATGAATTCTAAGTGCGTCGTTTTGTACCAGTATAATTAATGTTGCTTCCAGCTGACGGTGGGTTTTGACTCTGCAAGGTCACTGTTAAATTGCTGCAGTCACACTAAGCTCTAAGCCTGTTAGCGTTTAACAGGACGGGAGTTTCGTCCCTTGAGTGTTTGCTTTTCACAGCGGAAGGGGTGAGATCTTGCTGCTCTGCTAAAGGTTGCTCTACCTCTTCCTTTTCCCCAGAGCATTTGTTCTCTGGTTTTCAGTTTGACAGTTTTGACTGAGGTTAGAAGAGTTCATCTTGTTTACAGCTTCTCTGGATGGAAGTAATGCATGTGTATGTTCATGTACCAAGGATGTAAAAGGTTTGTGTTTTGGGGAGGGTTTGCTCACCCTCTCATTGAGACAGCTCTGTCTGTTCCCTGTCACAAGGCACTGAGAAAAGGAGTGATGCTATTTTTATTTTTTAATCCATCATTACCACGAGGCTAGGAGAAACCTCTCAGCACTGCCAGTGGAGCAACTTCTGTTACTCCCAAGGAGGGCAGGTGGGGAGTAGACAAGCACTCAGGCTCATTGCTGAATGGTCTCAGCTCAGTGAACATGCAATCACAGGCCTAATTGTAATCAAATAAGTAATCCAGGCCCCAATCCATAAACCACATAAGGGTATAATTAACATTAAACAAGTGCCGAGTCCTATTAGGTTTAATAGAAGATAAGCACGGACTAATGTTAAGCATACACTTACCCACCCAATCTCCACGTACTTCAGAGTAGCAGCCTTAAACCTCTCGTGTGAAAAGTGGGTTGCTTGAGTGTGGATTGTAGCAGATAGCAAACCTGGGGGTGTATAAGAAGTGTAGGTGTTTAATGTGTACAGTGGTAGGCAGAAATATGAAAAATGAAGAAAAGCAGTGTGCTTAAGCCAGCCTAAATTCCCCTGGGGACTATGTGTCAGTGCATAAGGCACCCCGTGGTTTATTCTGTCCTATATGAAGGGTGAGAGAGGATTAATGCTTTGTTTCTGCTTGTTGAAACAAGAATAATCCTTGTGTGAAGGTCTGCTCTGTGGGATAGGAGCTGTTCACTGCACTAAGGACTGGTGTGGCTAAAGCCCTTGGTGGCAAAGGGACAGCCCAAGGCCGGGTTGGATGGGGTTCGGAGCAATCTGGACCAGGTCAAGGTGTCTCTGCCCATGGCAGGAGACTGGAACTTGTCTTTAAGGTCCCTCCTAATCCAAACCACTCCGTGACCCACACAAGCAAATAAGCAAATGACATCCACAGGTTCTCAGAAAATCTGATTCAAAAGCATCTTGAGAACTCCAGCATTCAAAGAGGGGTCAAGGAGCCTGTGTCCTTCAGCATTTTGATTGCTGCTTTCAAAATTACCTGTTAAAGAAAAATCAAGTGTCTTAAATCAGGTAAAAATTAAGGGGGAAAAACCAGGGAAAATAGAGTGTGAGAGAACAGCAACTTACTAACAGTACAGTTGAGAATACAGGAATATATGTTAACTACGGACTGCAAAAGACATAAACTATCAAACTGTTCTGCACAGCCAGGGTAAGGACTGCAGAATTAAACATTAATGCTAAGCTTCTTAAGATGAATGCTGTGACTCCAGATTGTGTACATTAGAGAGGTTGACAGAAGGCTAATTTCTAAAGGAGAAAATGTTTTAAAAATTAAGCACAGCCATCAATAAATCAGCCAAGCTTAAAATAAAAATAGGGGCTTGGATGTATTCTGACATTTGAATATAATATAGGTATAAGAATAAAGGTTTTAGGGAACCATGTTCTAAAGTAGTCAACTATTTCTTTCACTTAATATCTTTATGTTGGAAATAGCATTTAAAGAATTGTAACCAGTGGTATAGTTCATGGATTTATATCAAACTTCATATGGTACTAATGCTACAGTAAAAATTTCTCATGGAATATAGACACCAGTGCAGATCTTCAGAGTGCTTTCCCAGCATTATTTAACGACAGGCACAATGGCCCTTTGAGGTACGTATTGTAGGGATGGGAAAGCTGAGGCATGGCAAGATATTCCTTAAAGCTATTTTGTGAATAAGCAAAAGGGTAAGAATTAGAATTTAAGAGGACTTAGTTCCTCAAAATGACTGGGGATCATCTCTGCACAATGCTTTTCAAAAGTGATTAAATTATTAAAATGCTTTCATTCCAAATGCAAATAACACGTGTGGGCTCTAGCCCACTCTGATGTCTCTGGCCTAAACTGTTTCTTTTCACTGCTGAGGGCTGGATCTCCAAAGAAGCTTTGTAATCTGGCCCCTTCTAACAAAGTGCTTACATCAATAAGACTACACACGTACAAACTTTAAGTACCTGCACTAATGCCTCTGGGGATTAAAGCCATGCAGTTCAGCACCTTAAAAGAGTGAGCTGCAAAATTAAGTTTTAGTGTCATATACTGCTTGAGGCAATTAATTTTTAATAGAAAAGGCATTGGTTTTGACACACTTCCTCCAGCATAGAAAGTTAAGTTCTCAGTGGCCCAATCCTTTTGCTCATGGGCTCACTGAGTACCACTAAGCTCGTTCTGTGTTGGGTTTGGGTAATGCACAGGTATTTTGGGTCGTTAGCCAAACGAAAGCTGCCTGAGGATCTTTCTCCAGCTGGGCTGAGCCATGTCCGTGGGGAAATTCCTGAAGGCTCCTCTTGTTGGGCAGTTGCACCCAGGTTGATACAATTGTTCACTCAAAGCCTCAAGGTGAATGTTGGGGCTCTTCTTAGAGACAGCAACAAAAGAAGAGGAAGGGTAGGATGACAAGTTTTCAGATATAGCACAGCTTTTCTTTCCTCTTATGTATGGGCCTCGACTCCAGGCCACATTCACTGTAGTAATGAAAATTGTGTGTATATATATATATTAACAAAAACTGTCATTAACTTATCTGTTTTCACAAGTAAAATGTTTTTGTCACGATTAGTCCACCAATGTATCAACTGAATATGTCTGTCAGCATTTCTTAAGCAGTTCTGAACACGGTACCTGAGCAAACATGGGTTCTAGCAGGCAATGAGAGCTGCCTCGAAGGCACTCACTCCTGTGCTTTAAGTTTTAATTACAGCAAGCAGACATTATTTCTTGATGTTTTGATTTAATTGTGGTTTTAGTGATGAAATGTTGCATTTGGTTATGAGTTTTCTTCTGTTTTTCTTCTCTCTGAAAATTAAACAGCAGAGAAGTGTGCCTTTTCCTCAGACTTGCAACTTAAGGAATTAATTTCTTATGTCTTCTTTTGGCAAGATTTTTTTTTCACAGCTTCTATCTTTCATTTGAGAAGACTTTACTTAAAAATTGAATACTCTTAGGCTCCCAATGCAAGATATCCCAAGAGTGACAGACCTGGCATACAAGATGACAGTAGCTGTCTTTAGCTCTCCATGGAGATAAAACTAAGATAACACAGAGTCATTCTGCTCCTCAATCAGAGATGAGAAATGCGATTCAACAGTACATGAATTCGAGCACTTCAGGGATGATTTTATTCACTGACTCGTCTCAAGGATGATCAGCTGTGTTGGAATTTACAAGTTTCCTGTTTAATATTCAGCAATCTTAATATTCAGTAAACTCTAATTTAGGGTTATTAGCATGGCTGCTTAGATCCTGTGTTCAATGGGCTCCTCCAGTGCTCATGGAGCTGGTGTTTGCAGTGATCCTTACAGTAATCACTAATATTGGAGGAAGAGTAATCACTAATATTTGATTCAAAAAAAAAAAATTCTCTTTTGATCAGAGATTCATGCTGTTGTGAGGATCTGTTTCCATGTTAAATGCAAAGTGTTTGCCTTTGACCTGTGAGCAACTTTTTTTTCCTGTTGTGTGGTAAATTCTTTGTACTTGAAATAGGTTCCAAATCAAAGTGAGAAAACAAAATGCAGACGTTGAAGTGAAGCAAAACAAGAATATTCACTTGGAGACCATCAAACAGTATTACTGCTGCATTTCAAGATACATTGATAATATTATTCCAATGTATTCTATTTTATTCATATTTCAATATTGCACTGAATTTCCTACGTACAGAACATGTTTGTTCTTTTATAAACCTCTGTGTGAGTCTGACGGGGTGCTCTGTATCTTGCCTGTTGCAATCTGGAGGACAGTGAGTAGCAGCAATATTCTGAAGGTGGAAGCTCCTCTCCTGGGAGCTTCGCCTGGCACTCATGACCTGCCATATGGTCGTGTGTCCAGATGATCACCGTGCTGCTCGTGGATTTCAGGATATCAGTTCCTCAGCACGAAGAGCTCTTCCACGTCTTTTCCAGTGCAGCAATGTCAGCAGACAAAGTGACCAGCAAGACTCCCACTTTTCCTGTCCATTACACAGGTTTGCAGTGAGCTGTGGACCACATCTGC
This sequence comes from Orthonyx spaldingii, assembly GCA_013397795.1. Lineage (NCBI taxonomy): Eukaryota > Metazoa > Chordata > Aves > Passeriformes > Orthonychidae > Orthonyx > Orthonyx spaldingii. The sequence continues at coordinate 2,097,371 of VZTJ01003580.1, forward strand.
TTGTGGAGCGTGGATCTGTTGAAAAATTCTCTGGGATAGGTGCAGTCCCTAATTAGGTTAGGAATAGAGCTAGCTGAACACACCTCTAGTTAACCTATAAACTAGTGGAAATATTTTCAGGTTGCCATGCCCTACTTGTGTCCTGTAAATGACAGGATAAGGTTTAGACACTCAGCAGCTCTCCTCCCCTTGACCTCGTTTCCATGAAGGGAAACCTGCACGTGCAAGTTGGAATGGAGTAAAAGAGAATCCCGTTCTGTAGTTTAAATGGTGAGGAAAGCCAGGTCCTGGGCACAGCAGCACTATCAGCTTCTTAGTGACTTTTTGTTAGTTCTGGGTTTCCACGAGGCAATCCCAAAGTCCTCTGTGCTCCATAAAGGGGTGATCTGCAGGGACCATCCTGTGAAAGCAGCACGGTGAGCTTTGTCCTGGGGCAGGTCCAAAATACAGACTCATGCTACACTGGAGTGTTAAGGACACCAGGAAACCTAGAGGTTGTCCCTTATTTTCTTGGCTGTTTCTGGCCAATCCCTGCTATCTCAATCTGCTCAGGAGCGATGGTGCAGTGCCAGACATGAATCCAGCAAGTGAGATGTTGTCCCAGTGTGTCGCATTCTCTGTACAAGCCTCAGCCATCACAAAGCAGAAGCATCTCCACAGCATATGCAGAACGCAGAAGGGCTTAGGAGGAGGGCAAATAGGAATATTTCAAAGAAATTTTCAGAATTTTCTTATGTTTTTCTTTTCAGGTCTAAATCTTTGTGTAGGATTCGCACCTGGCAGTGTAATTAGCCAAAGTCTGCAGCAGTAGCCGCTTAAGCTACGGGGTTTCTGAGGGCTGAATGTTTCTCAGCCTCCCCAATCCATTTTTGCAAATGTGCAAAAATGGGATTACTGGGAGGCTTTGTATGGGTTGCTTTAGCTGTAATTCCCGAAGAGTTTTTAGAGCTGCTAATCTAAGAGCTTGTCTCTGAAGGCTGATGACTCTTAAATCTGTCTTGCAGATTTAAATACCTCACCTGTAATATCCAGTGCTGGGGTTAGAAATGCCACTTACCCTTTCCATCCCCTCTCTGCTCTCTGAGAAGGATGATAAAATTACCAGGAGAGACAGATAAAGACGAGCAGAAGGGTTAGGAGGAAGGAGAGAGACATTTTTCCTTGCTCAGCTCAGCTTGCACTCTAACAGGTATTTACAGTCTCTGGCTCGTGGTGCTTGTACTCAACTGTGTCAATCTGCTTCTATCCACAGGCTGACTGTAGCTAGGAGCAAGATAATTTATCTTTCTTGCTCTTACCCTTGTCTGTGTCCCCACACATTAAGGATGTTTCTCAGGCAGCACAAATATGTGTGAAATCTCTTGATTGCTTTTACCCCTTGTGAAAAGACATTGTGTGCTCTGTCCTTGACCAGCTATTGTTATGCCTTCAGAGCTGGCTGATGGATTCGCAGAGCACAAGCACAAATTCTGATGGAGTGAAAAAAAAAAAAAGCATATAAATATATAAAATTATATATGCTCTGTGGTGGAAGGGCACAGCTCTTGGTGACATTACCTGCCAGAGAGCTGCCTGTGCTCCTTGAGCTGGGTTTTCTTATTCATGGCTACTTCCTAAACGATCAGTTCCAGGTGCTTATGGACTCTGTGCATCCCTCCTCTGTCTTTCCAGATTAGTGTTTTTGGGTGCTGCTGCTCTTTGCAAAGGTCAGTGTTCCCAAAAGGATCAGCAGCATCACTGGCACCATTACCCTTGCACAAGGTATTCCCAATTCTGCAAAACATAATGGCTCACAGTAATTTCTTCCTTGTCAGCTGCAAGGATAAAAATCTGTGATTTTTTTTTCTTTTTCTTTCAGTGTGCAGAACTTTTGTGAGCATTTTTCACAATAGCTCAATATTTCTTAGGAAAAGACTAAGACTGAGTAGAAGCTGGGGGAGAGACACAAATTATTTTCAAGTGGTCATGTTCCTCATTCTCTATTTAATTCCTGATACAAATGGAGCCTTCCACAGATATTTATCAGGCTAAAGAGAATTTTTGGTGCTGGTAGACCACACACAAAGCTGAATAATGCAGGTTGCAATTTTTATATTCAACATCTCTCAAGTGATAAAATATAACATCTTCCATTTTCAATACCAGAAAAATATTTAGTGATTGCAAAGGAACAATCTATAAACAAAACTGTGTCCATAAATCACTTTTGGGAGACCAATATATTGTTCTGGAATTGCCTCAAAATATTTGTATTTAAAATTACAGGGATAGTTTGTGCCATGGAGACTCCCCTTCTTCTGGCCCACATTCATAACCTGTGGGATTGACAAAAAATGTCAGGTTCCTGATGCATCTGAAAAATGCACTGAAAATCAGAGTGAATCTATGATTATCTTAGCTCTTGAAAGCAGTTATTTAAACCCAAATGGGTCAAGTACAACCAAAGATAAGAGACAGAAATACTTTTGTTTTTCCTACATCGATGTCAGGGGAATAATGTCATTTTATATCAGGGGAACATCCATCTATCAGTGACTAGAGATTCAAAATCCATGGTTTGATTAAATTAATCATTTTTATTTTGGGAAAAATGTCAGTGATGTATCATATAACACAGACATTAGTATGCTTTATGTCTCTAAAATCCTCACTTCTGTCTTTTTCAAATGTATTGGGAAGAGTGTTATAGATTTAGTCCTAACGCTGTCTTCATGAAAATTGTGAGTTAATCCATATTTTACAACTATAATCAACAGATTTATAGAAATACAGGAGAAATATTGGGAAGCAGCAAAGAAATACGTTTGCGGACCGACACAACAGGAAAATACTATTGAGGCTGAATAAATTCACCTCCTATTTCAAATGCTTAATATAAATATTAAACTTTTAATTAAGACAAAGTCTTGTAAGTCCTGTGTAACCCTTTTGAACTTTGCAGACTTTTTATCTGGCACAGGAGCCTCTTCAGGAGGCATTTTTGGAAAGCAGTGGCTGACTAATGATGCTGCGTGCATTCCCAGCAAATCATCTTTGCAAATGTACAGCCAGAATCCAAATTAAAGATGAAAACAGGGTATAATTAATGCCAAAGTGAAAGTGGAGGAATATTTGTAATGCCTTTTTCAGTTAAGTAGGGAGATGATCAAATATATGGCAGCTGAAGCCAAAGAAAAAGAACGAGGATGAGAAGAGGTTGTGTATTTAGCAATGTAAAAGAGGTAACAGGTATGGTGTGAGGTCAAAGAGAAAGAGCCAAAGAGCTCAAGTCAGCTCTGCAACCTCTGTATTAGGGAGGTGAAGGTTCTCAGCATGAAGGAAGTCTGTGAGATCTTGTTTTTGACTTTATCCACTGCCGTGATCCCACAAGCACAAACACGACCCCCCCACACTGACTGCTTTCCTGTAAGTCAATGAGAAGCTCATCTAAGTTCCGTGGTGCCTGTGATGCATCACTGTGCTGCTTCATTACAGCTGGATGGATAATTATTGCCTTCAGACCCCGTGGAAACACGAGCTGGAGTTTGCTCACAGGCCAGAAGATGATGTCAAGGCAGCAAAAGAGGACCTGTAGCACTTGCTGGATTTGCAAACAGCTGGAATGTGATCTTCCTGTGTCTGCCAGCATGTGCCAGAGGTGTGTGTTCCAAAAATACCCCTTTATTTATGTTGTCATGAGAATTTAGTAATTTCCCTGTGGGAGATTATTAAATCATATAAAACCCTTGAGGGACCTCATTTATTGGTCTGGAGGATGTCAAAGTTCTTGAGCAAGAAGGAATATCTTGATGTAGGAACAGTTTTCATGTTCTTTGTGTGGGCGTGAGGTTCAGTGACTCAAGGAACACTGAGTTTGAATCCAAACTCCCTATGAGTGAGTATATATAAATATATAAATATATATACAACTTTTCATCATCATAAATGGTAGAGACATTCCAGTACTTTGTTTTTCCCCAGACCAGGCCTGAGGGAAAGGAGACTCTGTTTATGAGCAACACCAAAAGGAGTGAATCACAAATTTCCACCCAAGCTTTTCATTATTTTGGAAAAGTTTGGCCATGCTAAAAATATTTTAGCTTCAGTTTGTGGTTTGTTTGCTTGCTTTTTTCAATTTGTATTGTAACTTAAAGCTTTTTTCTCCCTGTTGTTGAGAAATGTTCTGCTTCCCCATCACCTTATCCAGTGCCTGTCAAAAGCCTGTGTTTGTTTCAGATGTATGTGCAGCTCCTATTGAACTCAGTGGCACTTCTTAACCACAGGTATTCAATTATCTGCTGCTAATGGCCCATCCATTTTGAAAACACCTCTTGCTTTTGCTAAGTATTCTCTTAACTCATCCTAATATTGACCAGATTCTTCTGGAAAAGGTGTCTGCTGAGTGTGCTGTCAGGACATCACTTACCAGTGTAGCCTTTCCTTCACGGGATGCTCTCCAAGTTTTATTTCAACAAAATTTTTCTCTTTTCTACAGTGGTGATTCTGTCTGTGCACAAATTGTAGAAAAATGTGCAAAACTTGAGCTTCAATGACAACCTTTAGAAAATAGCGTTAAAATTTAAGGTTACCTCTGGGAGAAGCCAGGAAGTTTCTGATGAACTCCAGCACGTAACCAAAGTGCCACCAGCTCTTAAATGGAACAGACAGGATTGCCTAGTTTAATGTTTCACCCCACAGGATGCCAACACCTGTAGCACACAGCCTTAAAGGATTTTCTGCTACAGAAAAACTAAAAACAGAGCAAATGCTCCTGGCTTTGCAAACGTTTCTGTTCAGAGAGTCTAGGCCTTTCATCACAGTGGTGGTGTGGGTACCCGAGTCCCAGCTACAGAAAACCTGCAGGGTATGGGACGATCCTGGCTCTACAAAGCAAGCCATGATTTTTGCCCTCGTCTTGCCTGACCAGCAGCCCCTCCATGTGGGTGCCTGCTGGCAGCATCCTCACAGGGCACACGAAGTTGAGTAAGTTGTGTATTCAGACACCGGCGAGCGCTGTTGAAAGCTCCCTGACTCCCGGCGGCAGCAGCTCAGCATGGACAGCACAGACTTTTCCTCCTCCACCCAGCCTATGGAAAACTGAAGTCTCTCACATGTTCACCTTGACAGATCTGGGTTAGCAGCCTCCCTGACAGCCCAGCTGTCTTGTGTCCCGGTGTGTCTATTTGGACGCAGACGGCATATTTTAGGAGGGGCAGAAAGAAGAACAAGAACGGCTAATTCGCCCTTCTGAAGGAGCTGTGGTCTGACGAAATCCTGCCAGCTGAGCGGTGCCACGCTTTCCGCTGTGCCTTGTCACTGTCAAACAGGTTCTCACTCCTGATCCGTGCCTGACAGGCTGAGACGCGGAACAGGAGATGTCCCTTTTTCTCTGTTTACCAGTTTCATGTACTTGCTAATTACTTCAGAGGAGAGCTAAATTTTATTTTGCAAACCAGATCATGCCAGGTATTGTTTTTGCCTTTGCTCCTGGTAAATGTAGTGCGTTGTCTTCTTTGGCACATCACGTTGACAGTAGGCTTGGTTCTGGCTGTTATTTATTTATCAGTTCAGTGACTTCACTTTGCTAAGGCAAATACAAGGTATTGTCTTAGGCCATAGGGGACAACATTGCATTTGAATGCTTTTATTTACTGATTGATCCTTATTAATACAAATTTCTAGGTTTTAGTCAGGACATTTTCAGGTACATTAAAAATGCATGGTTAAAAAAACCCCAGTTGCACATGGTACTTCAAATCAGAGTTTTTCCAGACACAAGGTAGGCAAAAGTTTTAATGGAATATTTGTTCATTTTGTGGATACCAAGCAGGCTTAGACCTTAGGTCACAGTACCCCTGGGTGCCACACAAAGGTCTCCTGAGCAAGTGCAACTTCCACTGTGAGCAATGTCATGCAAATTAAATCTAATTTTGGCCTGCACAAGGTTTCTGTAGTCAGATTAACCAGGGCTGTGAAAATCTCCTTCTTTGGCGCTGCTGGCACGATCCCAGGGCATTACACTCACACAGATATAAAAGTCCTTTAGCACAAGGTAGCACTTCCCACACAGGAATAAGCTCTTCCAGAACACGTATGTGGCAGCTTCTGTTTGTTTGTGCTTTCTCCACACTTGTTTTACTTTTCTTTGAGAAGGTGTGACAGAGCCACGTGAAACCTTCTGGGGAGAGGGGAGACTGGCTTGTGTCTGCAGGGATGGAGCAGGGATGGGCACTGGGACTCAGCATGGCAGGGACCCCACTGGGAAGATTTAGGAAGTGCTGAGGGTGAATTTTGGGTTGAAATCACAGGCACTAAGGACTGATATAGATGTATCTTTAGCTTAACCTCCACCGAAATATTGCATGCACTTTTTCTTTTTTTTTTCCTCTCTAATTGCTGTAATATATGGAAGTGAGTAAGTCTCCTTTGTTATTCTAGCATGAAGTATCTTTCACATAAATCATTGTGTCCCCGTGGCCCACTAAAGTCCCTGTGCTAATTTGAATTAATCGCTCTGTTCTGGGCAGGTATCTCATGCCACAGTCTTTCATTAATCCTATAATTTGTTTTGTTTTGTTGTTTGGGATTTTTTTTCCTTCAGATAGATGGGAGATGCCAAACAGAAGCTGGGGATAAACAGGCAGCCATAGAGCACACAGGCATTAGTCTCACAGCCATGTTTATAAATTGCCAAATAACCACCTCATGAAAGTAAGATGGTGCACAGGTGTTCAGGCTCAAACAAGGGGATGAATTTCTGTCTGCTATTCCAGCAGGATGTTCCAGCTCTGTATCCGTTGGAGCAATGGGTTGAAATAAAGAAGTTATTTATATTTTTGACAGAGCTGATCTGAAGTAACTTTTTGGAGAGACAAAATTGCTGAGCTCACAGGCATTGAGTGGTGAGAAAGAATGATGGCACAAACTCTCCAGTGGTGGTTGGAATTAGGTCTAAGAAGGTCTGTTTGCTTAAAAGACCTCTGCTGAATTCATCTGTGTTTTGTAGCAGTGAAATGATGACCTAATGCTTCACCTCACATAAAGCAGGGAGTTGTTCTCTTCATCTGAAAATGGGTTCCTGGCTGTGTTAGCAGGAAAACTCTCGTGTTTAGAGATCCCAAAAGGGTATAAATAGGTGAGAAATTCAACAGCCTTTAGTGATCTATTGGTTGCAAGGTAGAAGAGCCTGGTGGGAACATCAGCTCTGCCAGGAGCTGCTGTAAGTCTGGTGATTGTACCCATTCTCTGGAGTGAATCCACATGGAAATACAGACTGGCTCTGTCTGCAAGGCAAACCACTCCTTGCCCAGGTGGAGCAGGAGGAAGGATAGGTGGCTGTCATCCAGAACTCTGCCAAGCATCTTCGAAGCCCTGATGGCAGCAGCCACTACAGTGGACACCCTGACTCTCCAGAAGAGAGTAATATACTATTAGTATAATCATTATAATAACTAATTATAAGTCATTATAATAACTAATAATATAACATTTTACTAATATTAATATACTATTCAGTGTATTAGGAAGCCATCAGACCTTGTCAGTCGTATTGCAAAGCCCTCACCTTGAGATGAACCTTGATGTCTGCTCTGAAAAACCTTCCTAGCACAGTCTGGGCTATTTTGCTTTGTAAATTTACTGGCATAATGCTGAGTAAATTTTAAGCAGTTGCCAGTGCATCTTTTCTACCTCTTTCTTCTCTTCACCTCAGGAAAGGTGTTTCTCCTGTGTTTTATTTGTAGACTGATGTAGCTGACAACTTGCAGGAAGGTTTAGGCCACTGCACTGAGGGTGAGAGATGGAGAGGGAGAGTGAGCCAGGAGCAGCTGGGAAAATGGGAGGGAGCCCCATATCTGTGAGGGAACAAGGCAACCACATGGCAAATGAGGGGATTTCATGGGTGTATTTAAATTCGTGCTCTGGAAAAGGAGGAAATTAGATGTCACATATCTGGAAATGAGTGTCCACATGGTTATTTTTGTACAGTGTTTAAATTTGGTGAATCACACAGTTAATGACTGCGTGGGATATTTCTGGTGTGGGCTTTGAAGGCCTGTGCTTCTCCAAAATTTTACAGGAACAAATAGTTATGGTGAATTAACTCCTGCTAATTATTGCATGGGAGGAAGCAGTCTGTCAGGGAAGCATCCAGACAAGGGGATTCTCATACATTTCCTCATCTCTCCTTGCGGAGGTGGAATGGGACTGGGACTAAGGACACTTCATGTGCATCACTGAGGCAGAATGTGAATTGTAGAAATCATGGCTGAATAAAGCTGGTTTTGAGGATTTGGCCCTAACTGTCATGCTCATCACCCCTTTCACCACAGCTCTTAAACCACATTACATAAAGTCATTAAGGTCTTTGGAGAACAGAATGAACTTTTATATCTGTATTATCTAAACCTTGCTCAGAAAGGTCTGGCAGTTGTGATGAGGCAGCCAAGTTTTTAAAGACTTTCAGGTGACAAACTCCACGCTTTTCACCACGATCTCTTTACAAAGGTTTGTTAAATAGGGCACTGCACTTTCATAGCCTTTGTTGTTCTGACACTTCTGAGTAATTCAGATTGAGTTTCAGTCTACTGGACTTACCGATTTGCATTTCAAAGCCCCAGAAAGTGAGCTGCAGAGCCAGACACTTCTTGAGTTTGGGGCTTAAAAGAAAGTACCAAAAACTTTGGCAATTGTTAGCTGAAATGCTGACTCATCAGTCATGTCACTTGTTGGTTTTTTTTGTTTTTTTTAACCTGCCTCGGTGGCTAATTAAGAATTTCCAAAATGAAACACGGTGCGAAATGGAGAAGAGCAAGGAGAATTTGGCTGACAGGAGATTAGTGAAGAACAGAGCTGGATCTAAAGGGAACATTATCCTCTGTGTATCCCTGAATTGAGCTGCAGGGGTGTACCTGCTGGCTGGGACCGCAGAGGAGTGCACAGGATTTATAATAAACTGCCAGGTCTCCTATATCTTTCATGAGCTGACTGAATGCTTTTTTGGTCTCGAGTGAAGATGACACAGAGCTAATACCCTGCTAACCTGTATCCTGCCTTGGAGCTGCAGATAAACTGCCAAGACTTGATGAAGGGCTACAAAAAAAACCCGAGCTAAGCCTATGTTCCAGTAGCAATAAAGAAAAATGAGGGCAAAAGACTAGAAGAACTGTTAATTTGTTTCTTTTTCCTTTTTTTTTTTTTTTTAAATTTTGCAAAACTGAACACAACCCGTCACTGAACAAGGGTCCACTGAGGTCTCGGGTCCCACATCTGGCTCTTGGAATGTACCGACTTTATAGGAATTCACATAATTGTAGGGAAACAAGCCACCTCTCGATTTCTTAATGATTAAATTGTAAAGACAATCCTATTTATGCATTTTATTATTTCAAATACCTTCATTGGCAAAGGAAATCAACCATATTTGAATTTGTCAGTGTAGATATCTAATGTGTCTGGCTATTGGATCTCAGTGCAGTGTGGAGCCCTTATCAATTTATTCACATTATCATTGCCACAGAGGAATGGGGATTGCATTAGTCCAACCCTCAATTTTGGTGTCATTAGAGAATAAGACTGAGCCTGGAACCAAAGGCTAAGAAATAGAATGACACAGATGCTCTTGTGCATTCTGTTAAAACGTCGACAAGGGTTTTTTTCAGGTATCTTCTGATTTTTGTGAATATCCCTGGATTATTCCAATACTAATATATTAATGAATATTTACAAATATAAGCTATATTAATAGTTATGGCAGCTGCTTTGCCAGACATGTAGAAATTCCAGTGTGGAACTAATAACCCCCCATTTTTTCTAATTATCTTGATTACTACAGGAATTAAACAACTGACAAATAATTTTTGCAAAATCAAGGAACGTCTAATCTTAGCAATAGTAGATAAAATTATAGCACTCAGAACAAAAGCTCTTTCCATGATCAGAAAATGAGATGATTTATTTTGGAAAAAGAATGTTTATTAAAATTCACATTATACAACCTGACAACTGTAGAAGTTGTTCTTTCTAGATAAACTCCACTTTTGTTCTCATCTCTTTTTGGCGTGCAGATAAAAAATAACAAATGTCCCAAGAACATCTACTTCATATTAACCTAAACTTTTTAATTTCTTGGTTTTAGTACATTTATTTGGAGGTGTTTTGTTTTGTTTTGATTTATTCTTTTTGTTTGCTTTTCGCTTTTTAGACTCTTGGTTACAACATATAGTTTGAAAAGGTATCTTGAACTAGAAAGCTGAAAATGAAAAAAGCAAAGATACCTCTTTTTCCTTATTTCAAGCTTAAAACAAATGTAGTTATTAATAATAAAATTACTCATTTGAAAAATATGTTTCCACTTTTGATATCAGAGGGCAATTTAACATATTTTAAAATTCTAATGATCTGTGAAGAAAAATTCAATGCGTATTTATGAATGAGTTTTCCTAAACCATATTCTGTATCTTCTTTCTTTCTTTTTCTTTTTTTGCTTGCTTTTGGTTTTTTAGTTTCTTTCGCCACCTATCTGGCATCTGATAATGAGTGTGCAGACCCAGCACTCTGAACATGACAGCTGGGAACAGATTGAGATATTCCAAGGGAGGAGACAGGCACAAAACTGCTGGGGGACTGTTTAAAGTTTAATTAAAGAAGGAAACTTGAACCAGTGCTATAATTTTAAAGTGGTTTTTAGAGTACACTAACTCAGGAATTTTAACTAAATCCTTGCAGAAGGCAAGATAATCCAGCAATCAGTGACAAGACCTCTCTTCTTGAACATGAAAACAACTGAGACAGTGATTTACGTGATAAAAACTTCACTATGAGAGTACAAAAAGTCTGTATATGAGAAAAAATTATTCCTTTATGACTCTGAACATCATACATTTATTTACAATATGTCGTTATTATTTTACAGTCTCATGTCCTTAATGATCTCGCAGTCTCATGTACTAAGCAGGAGCAGGAGGAAACTGAACAGGAATCAAAGTCATGTGGTGGTAAAGTCATTAATATTTGAGATTTGAGACGTCTGGCTGGGAAGTTTATCCCTCCTAAAAGAACATTGGTGCTACTAAACTGTGATTGTTTCCAGACCCCAGTTCTGAGCTAGGCCATACCGGCTGTGTGAGCTCCACCAGGAGCCACCTCTCTGTATCATCACATTTCTGTGGTTCCTCTTCAAAACTGTGGCAGTTAACAAGTATTTAAGGAATCTGGCTTTATCAGCATTGAAATTATTGTAAGTACAGATAGTTGTAGTCACTGCATTTTTAAATTTTCTTTTTTTTTCAAGTGCGTATTTTATTTCTCCAATTTCTTCTCCTATCTCTTCGCTTACCTTTCCTCCCTGATTTTGGGATTTCAGTGGGGATAATTTTGGCAAGTTTTGGTTCTTTTCACTGCACTTCCTTTCATCTCAGTACAGTTAGTTGTAGCCACTGCATTTCCAAATGTTCTTTTTTTTGCAATTGCATTTTATTTGATCCTATCTCCTTCCAGAGTGTTTGTTTGGCTTTCTTCTCGGATTTTGGGATTTCATTGCCTTTCCTGAAAGGAAATTCTTCTTTTCAGGAAAGGAATTAAATCCTGCAATTTCAATGATGATCATTTGGGCAGACTTTGGTCCATTTCCCTGCATTTCATGTCATCCCATTCGCTTTCATACTTTTTCACTTCCTTTCAGAATTTTCTGTATTTTTTTTTTTTAATTAATTTCTTCAATTTCTTCTCCTTTTTGTTTACCTTTCTTCCTCTTTCTGTCTTGTTTCCTGAAACAACAGTGAAGTGAGTTTCCAGTTCCACTGACGTCTTCCACTTCCCATGAATTACCTGGAGAAACCCAGTTTATTTATTTCTGTCTGCACATTTCTGCCTAAACCATGCAAACTTTTACCCAGAGTCTCACCAGTTCAGGAAGTCCTTTCCAGAGGACACCAAGCACAAGTCACAGAACACAACTGATGTTACACAGCGACTTTTATTTGGTTGTTTAACTTCTGGAATACTTTAAAAAAAACCCTTTTTCAAGTACAAATGTGTTATTAATATTAAAGAAAAAAAAAATCACTATTATGTTGACATAGGAAAGATGAGTATTATGAAGAAAGTATTCATGAATTTGCTTAATGGCCTTGCTGCTCCAGCTTTTGGATTAGGTTGTTCTCATGGTGGGATTAAGAGACATCCACAGAAATAAAGGGCAGGAGCACCTGATGAATATTAACAGAAGCCAGACAGCTCCAGGTACAAGCAATGATTAACCTGCCTGCTTTACCTGTGCCAAAGCCCCAGAAATCTGAGCTTACTGCTCCTGCCATCCAGGTGTCAAGGTTTATGCAGCATAAATTACCAATGAAATCGTAGTCAGACTGCATAAAATACAGCATCAAACGAAACACAGAGCACCTGCAGCTCCATGTGAGGGATGGCAGGAGTTATTTATTTATGAGTTTCAGTCATTAACAATGTTATTGTTTTAACTATAGGTTAAATACAAATTTTGAGAACAGCAACTTTGGTTTATCTTTAGTTCAAATTCTTTTAAAGGCAGTTTTACCTTAGTCAAGTTTGTCTTTTTTTTTTTTTTATTTTAATCAATTTAATTTTGTAATTTATTTGAGACAAAATAACTATTTTTTGCTAATAAAATTAATTTCTTAGTGTCCCATAAGCGCAATCTTTTCTGAATGGGACAAGTGTTTTTTCTGTTTTATGCACTGCATTATAACTTTTTATTGTTGCATAAAGTTTTATTTACATATGCAATTGTTCTCTGAGCTAAATTAGAATTTTATACATTTTCTCAAAGAAGCAAGGAACTGAAAAAGGACCACTTTCTGAAGTTATCTGAAAATATCCCCAGTGCCACTGAGAATGTGGCTTTTATTTTTTGAGATATGTAGAGTGAAGCCCTGACTCGCCAAAGGAGTTTTGGTACAGAATTCAAGCCTTCTCCTCAAAAAGGATAAGAGAACTGGGGTTGTTCAGTCTGAAGAAGGCTCCAGGGGGACCTCAGAGCCCCTTCCAGTGCCTAAAGAGGCTCCAAGAGAGCTGGAGAGGGACTTGGAACAAGGGCCTGGAGTGACAGGACAAAGGGGGAATGGCTTCCCACAGACAGAGGGCAGGGTTAGATGGATATTGGGAAGGAATTGTTCCCTGTGAGGGTGGGGAGGCCCTGGCACAGGGTGCCCAGAGAAGATGTGGCTGCCCCTGGATCCCTGGAAGTGTCCAAGGCCAGGCTGGACGGGGCTTGGAGCAACTTGGGATAGTGGAAGTTGTCCCTGCTCATGGCAGGGTCTGGAATGAGATGATCTTTAAGATCCCCTCCAACTCAACCCATTCTGTGATTCTGTGACAGAAACCAAACACAATTAGCACAATAACCCACGAGGCTGATCTGCATGGGGATGTTGTAGGACTAAGAGCAGAGAGATGGATATAAAGAACCTTTTCTCTCACGGGGTGTGGAACTGCCCCATCCCACCCGCAGAGCAGCTTCTTCAGCCACCTTCCCACGCTCACCCTGCAGAAGACCCTGCCTGAGCTGTGCTTTGTGCTCTGGGCGCCTCACTCCAGTTTTGGGTGATGCGCCCCTGCCCGGAGCCCCTCCATGTACCTCATTCATGGCAACTGTGGAAAAGCAACACTGCTCCTGCATGGAGAGCCAGGCAAAGTTGCAACTGCACTTAAAATTCATAACAGAGCTTGTTCTGTGCTGACCTCCCCATGTAGACAAGCCCTTTATGAGATCATCTGCAGTTTTGATGATAATGGCGGCTTTATTTTCTTCTATTAGGCCTTGGGGTGCAAGAGCTATTGTAAATCCTCTTGCACTTGTGCATGCTACTGCTCCTTATTTCCCTCCTAATTCACAATTTCTATCCCCTAGACCAAAATACTGATGTAAATAAGCTTTTTATTTTCATTTTTCAAAGTTATAGCTCTGCAGAGTATGAGACAAAAAAAATCCACACACTTTGTGTTTTTCAGGAAAAGTGTTTTTTTCGAGGAGGGGAGCTTTATTTGAAAGGTCAAATGCTCCCTCTCACATTTGATTCATTTAATAGCAGGATGCTCTTTCTGGCCATCTGCTTATTGTTGAATTAATTGTCAATTAATTGTCTCTTAATTGAAGCATTTGTTTCCAATTTTCAAAGATTAGCAGGGTATTAAACAAGAGAGGTCAACACAATTTAGGAGAATGTTTTAAATTTTGCATATAGAAGCTGGGAATTGCAGCTTTCATTAAACATCACTCTGGTATAATTTGTGTCATTAAAAGTGGCAATTTCAGCCAATTACCACAGCTGTTTTGAGTTTACTTGCTTGAACGATTCCTGATTCCGGGAGTCAAGAAACGCTGCACTCTCACTATTCTTGCTGCTGCTATGTCTGTTTAAAAATAGAATTAGTCATGTAAAGAATCATTCAGAAAGTTGTTTGGGGTTTTGTTTTTTTTTTCTGGAAAATATAACTCTTTAATAATAAAACCCAAACAGATACAAACACCTGCTCGCAAAGGCAGACACTAAACCCTAATTCAGTGGGTTTTAAGCTAAATTAGGTTAGAAGTGAAAGTCTGGCGGTGGTGGAAGCAAGAGCCAAGCCCTGACTCTGCACAAGGGCTGCTGGAAAGGTCCCATATGCCCAAGAATGATCTGTAGGGAGCGAAAGTCAGCATGGAGAGTGAGTGTGGGTTCTGTGAGTGCAATTACACCGCGCAGGTGATGAAAACGCAGAGCGACTGAGCCCTGCAGGGTGCGTGGGACCAGGCAGTGGCTGCACCATCAGCTCTGCAGGTCGGCTTTGACTGATGAATGTTGCCCAGAAAGAGGTCGATTAAGCCCACGGCAGCTCAGGACTGCCGATAGCCATCAGTTGAAAGTTTTGCTTCTGTTTTACATTCCATTAAGTAATTTAAATGCTTGGATTGAGTAAGGCCTCGGTCCCCTAACGCATCTGCTTTATTAAATGCAAATACAAGCTTAGGAAGATATGTTTTTTGAAAAGAAAACCAAACTATTGTGTTTTATTCCCTAGAAAGTCAGATACTAAAGAAAAAAAAACATGCGTTAGTTTAATTAAATCTATGACTTTATTAATCAGGAATTCAACAGGTTCTAGGGAGAATCTTTTCTTTCACAAGTGGGATTTGATATGTCTTGTTGTACTGAGTAATTTTAGATAAATTTTGTTAAATTTAGAGCTGGGAAAGCAGGGTCTGTTCCCTCTAATTTGATGTTGCTTTACTAACAGTGCCTTCACCCCAGATTTCGGGATGCAGACCAGGAGGGATGTGTTCTCCCACTATCAATGTTTAGACAGAGGAAGTCGTGTATGTGCACGATCATTTTTTTTGACCACATTATCCCCACTATCTAATCACAGAGAAAGCTCTTCCAAGGGCCAGGCTAACAGAGTTTAGGAGATCAGAAATATCAGTGCCTGAGTAGATAACTCTGATTGCTCAAAGAATACAGCATGCTCTGTCTTATTTGACAGAGAACAAATGAAATTTGATTTTGATGTTTGGATGCACTCGAGCTGTATGAGGTTGGGTGTACATCCATCTGTCACTGTGTGGGGAGAATTTACAAACTCTATCCTTGCCTAGCCCAGTCTTGCTTGTCTTTTCTCAAAGTATAAAGTGTTATATTCAGAATAACCTGTATATATAGGATAAATAAGCTATCAAGAAATGTAATGTGGTTTTTGATGCTGTCCTTCCACTGGGCCTCTTTTCGGAACCCTGTCAATTCCTGGGACAAACTGGAAAAGGCAGCTCTGAGGCAGATGGCAGGATAACTGCAGTGGAAGAAAGGACCAGGTATTTGAAAGTGTTCAGGATTGGGAATTTCGGCTTAAATCCCGAAGAAATGATTCCAAAACAATGGTAAAATGAGGATACATTGTTTTTCCCCCTGGCTCCGCAGCTTGTCAGTGAAGTGCCGCTATTGTGTGTGACAAGGATAAAGGGAAGGATGCTCAGGCAGCAGGAGGATGCCAGGGAGAATCGGGGTCTGAGTCAAAGCTTGAATGGGATCACAACTCCTACTCACAGTAATTAGCTCACTGTGTGCATTCAGGGAAGAACAAAGCGATGAATCCTGTTACAAAACCCCAAATTCCAGGCATGTTCTGTAGACCAGGAGCGGAGATAAATCTGCTCTTTACTCGCGTTTAGCGAGAACCACAGAATCCAACAAATCTTTCCTGACTAAGCCCATGCTTAACAGCTGGGAACCTGTTCTCCCTGGGTCACACCTGCTGGCTGCAAATGATTTATTTGTGATTTACGTAAGCATGAGTGGAAAATACGGCCTGATTGCTCTCCCTGAGTACTGCTGAGGAGGTGAGTACAGTAAAGAAAATTTAGTGGTTCTACACCAAGGTCTTACAAGAAAAATAAAAAAAGTCATATTTTAATGGTACCTTCACAAATTCACCAGGACTAAAGCACTTAAATAAAGGATATTTGCTTATTTTTAAACAATTTGCTTTGTGGAGGTGTTCAGCAAATTCGGTACAGAATAATCTAGCAGAGAAAGTGGAACATTTAAAGCAAAATTTGAAAAGGAATAGGACCATGCAGCTGAAAAATAAGCATTATTTTAACTGGAGAAGGATATATTTTCTGTTTGGTTGAACAGTTATAAAAGTCTGTGTTCATTTATATATTTATTTATTTAACACAAAAATTTTATATAATATACAGCAAAGTTCAGGATAAGCCTTCCACTACAGAAAGTTCAGTTAATTGAATTGTCTGACAACCTGATTGTCAATGTTGCATATTTTTCTCTGGAATACTTTGTCCCTGAATCCTTTTATAGCTTAGAATGACCTTTATTCCTAATGGTTTCCAAGTAACATTTTGTTACATTTAAGAATTAGACTAGAATCAATCTTTAACCCCAGAATGTGACATTCTCCCCAAAACACTGGGTTCACTCTCAGGATCAGTTGAGATGAGATAGACAGGCTTGACTTCAAGCATTTCATTGACTAATTACAAAAATTTATAGGTTTACCACGAAAAAAATCTAAATAGTTGTTTTGCACTCCATGTACTAAGACCCAAATTGTTGTTTACATCAAGCAATTGAAGGAAGCAAACAAGATGAACGTCAACTCTTTTCCTTTTGTTGTTTTTCTTCAATTTTACATCCCAATGTGGTCTAGTACCCTGAGATGTCGTGTCACTAGACACAGCCCAGGAAAGCTCCAAATTCCTGTTCTCAGATGCTTTAATGAACTCTGCATCCTTGCAAACTCATCTCTGCCCAAATTACTCTTATATTTTCCTCAAACTGATACCACCAATTTTCATCCTATTAGTGGAGCTTTAGCCTGAAGACGGTTTCTAACAAAGGCAATTCCTGCAGGTACCCTAAATGTTCCAAGTGCTTAAAAATATCATTGTCTTCCTTTACAACTATCAGGCAAGGTTATTAATAAAGTCCTTACAGACTTTGATTAATGAATCTGCACCACTCATTCCCTTCTGTCAAGCAAATTTCTGAAGCCTAGTTTTTTCTCCTCGCAATTTTGCAATACCTAATCTTTTAGAAAATCAATGCACATGGCTGTTGGTTAAATGTTGCTTCTTCCTGACCTCCCTTTGAATTGGCAAACTGCTCAACATGACACAGAGACACGTGGGGTAATTTACTTTAAATGTTTAGGATCTCGTTGCATTTCATGGTAAATTGGACACAAAAAATTTTGTGAGTTTTACCCTGGATTATATTAATTAGGTGTTTTGTTTCTGTTGTGAGTAAAACCCTTGCAGGAGAGAAAAATGTGGGCTGTGGAATGTGCTGCCACAGTGTAAAAATTGCCTGGCTTGTGTTACAGAGGGCTTTATCTGTTTCAAAGCCATTGAGGAGGGAAATCATTTGAATTGATTGTGTAGTAATGTTCTAGCATATAAAATCAGAAAAATGTCAGCTATAGAACACTGGATGTAACAGGTGAGTTGCTCTTCAGACATCTGTCAGTAGTGTTGGGGCTGTGTTGTCATAAAGTTTGACTGATGTGATAGCCATGGCTTCCTGCTGACAAGTTTGGAATGTCCTTGAAATTTATAAATATTGTCAATGGCAAATTCCTATGGAAAAATGTTAAACTGAGAGGTATTCTATAAGAAATCTCATTTTGAGAAAGAAGTTGATATTCATTGCAAATAAAAATTTGTTCTTGAATTGCTGAAAATAATCCTAGCTTAACTGCCTCAGATAGGTGCAAAAAAGTCAAATCCTGATTAATGTTAATATTTTCAAACACAGAGTCAGTACAGACACTTTGCAAGGAGGGTCTACCTGATCTCGAATCCGTCGTGAGCCTGATCAGAGCAGGACAAAGAAATAAAATAATAACCAAAGGGGATCATTAAAGTGAGATGAATAGCTACACACACAGAGATTAAAAGATCCACTGATTTCATTTAATAACAGAAACAAATTAAAGTACTTGTGAGATGTTTGCATTGATTTTAGAACCACAGCTCCATATATATTCATAAATCACATATTACATATAAAATAACTTCATTGGCTAAGCAGTATTTTAATTGGGAAGGTAAACGCTTCAGAATTAAGAAATGCTAAGTGTGTGATTGTCTGCAATTTTATTTTTGTCCTTTGCATGTCTGTTCTATGATAGCTCACCTAGGTGTTGCTGTGGGGCCGCAGCAGTGGTCAGAGTGTTTAAATTTCAAATTTGAGAATTTTTCTTAATTCTGACATCTTGAGTGGTGGTGATAAGGCTTCCAAAGAAGTACTCTCGTGTCTGATTTTTCAGCTTTCTGCTTTTGTGTTCCTCCTGCTCAGGACACGCTCAGTCTTGGGTAGGAAGTAGCAACATGATGCTGAGAGCTACAGCTCCTCTTGGATGCTCAGGTCCTCTCTGGGAAAAACACCAAATGAGATGAAGTTGCCATGGTTTTTCTCTTTTTTAACATGTTTTTTTGGAAAGTTGTATGCCCAGTAAAGCTGCTGTGAGCTCACTGCTCGTCTCACAGTTTGAGTTAGAGCCACAGAATCACAGATTCTTTTAGGGTTGGAAAAGCCCTTTAAGATCATTGAGTCCAACCATCCCCCCGCACTGCCAAGGCCACCACCAACCCATGTCTCCAAGTGCCACATCCACACAGCTTTTAAATCCCTCCAGGGATGGGAACTCCACCTCTGCCCTGGGCAGCTGTGCCAGGGATTGGCAACAATTTTGGTGAAGAAATTGTTCCTAAAAGCCAACCTACACCTTCTCTGGCACACCTTAAGGTTTAGATGGCACAACCAACTGGTTTAGATGGATAAGCTTAGATGAATATGGGGATAATATTGGAGTTGTTTTATAATTCTTCAAAACGGCTCATCTTGGAAAGGGAACAGTGTTACTGCTGGTTTAAGAAAGGGAGCAGAAGTGTATAAGACTTCACCCCACAGCTCTTTAAATTCTCCTGACTCTCAGATGGAGTAGTGCTCTCACTGTGGCTTGTAGATGTGATTCAGCTGCAGGCTGTGTTGTATGTGGTGGCCAGGTACAAGGAAAACATGCTCTACATAACATGAGCTTTATAGAAATTCTAATTTTTCAGAGAAAAAGGTGCTGTTGGAAGCCTCCAACCAACTCCCAATGGACTTGCTGACATAATGATCGGGGTTTAACAAAAATTTCAAAAATGCTTATTTCTGATGCATTATTTAGTTAATAAGAATTTTTATTGTAATTGCCAGTGCTACAGCAATAAAAGCAATGTATTATAAAATAACTCACCATGAGGAAAAACCACCTATGAAATAAAGGCCCCATAACAGCACAGCTCCTTCCCTCTGTCCTAACTTGTATCACTTAGATACCACAGAAGGCTCTGATTTAAATGCATGTATATTGTGTTTCTTTAATCTCATTATAAAGTTAAAGAAAAAATACTGAGAAATTCATTTGGATAGAGCCAAAGAAGACTAAAGCTGAGAAATTGATTCCTTTGTAGGTCTTGTGATTGATTTTAAATTATGCCAAAGGAAGCACCTCCATTCCCTTCATTCAGAAGCAAAGGCCCACGTTTCCATCACAGACTCACCCCAGCACTGACTGAATTTTTAAAGTCCACAGCCAGAGAAGGTAACAGGGAGGAGGAGACGTGAGATTTTTAGTGAAATCCTTTTTATCTCTACTGAGCGCCAGGCAAAGACATTTGCTGGAAGGATTCAGAGACTCTGAGAGGAGTGTGGTTATTAGACCTGTTCAACAGCTGCTTTTGAAACTCTGCAGAAAGTTTCCTGTGAGAAGAGTGTGAGGCTCTCAGGCTCACCATTCAAACTGGGGAGAAGTGGAGAATCCAGTTAGCAAACAGCCTCTTTTAAGGTCATGTTAAAGCCTCATTCTGTGGGATGGTCATAACAGACATCTGTGGATATACTGTATTTGGAAATTTGCAGCAAAATATAGTCCTGTCAGCAGAGGGTTTTTAAATATGGAACAGGAAAAATTTAAAACCTTGCAGCTTTATTTAATGAGTTTTAAAGAATGAATCCTGAAATGCTTGAAAATATTTAAAGATAAAATAAAGAATTCCTCGCTGCAGTAAATAATGGGGTATTTCCTCTGAGGCTGCCTGGCAGCTGGTGCTGTTGTTTTCTGGTTTTTTTGGTCAATGCTAAGTCAGTGAGTTCCCTCGTGTCAGTAAGATGGAGGGCAGGGAAATGTGGCTGGGGGCTCCATCCAGCAATCTGTGTTATCCCTTGCCCAGCTGGCTGGCGCTTGGCAATGTTTTCTGCTCGTTTTGAGTGATTAAACCCAGATTTCTTGGTGCCAGTCAATGTTCACTTAATGTCACACACACAGAGCAATATAAAACACAGAAAAGACTTCATGAAAAAACAGAAGACCCGTATGTAGAAGTAGCATTAAATATTTTGGCTATTTTAACCTTGTTTCCTGCAAGTTTGACAGGATGGAGTTCTCAGAATGTGGTTGGTGGGACTCAACCCATTGCATTGGCCCTGTGAATGTAGAAATCTGAGTTATTTGCTCAGAGTGTGTCCAAGTGAATCCCAGGGGTGAGCTGGAGCTGTGGCTTGTTCTCTGCATCATGGTTTTGCCTGATTTTTGTGGCTCAGTGATTTAGTGGTGATATTAAATAAAGCAGGACCGATCTGGTCCTGCAGTTTTGTAAAGAAATGTAAATAAAAGTGGCTATGGACAAAACGTGATGTAAAAAGTGATTTATCTCACCAGTTAATAAGGAAAAGACATGGTTACTGTGATCTTTGATTTCACTATTTTGGAAACACATATTGGTGGAATGAGAGAATAAATGTATTAAAAGGCACATCAGATGGTCATAAATGCCATGCAGCATTCTGTCACATCATTTGTGGTTTATTTTTCCTGTATTGTTTTCTCTCCCTACACAGTGAACATTCTCTGGGTTTTTTTGGGTCAGGGAAAGCACAGCAGCATTTCTGGGAATCTCAAAAGTTCTGTGTATTCTGGGATTGTGTAATAAAGCAAAATGTGATACAAGGGGCCCATAAACACTCAGTTAAAATCAGCGAGAGCACTGCATCTCACTTTTCTCCCACCTGTTGGATGTTTTCTTTTGTGTCCTGGTAACGCCAGGGTAGTCCATACAGCCCCTATTTTATACTTTTGCAATTAATGTCTTTTGTTCAATAAAATCACCTCAGGAGAATATGTTACTTCTGAGGAAAATTAAACAACATTTTTGCTGCATCTTGAAAAAACTCTCAGCATGTGTCTCTGGTAGATCTATTTCTTCTTCCTCTTCAGTAACAAACCCCAAAGTAGCACGTGAGTAAGCTGTGTTGCAGATATATTACTATTGTTCCTGCAGGGTAGGTGATTGCAATCTTTTAGAGTAAATTCCAAAAAAAAAAAAAATGAACTGCTCCAATAAATTTGGTGTTTTACAATGAACACACTCAACATGTTCATCTTTTATATGGTCATTGTCTGGAAGAAATATCCATGGTGGGTAGTTAAGACACCCCTGTAAGGCACTAGAGCCTTGTGCTTTCTATTTCAAATTAGGACAGCCAAGCAGTTTTATTCTTTAAGGCTGCTGTAAAACCTTTAAAAAAAAAAAAAATCTAAATGAAAGGTATTAAATGGCAGCGTTACATAAAGGTGTGTTTCATTAAAATCTTCCTGGAAGGTGATTCTGTTTTTTAACTCTTGCTGTATTTCCGAAGGTACGGTATAAATCTGGGGAATTTCTACTGGCACTGAACAAGCCTTGCACATTTATTGCTTAATTGAAGATAATTGGCCTGGCTGTAGAAGTGTACACCTGGCCATTCCAAGATCACGACATATAAAGGTTAAGTATCACTTCCAGTAAAATCCTCTCAGGGAATTTGAAAGTTGCAAAGCAAAATTTGGTAAGATATCCAATTTTCTTGCTGACTGCGATCTTTCTGTTTTTTAATTTAAGGTTAATACAGCATTTGAATTTATTTATAACACATGTGCCCCGACAAAAATTATTATTAAAGCAAAAATTATTATTAATGTCACTTTAATAACTGGATTAATTTTGGGCTTTTTTTTTTTCTGAATGGCTTGTCAATTGTTAAAGCTGTGTCAGTATAATGTAACTATTTGAAATAGAATAGGACAATAAAGATATTCTTCCATTAAAACAGAAATAATAGGAAAAAAGTTTAATATTTCCATCAGCAAATTGATTTCATTATTGGAGAAACCAAATTGTGAAATAACTACTATTCAGAATCACTATAGTAAGAAATTCATAAATATTTATTTGGCATTGCCACCTCAAAACTATATACCATAATTTTATGATATAATGTATTTTGTGTGCTGCTATAATAAACACTGTGACTGAGTTAACTCTCAGCTGGCACTGGATTGAGCTTGATGCCTGTGCGGGGAAACTCTATCAAAAAAATAAACTTTGCATCTTCCAGCTGTAGGTTTGCCATGGGGACACACTGGAATTTCTACTTCTCCATGTGCCACCTAGAAATGAAATATATTAACTTGTATCACAGTTCTATCAGAAAGCAGGATTTTTAGGTATTTATGACTAAGCTGTAAATGTTGTTTCTGAGCGAAATGCAGAGATTTCCATCTTCTCTAACAAGTTTGTCTCTCCCATTTTCAGACAGAACCAATTTGTTTTATTATATTGTGTCGTTAATGGGTGCAAACACACCATGAAAGATTGCACAGGTCCTCGTGTAATGTGGGCATCTCTGTTACCTCAGGGAAGGGTAAATCAGACAATCTCTAGTTTGCAATTAGATTGGAAGGTCCAAGTTAACATTGAATATATCAGCCCTTTGCCCTCTTCTATCTGTGCAAACATCCCACACAAGCCAGCAGTCCTACTTTTGAGTGACCTCACAGACAACTGGATAATAAGCTGAAAGTTAAGGTAGATTAAAGAAAAGAAAAAGGAGAAAATTAATATTTAAACAACTTGATTATCAGTGTTGGCACAAGAAAGGTGCTGGAAGTATGTGGCCAACACAAGAGGAGATCTTAAACCTTCATAAAACTGTGTGTTCAATTTTATTTCTTTGCCATAGCAAGGCCAAGAGTTTCATTTCAAGGGAAATGGGGAAGGATTTGCACTCTTTTCCCAGTGGCATGTACTGTTCATCTTCACTTTTCATCATGTTACGAGCTGCCAGGGATCATTTATTGCCACATGAATAATTAGAAAATGTTCCTATGCAGGTGTATGTGCTCTCTGCTAATCACATTTGTCCTTCTATAGTCAGGGCAAAGAGAGGATTAGAGAATGTGATTTTCACAACACTCTGTTAATTGCTCCAGCATCTGATAGACTTTTAAAACCAAAAGCCCCCTTATTACTGAGTTGGTGTTAAAACATTGACATTTAAATAGAAAATTCCATTTGTATGCACATATATGTGGGCTGTTTCCATCATGAATATTCTCCCGGAATATAATTTCCTTACTTATTAGTAAGGTTTTAATTCAGAATTTATTGTCCTATGGAATCCATGACTCAATTTCTTTGTGCAGGGGGTCACTGCTGCTTCCTGATGGGAACAGAGCAATATCTCCTGCAGGAACAAAAACCTTGAGTTTGTAGCTGTGCTGTGCTGAGTGCTGAGCAGCCACTCCACTCCCAGCACAATCATGAAGGGTATCACTGCAGCTCTCAGTAGTTTCTGACTGATTTCATGAGTAGTGCTTGCTGTGGCACTGAGGTTTTTTAGCTCAACATATAGATATATATAAAAAAAAAAATTTTCCCCATAAAAATAACCTTCTGGAGGAGGCAGAGTATTACTCCAGCAGTGAAATCCCAAAGACTTACACTGGGAAGACATGTAAGAGGTTTTATTGGTGGTATTTATAGATCTTTTGCACTAGAGGAACTGTAGAAAAAGCCTGTGGTGAGGCTGAGAGCTTGGCTGGGAGGGCTGGCTCTTACCTGGAGGATGCTGCACCTTTGCTCTGCTCTGAAAGGCTTGAAAATAGTAATGCTTATGTGTGATACAGGGCAAGATCAGGTATTGATTAATAACAGTTAGGGATAACCTGCAGGGAGGTATTTTTCCACTCACCCCTGAGACATCAAAATTATGGTGCTGGCTTCAGTAAAGCTGCAATAAACTCTGTTTTCAGGCTTTTGTAATGCAGTGCAGAGGAATATCTGAGAGCATTTTTGGGTTAAGCCTGACATACTGTAGAAATGCCTCAATATGTATGCAACCAGTTTTCAAATAGCCTAACTGCAGTTTTTGGTCTTTTTGTTGGTTGGTTTTTGGTTTTTTTTTCTTCTTCTTTTTATTTCTTAAATGGGAAATGCATTGAGCATTGCACCAGCCAGGTATTTTATTTTCAAAGGTAGGTTAATGCATATACCAGAGTGGGCCAACTTGAAATCCTGACCAGAGCTTCAGTGCCTTTTATTAATGCAATTATTGTCTTTTATTTTTTGACAAAGCTAATAATGCTTGTGGAGAGATATTGGGATCCTTTAGGATCTGAACTTCCATAATGAAAAGATGCACCCTGCTGCAAGAAGTTTATCTTAAACTTAGTTCTGCAACTGAGTGTGGAGTCATGGCCTCAGTTTTTTTCAACATTTATATGGGAGAAGGAGGGTGGAGAGCTCACAGACAGGTAAAGCTGGTGGATACACACACGTGAATGAGCTCTTGGTTTTAGATTGTTGGAAACTCTTTCCTCCAAGGTCAAGTGAAACTTGGTTTCTGCCAGAAATGTGCAGCCTGTGCACATATGTCAGTAAACCATTTTTATGGGCTCTGTCTCTCAAAATCTCTGGCTGGTATAAACTTCTTCAGCTTATGCCAGTAGGAAGCACATTTTGCCTTTACTTCATTAAAGATTGTAGAATAACGTTTCTGAGGCAAAAACTAAAGAGGCAATGAAAGGGGCTTTTGTTTTTTCATATTTTAGCAAAGAGAACCTTCCGTCACCGCTTGTGCTAAAGGTGGTGTGACTGTATGGAGAGCAGAACCTTCACTGGAGCTGGATTTGGGGGAACAGCCTGTGGGAGCTGGGGAAGGGGCTCAGCCTGGAGAAAAGGAGGCTCAGGGGGGCCCTTGTGGCTCTGCACAACTCCCTGACAGGAGGGAGCAGCCGGGGGGGTCGGGCTCTGCTCCCAGAGAACAGGGACAGGAGGAGAGGGAACGGCCTCAAATTGTACAAGGGAAGATTTATACTGGATTTTAGGGAACATTTTGTCCCTGAAAGGGCTATCAAACACTGGAACAGGCTGCTCAGGCCAGCGCTTGAGTCACCATCCCTGGAGGTGTTTAAGATGTGTGGATGTGGCACTTGGGGACATGGGTTAATGCTGGACTTGGCAGTGCTGGGGGAATAGTTGGACTCGATGATCTTAAGGTCTTTTCAACCTAAATGATTCAGTGCTTCTAAAAGCCTAGTTTGAATGACTCTGAACATGCCTGGGATCATCCTGACCTGGCCAAAAAAGGATGGGGCCTTGCAAGGAGAGAGGGTCATCCAGAAGAGAAAAGTCTGAATCCGAGTTCAGGATACACCTTACAAAGGAGTAAAGACATAAAATAGCTTTATAGTGGCCTGAGTATGGGGTTGGCCAAGAGGAAAAAAGTGTTTGTGTAAGAAAAGTATCTCAAAAAGGGAACAGCTTGGTCCCCCAGCCTGCATCTGCATCTGTGTCTGGCTGTCACTGAAGAATAATTGCCGAGGCATCGTGCTGGGACACGCTTCCTGAGAAGATCCATGAGCAGCAATCAGGTGGGCACAGCCCCCTGGACAGCTTGTTTTGTGGACACCAAACATTTATCTCCCTCACAGGAGATGAATGATGAATGTGGCAAGCACAGGCTGGCCAGTCTGTCCCTCAGGCACAGCCTGCGGATGGCATTCCCTCAGAGCCCTGGGATGTCTGGAGATGTCATCCTTTAGGGATGTTTTAGAGGGGACTTGCTCTGCTCCAACTCTTCTAATGATGAGCAGCAGTTCTTGTTCCTCCTGAGCCACACTGAGCACCTGCCTGAGCTGCAAACTGGTCTCAGCAAAGTTCTCTTTCCCTTCGTTAGTCCAAAATCCCTGTTTGCAAAAGGCCTTTCCTGCACTCCAGGTGTATCTCCTCCCAGCCCTCAACTCAGCTGTCAGGTTATGCAAATGCACGTGGTGATTTGGTCAGTGGTGGCCACCAGCCCAGGGAAGGTAAACCCGAACCAGTCTCCAGCAGGTTTTGCAGCTCCCATTTGGAGGATTGCCTCCGACACGGAGCACATGCTGGTGCCCAGCATGTTCTGCCCACCAGCTGCTCTAAGCACCCTTCCTGGGCCTGTTCATGGTGCTGCCTCCCACTCCAGATTTTGAATGTGCTCAGCTGTTTGAGAATCTGAAACTCAGACATCTACAAATTCAATCCAAATCTAACATTAAACCCTTGGATGCTGCCCCAAGTCACTACAGTGCATAAGATACTCCCATCTGTCCTTTATTACCATTTGTATTAAAATAATTTTTCCAGGTATTTGGACATCCAAATAGCCAACAATACACACCAGCTTAGCAGTTGTGTCAATCAGCAGTTGTGCATCTTCACTGTAATCTCTTGAGTTAAGCAATTTCACTGTTACCTATTTTTTAAAATATTTGGTATGCCAGCTTTAAAATCATGTTAAAATTAAACAGTAGCTTTCAAAAAGC
>VZTJ01003580.1:2124607-2216014 GCA_013397795.1 Orthonyx spaldingii
GAAGAATATACAAGGAACTGTGGCAAATAATTAAACATTCTAATTTGAGATAATCTTTGATTAATGAAGAAGCTGCTTTCAAATGCTCTTCTCTGGCTCTAATAATTGATCTCTAATTGTCCCATCTAAAGGTTATGTATTGCCTTTCCTCCTGCTTGTGTCCTCCTAATGCCTTATAACTCAGATCAAGCTATTAGCAATGTTCATTAATTCCTCTGGAAAATGCTGTGAACTTTCCAAACTGCAAAAAAAAAAAAAAAAAAAAAAAGTTTTTTCAAAAACAAAGTNCTGCAAAAAAAAAAAAAAATAGTTCTTTCTAAAACCAAGTTTAGTTTTGTAGCAGTTTTGAGACTCTCGAGAAAACCACACCAAATGATGTCACAAACATGACGTGTAATTTTTCAGTTCTAAATTATTTTAGTATTTACATCTAAACTATTTGAGGATGTTGGACAGAGGAGGTGTAGGAGGACAACCTAATTAAAAATAACAGAACAGATGCTTTTTGTTCTCTTACTGCACGCAAGCAGGTGGTGGATTTGCAATTAAGTGCATGATGTCTGAGTGGTAAGTGCCTTTATGCAAAAATTGGAAAACTGTGAAATGTAGGATCTGGTGAAGTGTTTGTGGTAGAAGAAGAACTCTGGGTTGTTACAAAGGAATTTTACTTGGATCTCTAACAAGTTGGCACAACTAAACATTTATTTCATTGTGTACCTGAGAGATGAGGCTTCCCCATAAGTAGTTAATTAATTTCTGGAATAAGCTGCATTTCAATCTTATTCTGCTTTAGTTACATAAACCCTTTTAACCTGCTGCTTTGCAGACTTCCTTTTGTAAGGTCAGAGAAATATCGCTAAATTTCTTTGTTTTTCCTACCAGATATTGAATTATGTGCCTCAGATATTTATGTGTCTGGTGCTTGACCACAGCACGACAGCACCAAAGGCTTGTGATTACCCAGCACAGTTTCTTCATAGCTTGATATTAAAATATGCATAAGGTACTTGCATGAGCACAGGTTCTTACAAATATGTCTAATTAACACAGTTTGAAAATGTTGTTACTTCCTTTGCTCCTGAAATTTCCAGTCTAATTTCATTAAAAGTGAAATACTTATTCATGTGCTGCTTTCCCCAATTTTGGCTTAATTGTTTCCAGTCCGTACAGCCTGGCTGTCTGGAGATGTTTATTACCAAGTAAATGTATTCTGGAAGGAGAGAGCCTGGCTAAATTGCTGGAAAGAAAAATTCTACAATCTGACCTTATCAAGGCAGGATCCAGAAGGTTCTTATTTTTCATTTTGACTGCGGACCGTTAGCGAGGCAAAAAACAATCCAAAGAAGTTAACTAAAGTCTATCACAACAGTCAGTGGTGCTGGGGAAAGGGGAAAAAAGACAGAAAGAAAGCAAAAAAAGAGCAGCACTGTCAGACACTTATAATCCATTCAGCAGAATAGCAGAAAAAGCATTGCATATCCTGGAATGATACAAAGATATTTTCTTCCCACTTTGGAAAACACAAATCTCTTCCAGGCAAACGCACTTGGTATTTAGGGAATCTTTGAGCATACTTTAAGGATATGATAACACAAAATGAGAGTACGGCTTCAAAGTGTTCAATAATCTATTTTGAGTGATCTTTAGCAACTCTCCTAAGCATTTATAGGTTGCTAGAGGGAAATGCACTTTTCAAAGATCATGAGCAGTCCCTATGGAGACCTGTAACCTTCCTCAGAGCAATTCACCGCATCCCGATAGGTCTGATCACAGCACAAGGGAGACAGCCAGTGGGAAAGAAACGCTCTGGGAATACTAATGGGAGCCCTGTGACTGCTGAGTCACCGCCTGGAACCAGGGAGGGGGCAAACAAAGGGTTATTCGGGGATTATAAATATCAATAAGAAGTTAAGTATTGGCTAAAGCTTCGTTTAGACCTTGGCCGGTTTGTGGTCTGATTTGCTGCCTAATCAGTTTATTGGTGAATCAAACAAAGATAAAATCTGTACTTAGGGAGGGCTGGGAGGTTCGACTCTGGGGCTGGGGAAAGGAGGAGTGAGCGTGTGGATAGCGAAAACCTCCTCCGAGCAGCACAGGAACACGTGTTCGTTCTTCTAGGCAGAGTTTGGTACTGATGTGTCACTCCTGTGCAACCTGCTGGGTTTGTGAATAAAGCACAAGCTTTTCTCCTCACCTCTGGCCCCTTGCAAGAGCTGTGCTGTGCCCTGGTGGCCTTACAGCTTGTTGCTTTTCTCGTGTTATTTGGCATTAGAGTGTTTTCCAGGATTTTCAGCTTTGCCAAGGAGATCTGTCACTGTTTGTGTGTGTGTGCTGTGTCTTATCACAGGATGTGTGTGACTGTATCCCCTTCCTAAGCCACTGCTGGCCTCTCTCGGGTGTCACACGCCGCTTTGCTGCCTGTCACCATCCTTTCTGTGCTGTTGGTTCCTCTGCTGATTCAAGGCCATCCAGAACAGTAGTGTGCTATTTAAATCAAGCAGAGACCAGCCTTGCAAGTTCAGTTTTTGGAGGGTGCAGATCCACATGATGCTTCATGAACCTGTACCATGTTATGTGTGGCGTTTGGGGTTTTAAATTTAATTTTATCTTATCTCATCTTATTATCTTTTATTTTATTTTTCATACAGCCCACATGTAGTACAAGCTCAGCTTGTTATTTTCTGTCCCGCCTTTTCTTCCTTCTCCCCTCTCTGAGCCCTTGTTCCAGGTGGTAACTGCTGCAAGAGCTTAAAAATAAGAGTGAAAAGTGTGAAGTGCATTCGCTTTTATGGAGCTGCAAACAACCAGGGGAAGGAGGAAAAAGGCACCGGGATTGTTTTTCTGCCTCAGTTCAGTTCATGTCCTCAGCGGTTTGTCAGCCTGCAGTGGTGTGAAGAGCATCATAAAAGACATGGTAAGCAAACATTTAGGACAAAGGAAAGTTCTGGTGTTGTGGGAAGCCTCTCAGGGAGGTGTTGTTGTTATCCCATTGCATCTGGCTTGTAGGTGGTGCCTGATTTCCCCTTCCTCAGAAGCTCTGTGACCACAGGCAGGAAATGTGCTACGAGCAGATGGAGAAGTTGGCAGTGACGTTGTTCTGTGAGATCTGGACACACAGCTGGTCACCTGTGGGGTGAGGAAACTGTGGCTACATAGAAAGAAGCTTCATCTGATGCACAGACACCTTTGAGAGGACCTTGCAGAAAGAGGAGTTAGGAGGCTTGCGGGAAATCCATCCCCAAGGCACTCACTTTGACTTTTAAGATTTTTATAAAACATAACAAGCAGCTGCTATGAGCAAAGGGGGTGCCATGAGCAAAGGGGGTGCCACGTCCCCCATTTTGCTTTCAGTCTCTCAAATGCCCCCTTGGCCATCACACTACTGCTCCCCCAGCAAGGGACAGGCACATCCCCTCTGCTGTCCCTGCCTTTGGTAAAACCACTCGAAATGTCCTTGCTGTCCAGAGCAAACACTGAGACCAAATATTTGACCAGAGGTGGGGGAGAGCTCTTATTCTTTGCAAAACATTAAGATCAACAACAGTGATAACCCATCCCTTATAGCAAGAGGCTTTAAAAAAAAAAAGTATGTGTACATCCAGCCTGGAAATGCAGGTGAGGGCACTCGAGGTACAGTTGTCTTGTATTAGTAGCAGCTAACTTGGAGAGACACAAGGAAATTTCATCTATTCAAAATGTGTTCTGCTGCTGCAGCTACCATGGAGTTATAAGAGCCATGGGGAGTTACTGCTTTTGTTTCCTTCACATGAAAATCACTTGACTCTCATTCCCTTATTGTCCCTCTCTGGGTATTGCTATTACCAGTGCAGTGGTGCAATAGTTCTCCTTAAATGTTACTGCAGAAAAGTAAATAATTTCTTATTTCTGTGATTTTTTCTTTGTAGAGGCACTACTTTGAGAATAGATTTTAAAGGACAAATATTATGTTTAATGACTCAGAAAGAAATGAAAATGGTAACTGATACAAAGCCTGAAGGAAAACAATATTAGGAGCAGGTCACATAATAGGAAAAACCCATATGTATTTAGGAAGATGTGCCAAACATCCTGACTGAAAAGAAAATAGGGAAAATCCATTCAGACAAGGAAGCTCAGGAGCTCATTTTGGCTACTCAAAGGGCAGTTAATTATTTAGCAGGAGCTACTAATGACTGCTTCATAAATAAATAAAAAATAAACACTGGATCATCATTATAGGGAGTTAAGTCTCTATAAAATAAAGTTTAATGGACTGAGTGAGGATTTTCCAGTCTTAATCAGAAGACCAAAAGTTAGAAACAGACAACCAGAGCAATCCACTCCCGCAAATAGGCCAAATAGACATGTTCCCTTCAAATCACTTCAGAGGGATAAAGCAGCTCCCTGGGGTCAGAGGGGGAGGGAGGGGAACCAGCTAAGTGAGGGCAGGTGTAGGGCATCCTCATCACACAGGGTTTAAATGTGACCTGATGTAACAGAGGAGTTTTCACCAGAGCAGGAGTGTTGATGGAGTGGAGAGAAAACAAAAGTGATAAGAAAGTTGTTACAGCAAGCTCAGCAGGGAGGAGACCAAAGGTTTTATGCTGTTGTTTACTGAGCAATTGCTGTGAAGCCTGAGGTGAAATGCATCGTGCCATCACAAGGTGCAGATGGCATGCTCTAAAAAATAGCTGTGGGCCTTGCCTTGTAAATACAGACAATCTTGGGTTTTCTAAGCATCTGTGCCTGAGCAGAGCTCTTGTGCTGCAGGTGCAGTATGTGCTGCTTGGGCACATCATGGCTTTGCTGCTCCTTTTCTGACTGTGAGAACCACAGAGTTTTCCTGCCTGAGGGTCTTCCAGGCTGGCTCATTCTGGGTAAGACCTGCCTATTCCTGTTACAGAGAATCCTTCTTTGTTTGCAGGATCATTTTACCCTCTTGACAGTAAGGAGGCTCTGGGCTAGCACTGCTAAGGCAAGATTCCATGACCCGATGGACCCAGTGTCCTGGCATCCCATCTGGCATGGGGTGAGTTTGCTTTAGGGTGCCCTTGGTTATTTGTTGTTGTCACATGTCCTCAGAAGAAGGCATATGTTTTGTCAAATTAATTTGTTACTACTTTTACTGGTGCTCCTGTGGAAAAACTCACACGCTTCCTTCCATCAAGGGACAAAGCACCCACAGCTGGGGCTTGAATGGTTTCTGCTCAGTCTGGGAGTGGCAGTGATGGATGGCAGAAGGGCACAGCAAATATTGGGGTGAAGGCAGAGATGAAGCAGTCTCAGCACACTCGTGGGTGTGGCTGCAGTGTGTGGCTCTATGTAGTTACGAGGCAGGAGCTGTGTTGGTGTGGGAAATGTGTTTTCCTGCCCGCCCCTCACTCTCTTTTCTACTCCACACAGCCCTTAGCTACAGACATGCAGAGCTCCTTTTATTCGTCTTTGTCCTTCTCTGTCAGATGTTCCTGCTTTCCCATCACTCTCCTAACAGATCCTTTGAGGGGGTGAGGGCTGAGCTGCCCTCGGTTGCATTCTCTGCCCCATCAACCTGTGCCCACTGGGACTTTGGCCACCTCGTGTGGCCTCACTCCCTTGCACATTGGCCTTGCTGTAACTTACAGCAGCTCCTTCTCTTCCTGTGCTCTGGCTGCTGCACAGCAACACAGGAAAAAAAACCAAAACACCAGATCATTTCACTAGTTCTGCAGCTACAAAAATGTATCTGGGCTATATGTTTGCTGATGTTTGAGTCTTGAATTTAGGGGCAAAGTTTTTTGGCTCAGTTTTTCTTTCATTCCATCAGAAGGGCTGGGAAGAAGGGGTCAATATTCCAATTCTCATAAAAGTCTGTCAACATATGGCCTTTGCCAGCACAGCTGCTTTCCTGCCACCATTGACAATCAAGGCTAAAATGCATGATGCTCATTCAAAGGGAAATGCAGTGGGAAAATTTTCACTCCACTGTCTGTGTATTTTTATTTCCAAAGGCAAATTGAAAAGTTACAGTGTATTTCAGCTTGGTTTGACCTAAATGGCCAGCCAGACAAGAAATAAATACTCTTTTGATCTGAGTTTGACTTTGGATCACTTTTGCTTCAGTAGCTGAAATGCCTCCATCTCCTGCATCTTTCTCAGGCCGGATTCCTGGTGGGATAAAGTTTCTTGAGCAGCAGTCCCATTGTCTTGCTGGTGGAGTAAACAAGCTGAGTTACTGGGAAGCCCCAGAAAAAAATCATTTGACAGTGCAAAAGAGGTCAATGATACTGCAGGAACTGACGGGTAGAGGTCAGCTCTGTTTTGGGTCAATATTAAGTGCTCTGTGTGGTTGTTTTGTTGGGCTTCTTTCTAGCAAAGAAGATGAAATGTTACAGTTCAAGAGTGCCACATCTATTGATGCTTACTGAAAATGGAAATCCAGATAATAAACAAGCATTACTGCAGGGCTCTGGGCACGCAGAACTCCAGGATGGAGATGTAGCTCTGAATTACGTTGTTAGTCCACAACTCTGACCCTTCTGCCCCTATATCTCTCCTCACATTTGCGTTATGGTTTTTTAAGCTTTTTTTTTTATTTTTCCTCCTCCAAAACTTCAGAGGCTGGATAGAGAGAAACAATTTTTCTTGTTCCATATTCCTGTGATCTAGCTGTGTGTAGGAATGGGTGCTACCCAATCGTAAATGGAGGGGACTGAGCAAACACGTGGCTGGTTTGAGATGATGTTTATAAGGAGCAAAGAGAGATATCTGCTCTCTTGTTTCCTAATTTCACCTTTAATTCTTCTTCTGTTTTCCACCCTGGGAAACCTGCATTCCATGTAAATTCCCACCACTCCCTCTGCCATGTGATTGCAAACACAACTGACTTTTTGCTGTTCTGCTATTGATTGTCTCCTTCATGAGAGTGAAAGAGTTTCTAAAACCACTTTCATCACAACTGTGTTTATATTCTCATGCCTGTATGGAAGAAGGGTGCCTCCTCAATTTAATCAGAGCTATAAATTTCACCCTGCTGACAAAGGAAAATATACTAATAAAAGAAATAATTATATATATGCCTGGTTTTTGGTTAACCCGGAGCTTATGTGGTTGGTGGGGTCAGAGTCTGGGGAGCCAGGCACGTGACTGTGGCTGTTTCTTCATGCAAGAACGAGTGTTTGCTCAGGAGTTTCATCACCCTCTCCCAGCAACAGCTGCCGACCGCAGGGTAACGTGGTTCCGCTGTAGAGGAGAAAAGATGAGTTTTCTATGTAAAATTACTTTTAGCATCACAGTGCTTCTTGACATGAAGGTCAATAAGTGCCTAAATTACTCTAAGTAACTGAGTTTATTATAATTCCTCTCTGTCACATTCCCTTGCTGCAGCTGTGACACTGTGCTGTATAACTTATTTAATTATACAGTGGTGGTTGCCGCTGTGTGTCTGTTGTTGGGGATGTTATGAATATTTAGATTTTTCTTTCTCTCCAGTTCCGTAATTTAAACAAATTCACTGAAGTGTATTTAACCTGAAGTAATCTAGGCTGCATGCTGCTCTGGGCTGGGCTGTTTTAGGAACTTCCTTCTGCAAAATCATACTCAACCAAAGCAATTTCTTTGGTGTAAAGATGGGAAAAGAATCAGCCCTTACACCCTGTGCAATCCTGGAGTTCCTCTTTTGTTTGTTTTCTAAACCAACTTCAGTTAGGGTGCTATTGGTGCTTTCAGTGGGTGTGTTTTGACAGCCTGGGCCTGTGCTGCAAACTTCCCCACTCACACATGTGCACACCCCCAGCTTTCCTTCCCAAAGGGAGCGTTTGGACACAGCCTCAACATATCAAAGGTCTGTGGGCTGAGCTGTGTTTGGCAACCTGGAGGACAGCTATTGGAGGGCAGAACGTGCAGGACAGGCTATTGCCATGACAAACCCTTTTCCCCTGAGGATACTGACACAGCATAAAGTAGGGAGTCATTGTGTTCCTGTCAGCACTGTGCTGGGTAGGAAGACTGTGAGTAACATCTTGGAATATTTAAGGAAAATGTTTAAGTGGGGGGGTTAAGGGAACTTTATTTTTTTAATAAAGACATCAAGATAAAGAGGAGATCCATAAAGATATCGTAAGTGGACCTAAAACAGGACAAATTATCATTCTAATAACTAAGCCTAATGGACTTTCCTGAGAAGGTTTGATAGGATGACTTGCTAATGATCACTTTTTTTTTTTTTATTTAGTCAGTAAATTATGCATAAAGGACAAAACTGAAATAATCACCCAGACGTTCACATCACTTGTGCATGACTAATTCTCATCCATTGTCTTTCATAGTTTTAAAATGGGAATTAAGTAGTAGGGGCCAATGTCTGTGCTGATAAAGTATGGGAAAATAACTGTTTTCTTAATTTAAATTGCAAGTGACCTTTTTGAATATGAAAGATTGCCTATAGTCATAGCTGAGCTTTTACATTGAATCAGGGTGTAGTACAGGCAAGTCCTGTGCAAGAGTCAAAATAGCAAAGAAAGAAATAAAAATTAGAAATATACTGACTTCATGTCATCTGTTAAGTCAAAAAGTGTAATAAATTTTCAAGGAAAGGAAGAAAATCTGGTCTAGTGGAAGCTGTCCCTGCATGTGGCAGGGGCTAGAACAAAATGGTCTTTAAGGTCCCTTCCAACCCAAACCATTCTGGATTATATGAAAACACCTGAATGCCTTTTTTTTAGAGTAGATGGTGGAGATAAATTGTTTCACTTAAAATATTCTTTTTCTCTCTAAGATGTATGAAAAAAAAAAATCCTGGTAAAGAACCATGTTTACCAAAGTGGGAAATGCATTTGGCACTGATGGGTCTGAATTTTAGTTTGAAGAGGTTACTGACTATTATTTTCAGTTACAAGGAGATAAAGGTGTGCTGTTCTTATCCAAATATGTTTGTTCTACATGTAGAAAACAACAAATGACTCATGAATTACATTAAAATAATTGCACAGGATTCTATTCTGCGAAGAAAAAAAAACCACAATAATGCCAATCAGAGTAAAACTGGCATTGGAGTTGGAAAACCCCAACCCCTTGAAATTCTGGGATTCCTCTCTATGAAGCCTATTTACCACTCAAAGGACAAAAGTACTTTCTTCTACTGGTCTCAGAATTGGATCTCTGGGATTTCATTCCTCAATAAGATTTTGATTGATTTTATTTTAGTAGTTTTATCTTATTTAGTAATGTTTGTATTAAATCAGATACCTCTGAGCACTTAATCATTTTTAACTTCTAGGTCTTTGTATTTTATATTATACTTGCTGTCAAAATCTAATATCAATGAGAATCACAATAAATATAAGTCATTGATCAGATGCAGCAAACTACAGCAATGGCAGGGAACCAAAAGCCTAACCCAGGAATTGCTGTCTGTGGTAGAGACACTTATTGACTTCAGTGAGGTTTGGGTCAGGCCTCAAATGGAAACAAAACCCATCTGTGCTTTCCAGGCAGGTCAGTGGATGACCTGGGATGTGATGGCCATTAATCCACTGTAATAACTGGGTGTCCTTGCTGGAAAATGGTGACTGGTAAGGTAAATAATAGGAAGCTGTGCTGTGTTCACGTGGTGCACAGCAGGGAACCTACAGGCTGAAGGAGAATATGGGTATAATACCAAATAGTCCTTCAAGCACCCTTATCATCCACCTCCTGATCACAAATTTCAGGGCAATTATCTCAGTGGTCCCAGAAGATAAATGCTGGAGGCTCCCCAAGCTCCTTCAGGAGAAGACAGAGGTGATGAAATGGCTCCATGGTCCCCTTCCTAAGGACCATGAGATCTGAGCATCCTTGAACAAATATTCTTAACTCAAGACTCATGCGTTTAGAGAGCTGAAAAGGCTCCTTCCCTTACTTCAGGAGGTTATGTCACCAGGGAGCAAAATAAAAAATCCATTAACTTGAGTGAGAATGAGATTGTACAGAAAATACCGTACAGGAAACTGCATGGCTCTTTACCTGGAAGGAGACAGGGAGGCATGGTTTTCAGCCCCACCTCTAAGGACTTTTTTACATCATTTGCATTAAGTACTCATTATTAAAAAGAGAGGACTATACCTTTATTATGGATGTGCTGGACATGTTTTGATAATGAGATCAGGACATCCATGCTAGGGTTGTAAATCAAATAAACAAGCCTTTGGAAACAAAACCTAGTTTTGCTTTCCAAGTGCTGATCCAAGTATTGCTTGGAAATAAGCCCTCATTTACTGGTTAAGGCCATGAGTTCTTAAAATTTGTAATTTGGAGAAGTGAAACTTCAATGAAATTTAACAGTGTCTGTAGATTATAGTGAGGTGCCTGTATTAGTGATGGCCATCGTGTCTGTGAACATAACTTGTTTTGTTGGTTCTTGTTGGTTTTTCTTTGATTTTCGTTGATTTCTTGTTGGTTCACAACATCTCCTGGAGGTAATAAAGATCCCTGAGCCATCCTCCCTGGTGTCTGTCAAATGAGGTGCAGAGGGCTGATGCTTTTCTGACCTGCAGAAAAGCACATCTGGTACTGAGATCCCAGCAGGGAACAGAGGCAAGGTCTTGGATCTGCTGCTCAGCTGTGGAGGAACTGAGAAGCAGTTCCCTGGGGCACAGGGAGCCTGGTCACACCTTCTTCAGGGCTTTCCCTGGGGTGGCAGCTCTCTGTGATGTGGGGTATATTGACCCCAACTACCTTGGCCACTTGAGCATCACACTCAGCTGCCAGTCTGGGTGTAGCCATCCAGAAGCCTTGAAAGGCACTCTAAAAAGCAAGGTGCTGAAATATCTTTTTCCCCCCTATTTTCCTTTTTACCACCTAAAGGATGATTAGGGTGAATGAGTGGGAATGATAAATTTGGCGACAATGAGGAGGTGGGAACAACCTGTGTGGAGACAACATAAAAATAGGATGTCTCCAATAACTCCCAGGGGAGCGTGAACATGAGCTCAATGAAAACTGTTGTTTTAAAGAACTTTGCTGGTTTGTTTTTTTTTAACTCTGCCTGCTGGTGAGAGGGAGAAAAATTGTTACCCTGTAAGATATCAAGTCTGGAGGGGAAAAAGATTATGTTCTTGTCATAAACCAAATGATAGCAGATTAAAGCAGGTAAGTAGCATCATGCTGGCCATTTGGCTAGAGTATAAACAGGTTTGGGTTAATTGGCACAAAGGAGGCTGTGCTGTTTAAGGGTTTATATTTAAATGCCAACTGTTGTCCTTCCCATATGTGTTGACAAAGCTCTTCTCAATAGTCATCTGTTGTTCTATCCACAGCTTGTTTCTGGATTCATAGGATATTTTGGCTTTAAGAAATGAGAGCTTATGGAAGATATGTGCTTAAAGAGTTTACTTTCTCAAACAGAGAGAAAAAGCGATATTCTCTAGTGGCTCTGTGCTGCATGTTATGAGCCAATCTGTCCTATTTCAGCCTATCCCCTCGAGTGTTCCTTTGCACCAAGACCTTTGGGGACATTGAAAAGGCAGAGAACGTTGTGTGGTGTAACTGCACATTTCTCCAAACTGGGGCAGCCACCAAGCACCTCACTGAGCCTCTTGGCTGCCTGCTGCCACAAAGCACAGCAATGAAGTCTTGCCCTAAAGTGCAGAGTCTGTGTTGCAAACTTTCCTGGTCAACTGTAAAGCCAAGTGCACAAGTGCTGTCTGGAACACAGTGGTGTCTCTGAGCATTACAGTTACAGAACTGTTTTCATATCAAGGTCAAGGGGCTTGTACATTTTGCAGTTAGTTTCGGCTGTTCTTTTAGAATCTGTGGTCTGTCATATTTCTGATTTTGCTTGGGCTTCTCTCCTTCCCCAGGAGAAACAGAACTAAACCAGCAGGATATTTGGTGTAGCTGAAACGAAATATTAATTCAAGGCCCTGATCTTGAAAGCTGTGTTTGCCTGACACCTGCATCCTGCCTGCTCTGCCCTTGCACTTGTGTACAGCTGTATACAAACACCCCCTCCAATTTTTGAGGCAAAAAGTGCTGAAAGAGGCTGAACATTGCACAGCCTGGAAGCAACTTCAATGTATCTGTGCACCTGCTATTCTTAGGAGCTCAGACTGCAGAAACAATAATGCTGCCTCTGGCTTTGACATCTCCAAACTGTGAGTGACACTCCAGCATTTGGAACTGCTGTCAGTCTGGCGGGAGAACTTAGAAGAGGCTGATAAAGCTTAAAAAGGGAAGAGCTTTGTGTCTATAGAAGGGAAAGAAAAAAGCCTTTGGGGGTTACAGCAATATGTTGCCTTGGAAATATTTGATCAGGTTTGCCATTCTATTCAGACACTTCACTTTTTAAAAGCTTTAAATCAAGTAAGTTTGGGTCTTGAATGATGCAGCTTTAGTGGCTGCTTATCAGCCACTCGTGACTATGCAAACTGCAGAAGCTAAGCTGGCATTTCTGATTTTCAGGGTGAAATTGAATGACCTGAAAATGGATCCATCTTCCAGTGTACTCCCAGCAAGCATTTTGGAACAAACTGCCTTGCAGCTCGGATGCAGTCCCACGGACAAAAAACTCGCTTTCCACTTAGATGAAAAAGATGAGTTAAAGCATCTTCGTGAATGTTTCTGTATCCCCAAAGTCAAGGATCTGCCTCCAAGTGAGAGTTATAATTGCTGAGAGGGAGAGGGAGGGGGAAAGGGCTGGTCTTAACATCTTCTGCATGTGTTTATCACAAGTCTTTGGAAATCATTGTCGCTTATGAGATAATTGAGCAATTGTAGTCATATCTGAGCACAGAATGTCCCTGCTGTTGCTAAATCAATCCATCAGCTTATTCTAGCCCCAAAAGCTCTATGTTCTCGTTCCCATCCTGAATCAAATGTGAGGATACAGTACTTATGTGGTGCTTATGCTGTCAGTCAGCAGCTTTGAACAACGTAGGGACTGATTGAAAATTGTAGGCAGGAGCTTTTCTGTCTAATGGCTCAAAACGACAGCATCGCTTGGGATAGTTCAGAGCAGTTCCTTCCTTGGTGTGATTCAGTTTGGTATTATCTGTCTAGTTACAATTATTTTAGTTAATGAAAGAGACAGTATATATATCTTTTGTGAACATTTATGTCTTATTGCTGCTGGTGGAGATATTTTCTTCCTGAGGCAAAATGGAAGACTGTGCCTTGAACAAATAATGGATCTGAGCAAATAATTCATAATGAAGCCTTTTATTTGATGATATTTCCCACTTTTCTCATGAATTGCCTAAAAATAGATAGCACCTGACTTCAGGGTAGCTGTGTGAAATTGTTCTGGACTTTTTTCTTCTTTTTTCCTGTTCTATAGGTTGTTTCGAGGAGCCCGTGGCACATCTGGGTATGGGCAGGGCTTGGGGTGGAAAGGGGGTGGCAGGCTGAGAGGGAAGCCTTTGCTTCAGGTTAGCACTCCCGGGCCACCAAAAAGTAAAAACCAACTCCACGTTTTTTTTTTTGGTACCTGAAATTGCCACCATGTTTAGCCAAATTCATTCAGGGAAACCTGGTGGGAGCAGCCACCTATGGAGACAGCAAGGTCCTGGTCTCTTCTCCTGCTTCCCAAGTCCTGTCTGGATTTATTTTCATCTCAGTTACATGGAGAGCAAAAGCTGTGCTGGCCTTGCAGGCCCTGCTCACTGCACACTGGAGAAATGACATATTCTGTCCTTAGCTGGTGAACACAGATTGGCATAGTCACTCTCCTCCTTTCCTACCTTGGCAAAATGCATCTATTGAAAATCAAAGGAAAAAATATTACAGAAATTTCTTGCATTTTTTTTTCATTTTCCAATAAATGCAGATAGAATTTTCTGCAGATTTTCTTTTTCTGAAAGGAACGATACTGATGGTAGATGAGAAATTACAGGTGCATTCACCAAACTGTGTCCAGCAAGGAACTGTGACAGAAAATGGTGTCAATAGCCTGAATTCCTGGACATCTTTTGAAACTGTCTCTGTCTCCACTATCTTCCTGCTGAGCAAAGATGAGTGTTGGGAATGCTGTCTGCTCCTGCCCTTGGGACACAGGGATGATAATTCTCAGTTCTCTACGTTCTGGTGGCATTGGCTTATCTTTCTCCACATTTAGGCCCACAGACTGCTGATGTGGGGTGTTTCCCCTGTAGTTACAATAATATTTAGTCCTGAGACTGTGGATATATATGTTTTAGTGAAGATAAACAATGTACAAAGTAGTACCCGTTGAACAGCACAGAGAACCCATCATTCTGGCATTCCTAAATTGAGGGGTTTTTCCCTCCCCCTTTTTTCCTGTCCTTTTTTCTGTGCTTCAGCTGTCATCAGGAACAGCTTCCCTGCTGAAGAACAGCAGGGGTGTAAATATATAGATATATTTACATTGTGTGTCTATACCACAGAGACTGATCTGCCGTGACATTTATCTGCGCCCAGGAGCGGATGCCAGATAACGTGTTCCTGAAGATAAATGTCATTACAGATATTAGCCATCAAATATTCTTTATATATTTACATAAAACATTACAATGAGGCTTTAAAATGAAACCTTACAAGAAGCAGATGAGAACATCCATAGGAGACAACGGTAGGATGACGTACAGGAAAATATTTAGGAAGTCATTATAATAGTTTAATTTAGTTCTCAAGTTATAAACTGTCAGAGCTGTTTGGTTGTTGTATCAATCAAGAGGGAACCAGTAGCAGCCTAACTCCCTGCAAATCTCTGAGGTTTTATTTGCAAGCACAAGGGACGAGGCTCAGGTGAGCAAACGAGGAAACGATGACAGCAGAAGATTTAGGGAAAGGTTTGGATCCCCTCGCTCCTCTCTGAGCTGACAGCAAAGCCTCTTTAACGCTCTCTTCGTGCACCTCAGGGAGGAGGCAGGAATGACTGGGTTGCAGTTGGGCACCAAATCACCCATCTGATTAAGGCTATGGTTTGTCCTTTGTCACCTTGTAAAGGAGTAGGGCATCACTTGGGTTTCTTGGGAATAAAAAAATGCCCTGGAGTGAAAGCGTTGAGCTGTATTTCCCAGAAGAACTGGTTAAAGGTAGTGGTTAATCATAAAAACCTGTCTTCTCGGAGGGCTGGTGAGGGGGGCACAGGCAGGTGTGAGAGAGATGCTCTTTTATCCTTCAGCTAAGGACAGAGCTCAGATAAGTATAAGCAGATTTAGTCCTTCCTTTCTGATTAATAAACCCATTATATTTTTCCCCTTTGTTTGGACCGAATATTTCTGACCATAAACTTGCTTGTCTTTTAGGTTTAAAAGGTATAGAAGTGCATCTTTAATGTAGATGAATGGGTATAATTACTATGCAAAATAATGTATGTGATTAGTTTTGACCAGTTTGCATGAATCTGAGTAGGTGTGTGAATATTTAATATATTTAATTAATCTTAATGTAATTGTATTTTTTGATCCAGGCTACTCTAAGAACATATTTCAATAATTGTTTCTTTTTTTCTTTGCCTTTATTTCCTCAGTTGTGTTTATTTCCTGTTAGAATATTTCCAAATATATTTAAATCAACTACAGCTGCTCCAGAAATTAAAAGGGCTAGTACCATGAGAAACAAATGTAATTTGGGGAACGACAAGTGCTAGGCTTAGGGAAAAAAAATGTATTACTCTAAAGAATATCACCGTGAATGTGGAGTTATTGGAGCATGAGGGGGTGTTGATCAGGAGAAATTACAAAGATGGTGAAAAAACACAAGCAGCAATGGTCCAAAATGAGTCTTTTAGTGATGTCAGAGAGAGGAAAGTAAAGAGCTTTTTGTCAAAAGGGAAAAAAAAAGTTCATCCAGGTTCAGAGCTGATAACACCCCAAAAAAAGAATAACTGATGGAACAGGTATAAAAGTGTTAAAATACACTTTATCAGAAAGGAAATGCCCTATCTCTCCACCAGTGAGCAAGAGATGTTTTTGTTTAGAAAGGACTGTGGTGTAAGAAAAGCTGACTTGCTTGTGATTCCTCACCTGTTTTACTGCTCCATGAGTCTTAGTGAGATTGAGCTCCCAGTTCTTGAGCAAGGATCCTTCTCTCTAATCCCAGTGGGCCAGTGTTATTGTGTTTCTTGGTAGGAAAAGAACTGTTAATAGAATCAATTTGGGGGCATGGATGATATTTATGCCTCTCTGTTTTCATTCATATTACAATGGAGATGAAAAACAGACATCGCATCTGCAAAACAGATTAGGCTGAGATGGCTCTCTGACTTATGCTTTTTGAAAGCCTTTAAAACTTTAATTAAGAAATTACCCAAGTTGTCTATACTCCTGAAAAATGTGTTTCTGGGGAAGTTCAATCAAACTGGTAATTGTTAGTGCAAAATGTAGCAAGAAACCTTTTCCAGGCTGTTTTTCTCCAGTCCTTACAAAATTTTCA
Source organism: Orthonyx spaldingii (assembly GCA_013397795.1). Classification (NCBI taxonomy): domain Eukaryota; kingdom Metazoa; phylum Chordata; class Aves; order Passeriformes; family Orthonychidae; genus Orthonyx; species Orthonyx spaldingii. The sequence goes on from VZTJ01003580.1 coordinate 2,140,934, forward strand.
CAGACTGAATTGCCATCTTATGGTTCATTTTTACCATGCGTTTTAACATGTTCATTCATTTGACCTTTCTTCTGAGGCATATCGATTATATTTACCAAAATTATGTGCAATATTAGCTTTTGGAGTATTGTAAGTATGGATATAGTCGAATGCAAGCTACCACTTCCAGAAGGTCACCACTGCTTGTCCCTCCAAGAATGTCTAACATGAGAAATAACAGAAGAAGGCTGTGTTTGGATTGATAGATGATGACACAGGGTAATTAGATTGCTCAGAACCTCACTAGAGCTATTATTTATAAATTTCTACCGCCTTGCTTTTCTCCTAATCATTGAAAGGATTTGTCAACATAGATTTCCTCCTCCTCCTCAGACGATGACATGAAGTGCAGCCCACAGTATTTGCTGACAAGACAAGAACTTCTGAGACTGCCTTAAAATACTCTGCACAATGACTGCATTTTTCTAAATAGAGATTTAATCGTGCAGGGAGAACTTACAGGAAAGACACAGATTTACCTAGTTCTAACTTTTATTAAATGCATGATTCAGGTAGCTTCATGACTCAGAGCGGGCATATATTGGTGGTGGAAGAAGAGAGGAGAGCCTGGCTGGGAAAATGCTCCTTGTTTACTCACTGTTGGTTACAGACCTGATAAAATCTGTGCCAGGGGCTGCTTCTCACACAGCCCCCTGAGAACTGGGGATTTAGTGGTGCCTGAACTCGCATCAGCTCCAAAAATTGTAGGAGGAAAACGTGACTAACTGCTTGCTAGTTGCCTGCTGTCCTCCTTAGATCCTTTGCAGGGTTACCCGAGTGATGTTCTAGGAGAGAGGTCGGGATGTGACACCTCTGTTTGCGTGTGGGGACCGTGACGTCCCAGGGGATGGGGAATGGACAGAGGTCTGGGGGTGGCACGTGTGTCTGGGGGGTGTGCACATGTGTGACCCTCCTGAGCTCACTCCCACACGTGCTGACCGTCCTGAGCTCACTCCCGTTTTGTTTCTGTGGTTTCCCTCCACAGCCGACCTGAGCCTGGTGAACGGAGAGGAGAGCTGTGTATACTTCGCTGGGAATTCTCTTGGGCTCCAGCCAAGAAAAGTGAAAACTTACTTGGATGAAGAGCTGGACAAGTGGGCTCGAACGTGAGTACGCTGCAGGGTGTGCCAGATGTTAACCTGCGCTTCAAAGGAGCGCTTTATTTTGGGATCTTCCTTGGAACTGCTTGAACAGCAGAATAGAGTGTTAATACTTCTGCAGCCCAGGAGTAAAACATGTTCAGTGTTTCCCTAGCACTGTTTATATCTCTTTTAAAGGCATGAGCAGTAAAACAGGCAAATAGACCCTTCCAGCTGTGCTAGGCCATGTGGTGGCTTTGCTTGGCTCCCCTGGAGGACCTGTGCAGTCTAACCCTCCCCACCCAGCAGCGTTTATAAACGGTGTTTCCACACAAGGCACACAAACCTGTCTGGTTACTGCTGCTTGCTGGTGGATGTGGTGGGGTTCCAGGCCCTGTGATTTTCTAATTAGTGTTTTTTGACTGCATCATTCACCCTGCAGGCCTTGCAACAGGCAGTTCCCCTTGAAATAGCACCAAATGCAGGTGATGCTGCTGCCAATGCTGGCAGGTTTTTGGCTCCTCTTAAACCAGGTCTCTGCCTGACAAGTTCATTTTATTTAGAAAGACACATTCCTGTCTTCTCAGTATCATCTCAGCAAGGAGCTCAGTGTGGATTGCAACAAGCTTTGCTGAATGAACCTGATGTAAAAGAGGCAGGATGAAAGGAGGACACATTGCAGGAAAGGGATGCTGTCATCCTAACAAATGGGGAACTTTTTAATACACACAGGGGAAAGAAAAAGCTTTTTTTACTCTTTATTTAGTTTTTTTTAATATTGTGTTCTGTTTCCATTAAGAGTGTGTGCTTTGAGATATCCAGCACCTGTCTGAGCAGCTGGAGCAGGGATGAGTAAGGAAAATGACGAGTGAAAACCAGGGAACTGAAGGTGGGAAAGGAAAATAACATCCAGATGAGTGAGTGAGCTGGGTGAGAGATGAACTCTTTTATGGGGTGCAGGATATGAGTGGAACAGATGTGATTTCATGGTGAGAGAGCAGAGGAAATATGGAGAGGCAGAAGAGGAAAAATGAATTCTGCTAAGTGGGCAGCCTTGTTTCCGTAGGAACGGTCGAGCTGGAGGCTTCTCGATGCAAATGTGAAAACTCCGTAGCTGCTCTTCCACTTGTAAATGTATGAATGCTGGGAGTTCATAAATGTGGTTTGCTGTTTCCTATTTATCACCTGTACTCTTACAGGTAAGAAGGCTGAGAATGAGTGGGAATGAGTGGAACTTTGGGATGAGCTTGTTCCTTCTGGTTACTCAGCGCAGCAATGCGCTTTCTCCAGTAGTTTGAAAAAAATTGCAACCCTGTCCATTTCTGTGTTGTTATCCCACTTTATCAGGGAAACAGCTGAGCTCCTTCAAAAGGCAGAAGTCAGATAACATTCTTAGAGTGATGCACTGGGACTGCAAATGTATTTCAGCTCCTCCACTGTATCTTTTCACTGACTCAGTTCTACTCTTGTGTTTGCTGCAGTGAAGGATGAGTTTTTCCTCGATGACTATAAAAATCTGGAAGAAAAGGGTAGGCAGTGTTTCTTCAGATCAAAAGTACCTTCAGGAACTGTATCTAGGGGGGAAATACGAACATTGATTTCAAGCCACTGGAAGAGAGGGAGCAAAACTAGAAAGGCTGCTTGCCAAAATTACAGCTTAGCCTCAAAAGCCTTACTCAGAATAAATCAGAAAGTTTAAAAACAAATTAAAACCAAAACAAAGCCAAAGAACCAATCAACAAAAAAGCCCTCAAATTAAGACCAACAAAGAAACAGAATAAAATCCTGCACCTAAATAAACTGAGATGGCCAGGCTACAATCAAGCTAATTTTGAGGAGAACACTCTGCTTAGAGAAGGTGGTGAATGGAATGCAAAGAAATAGTTGGTTGAAGGTATGGAAATGGGCACTTTTATTCCAGTCACCAAGGACAGCTTAGCAAAACCCAGTCTAAGGTGGTAGCTGTTCCCAGCTGAAGCCAGTTCAGTGGCTGGTGTGTTGGCAGTGTGGGATGTAGTGGCTCTGGCTTAGATAAATAAGTAGCAAGACTCTAATGGATGGCATGCAAATTAGGTACATCCATCAAGTCAGGAATGGTATAGATTCTGGCTTTCTTATAAATTGGTTTATTGTATTTTCTGTTTGCTGTGTCTTGGGACCCATCTCAAAGAGCTGTGAGTCCATTTAAATGGTTTTCACTGCTTGTAGTTAATGGTAAGAGTGAAAAGGAAGATTACCCAGTGCTGGTCAAGGGCAGGGAAGCTGCAGCTTTATCCCCATGAGGTGATGGCAACTCATCAGGGCAAAGGTGGGAGAGAAAAGCATGGAAAAGCCTCTTTCTTGTTGTGCGCCCTCTTAGTGCTTAGCTCCTTTCCCCCACCTCCACTTTGACTGGTGGGTTATTGCTTTCTTCCTACCTCTGCCTCCCACATACCTCCTCTGGTTTTGTATTCTTCCTCTCCATATCCCTCATTCCTCTGTTTTTTATGCTAGTGTACAAAGAATACAAACCCAAGCCACTGGCATTCTTAGTATGGATTAAAAAGGAACCTTTGAGACTTCACCTTTCAGTTATGATTTCAGCTAAATGCAAGATTTATTGAATGAGGGGCAAAAATGGATGAAGAGTTGTTCCCTCGTGTTTAGCCAAGAGTAGCCAATAACCCAGTGTTTCAAGAAGTCCAAACTTCAAGGGACTTTTTTTGGTTGGAGGAAGGCCAAGAGGTGCTTTGCAGTGCCTTGTTTCCCCTTTGCCCTGCCAGAACTGGTTAAGTAATTAAAATATTTTATAGAATCATTACTGCGTGTGAGCACACTCACTGCGGCAGGCAATGTCTCTCACATCCGAATAACTCATTAAAGTGGAACAATTAAACCAGAAGGGAGCCTGCTGTAGCCAGTTGTGCTCCTGTGAAGGGCTGGCAGGGCGACTGGGGAGTGGGAACCTGCTGCATGCTAGTCTTGAGGACAGGAGCTGTTAAGCTGAGCAAAATTAAGACTGAAAGGAGAAATGATTGTTCTCTGTGGAGGTATCAATGTAGGGGAGGGAAGGAGCCACTTATGTGAAAAGTGTGTTGGCACAGTAAATGTAAATTAGGAATTAATACATTGTGGCTAAGTAAAGCATATATATATATATATATATTTGTGTACTTCTAAGCATTGAAGCAGTCTGGCAAGAGGCTGACATGGCATAGTAGATTAACAACCTCCTAGTTTGAGGAAGGCTTTATAATATAACACTTGTGGTAGCAAAGACTGTTTTCAGAGAGTCAGAAGGTATCTTTGGTTCTGTGTGCTGAACTAATCCTGTAAGATATGAGCCAAGCCCTGTTTGACAGACCCACCTCTGCCATTCTCAGGCCTCATCTCAGCACTCTGCCTTTCAGCACCTTTTATGGGAGAGCAGCAAATACCTGTTTTAATGCCCTGGGTTTTTAACTTGTGTCTTTAATCTACTGGCCCATACAGTTCTTTTTCTTTTGATATGTCTTCCTTTTTTTTTGGCTGTTTCTCTGCGTGAAACCATGGTCCAACTTAAGAGTCTGTACTGGCTCATTAAATACCTTGCATCATTTTTGGCAAAGGAGCAAGAAGGAAATTTGCACTTGAACAAGATTTGGATGAGTGCAGAAGATTCCTGAAGATGGCAATTAATTTAAATTCCTTTTCTCACCGCCTTTGAAACCCTGGGATCATCTCAGAAAATGCGTTTCTAGCTCCCCTAGCAAGCTTTAAATCAACCAGACCTCAGCGAATAAAACGTGGCATTGTGATTTCCTGCCAAATTGAAAATAAAACGGTAACCAACTAAAAATTAATTTGCACAATGAGAAGCTCTCACAGAAGTTGAAGAAATATCTGTTTGTCTGATGCTCTGTGATTTGATGGGTGAAGTGTTGGATTCATTAATTTGGATACCTCAGTTTAAATCTCTTTTGCTGCCTGGGGTGCAGCGGGGGAAAAAAGGGATGTAGGCTCTCCGTGTCTGAGGGGAATGCCAGGAGCACTGCACTTGTGTCCTTAAAGATTATTACCCCCAGTGCCTACCAGAGCTGAGAGAGGGGTGGCATAATATACAGAGATATAAATTCTCTGAGGCAGAGCATAGAATTTTACAACCTAAGTGTAATAGGATGTATTGTGCCATCAGCAAAGTCTACAGAGTTTCATGTGATTAAAATAAAAAAAAAAAGGGTCCAAGAATATGCTTTTAACTGCCATTTTAGAGGCAATAATTTTTGTCTCTTGGCATTTATATTGGCCATCAAGAGGGAGGCAAGCTGTAAGCTGTGCCATAATAATAATAATATGAATAATAATAAATGCTGCCGCTCCCTTCTTTCAATATGGTTAAATGTCCATGTTTTCTTCTCAAAATAAAACATTCTCATGCCCAAAATCTCACAACTGTTTTCATGATAACTTGGAAATTTATTCTGAAATTTGGATAGTCCTGTATGCTGATAGAGAGAACTTTCATTAGTAAATTCCCATTAGGACGACACTAATGACTATAAAATCAGGGAAAGCTAATGAAGGAGAATCCCATAGGTAGTTAGGACTTATTTTTCCCATCTTATTATGTTTGCTATCTTCTTTCAGAAATACAGATTCCCTCAGGCTGGGAGCCACTGAAAATCTTTGGGGGTTTTATTTTAACAGTCTGTATTATCCTAAAGTCCCTTGATCGCTATATTACAGTTAAGAATAAGACAGGAAATTGCCAATAAATGTCTTGCTGTTTGTGAAACATATACCCCTGTCTTCAGGGAATGCAGCTGCGTTGTGGGCTGATAGAAGGGAGGAAATTTTATCACTAATCCTGCCCCTCACAGCGTTTTCTCCCCTCCCCACCCACTGCCTTTACTCCTCATCTACGAAATGTTCTTGCAAACGAGGGTTATTTCACACTGCCCGCTCTCTGCTGTCGAGGACTCATCAGAGAACAATTCTAAAATGGAGAAAAGCAGTCAGCTGCTGTACCATGACTTCATCCAAACTTAGGACCAGGGCCTTCCTTTTCTGTGTGGGATTGGACTTGTTGAACATAGGGATGTTATTTTATCAGTAAGAGATGTTCAGTGGTACCTGGGCACTCCTTCAGCTGTTGACCTAATCTAGTCCAAAATTAAATGGTGTTTCGCAAGGATGAGAGGCTTGAAATGGTTACTACGACTGTGCCTTTTTTCCAGCAGCTCTCGTATTTAGGATTTTAGTTCTTTTTTTGGAAATATCCCTAGGAGGCCTGAATTAGACCCAAGCTGATTAAAGAGGGTCTGACTGTAAAACGCCCGGGTAATTTTTGTGGGAGACAGAATGAAACTCTACCTGAGAAGGGAAAGTATGAGGTGGATAGGGAAAACCAATCTTTTAAATAGCCTTGAGGATGGGGTAGTGTCTCATGCACCCTCTTTTCTCATGTCTTAATCTGCCAGCTGTCCTCCCTTGGTTTGGAGTGAATGTTGTGGGCTGGTTCTTCTTTAAAAGGTTTATTACTTTTTTTTCTTTTTTTTTTTTCTCACTTCAAAGCTTTTAGGGCTTCTTTCACTCTCTACCCGGCTTCCAACTGGCTTTGTCTTTATTTTGAAAGAGCTTTGTACTCAGCCTCATGCAGCCTGGTGTTTCCAACTCCACAAGTACCCTGTGGTGCTCAGCAAATATGAAAATCATCCAGTGTGAGGTGGGAGCCCAGAGCAATGTTTCCCTGGATTAGCACCATTATTACTTTTCTCAATCTGCCTCCATTTGCATTTAAATCTGTACTCTATACCCTGCATGTTTAAGAAACTAGGCAACTTTTTATTTATATATGCACAGTAACTACCTTAGAAGTTTTCTCCTCTGTCATAAATGAAGGAAATTTTAGTTCAGAGCTCTTAATCCAGAACTGAATTTATCTATCTGTCACTTCAGAGTAGCAGCACTCTTGGGTTTAAGGTGACCATATGATCCCCTGTAGACAGAAGAGGTTTGCAATATAAAGTTTTAAAACAGCCTTTGTCAACCCAAAAAGTTTTATACACACTCAGATCTAGAACAATTTTTCAGGGAGAAGGGAAGCAGGGAAGCACCTGCCCCTGCATGAGGTACCCTCTGGTTTATGCAGAAAGGTGAGCTCAGACAGGAGATGCAGGAGGATGGAAATTGTTTCTGACAAGAAATATTCCTGTCTGGGAGCAAGGCAGTATTTCAGTCTGTCATCCTCTGCACTATATAATGTTTAGCCAGAAATGCAATTTAGGGAATTCTGTAGGGTGATCTCTGCTCTCTGTGCAGTGATGAGAGCCTGGGTTAGCAGGTGCCATCCCACACTGGGATGCCCTGTCCCAGTGTCCCTGTTTCTGGAACCCATGCAGCCACTCCTAGAGGGCTTGTGAAAAAGCTGTCATCTGCAATTCTGAGGAATTTTGTGGGCCAAAATAAATAATTTTCAAGCAACTGAAATCCTGTCAGAAACCAGTAAATTGCCTTTGCTCTGAGGTTTAATGGTATGAGAAAAGTATTGTGCTCAGCTTAGGCAAGTCTCATGCTCCTTATCCATCGTCCAAATGTGGAGTCTCCTCAGGTATGATTCTTAGGACTGATCCAAATAGCCTACCACACATTTTCATCATTTTCCTCTTCCTTTTCAGAGGTGTCCATGGCCATTTCAATGGCCGGCGCCCGTGGGCTTTGGCAGACGAGTGCATCCTGGACCTGATGGCTGAGCTGGTTGGTAGGTGTGAACTGCAGAGGAAAATCTTTCTCCAGAAATAAAACCAAATTTGGTTTCTTTTAAGACTCAAAACCCTGAAACTCTGTAGGCAGAATTTAGTTCCTTTTTAGTCTTTTGTTTGAAAGTTGATTTTCTTGTGAGTGGACTAACATTTTGTTTTAAGGCTGCGAGTGATTCAGGAGATGAATGTATGTGATAATGTATGACCATATGCATATCATGAAACTAAGTGCAGCAGAGGGTTTCCTGGAGCATCATAAACCACTTGGACTAACACGTGAAGCCCTTTTAAAGGGCACTTGGTATTACACAATCTCAGTCACTCTCCCAGAAGTAAAATGATGAACTTTCCCCTTTGAAAAATGATTTCTCTCCAGACATTTTCTGCCTTTCCTCTTTTCCCTGCCACTAAATCCAGACTAATGTTTGAGAGCTGCTTATGTCAATGGAGCAGATGACTGGGGCAGGGCCTGCCATCGATGAGTTCCCATTACCCTGCTGTACCCCTGGAGGAGCCTGCAGTGCTGCAGGACTTTGGCAGGAAGTGCTTCTGGTTATTCCAGAGACTGAGGAGCCCTGAAGACTCCTCCTGGTGAATTTGCTGTGAAAGCAGCTGGTTGAGTGGGAATGCAAATTTCCTCTACCACTTCTTACTCCGTGTGGTTGCTGAAATAATCTTTCACTGGGATTTCCTTCAGAGTTGTCTCTGAAGGGGGAAGAGAAATTATATTGGCAGAGTCTTTTTCTCTCCAACCCTCCCAGCTGTTGCCAAGGCTAGGTTAGTAGATTTTGGGTAGATTTGGCTCATATTTCAATGTAGGTGTTGAAGGCAACTCTCAATAGTAACTGTCAGAACTGAATTATCAGGCATTCATTTGTGCCATCACTAAGGAAAAATATTACCCTTATGTTGACCTACTATATTCTAGATATTGTATCGTAATTCCTCCTCCAACTGCAGACAAGTGTTCAATGAGAAAATTATGGTTTTTCTCCTTCAAGGAAAGCAAATAGGGTCGGAACAATTGGAAGCAGAGACATTAAAGAATGTTTCATGACAAGTTTATTTATAAACTTATAAATAAAATCCCTCTCTGAATTCTTTATGAAGTTTCCAAATAGCTGAAATAGTGGTTGTTATTATTGGAGCAGAACAAATGCAATAAATTATTGTTGTAGTTGGTCTATCCATGATGTAAACACTAAGATAATGTAAATATGAGTGTGGCTACACTGGGCATCACTGGGCTATGTAGAAAAATCCCATCTGCAGAATGAAATAAAAATCTCAAAATGCAGATTGGGAGTTCTAAATTTGTAAGTTGCTTTTGTTGTACCTGGTATTACTCAGGAGGTTAAGAAGTTACTTCTCTTGCTTTCATTGCATTTAAGGGCAAGCTCAGCACCCTCATCCGTTAAACATCATAGAACGTAAAAATGTGAAAATATAAAGGGTTGGAGGGTGTTGAAATGCTGAACACAGCTGGTTTAGGGGTTTCTCCAGTATAACCCATCTCCCTCGGCCAGTGGATGTTCTTGTTCTGGTAGGGTATGACTGGGAAGCTGTGGACAGGTGGGGAAAGGTGACTTGGAACTTGAAATTGGAAACCTTGAATTTAACTAAGCAGGAGTTAAGAATTTCTCTCATGTCATACTCCTAGGCACCTAAATTAGTAATCAAGATGAGACCACTGATGTTCTTCACATAACCAGGCGAGAGAGAGACAAGATTGCCCAAAGCACAGCTGGAAGCTCCTGATTTATTATCTTTCCCTGTGTCACCTTCTGTGACTGTTTGCCTCTGCTTGGTCTGCAAAACGTGGACCCCCATGGCAGCTGAGCCCTGACCTCCTGCCACTGCCACTGCCAGGGTCCCTCTGGCCTCAGCTGCAGGTTAAGAGTCACTGCAGAAAGCAGGGAACGAGGCTGGGGCCCTTTTTCCCTTAACCATCTGTCTCTTAGAGGCTGCCAACTAAGTTTCTATTTTAATATTAATTTAAGTAAAAGGTGCATTCTAGGTGTGAGGACATGGAAATGAGAGTTTTGCTTAAATTTCATCTAATTGCTCATCCATCTCCTTACTTTCCTTTCATTTACATGTGGCACGGTTGCTTTTATATCACCATAGCCTAACCACAATGAACTTATTAAAATTTACTTTATGCTAAACAAATATTTCAAAACTTTCAATAAAAATTATGGCTGAAGTCACCCTACCACTAACCTTAATTTTTGTTTTTAAAATTATTTCCTCTAAGTGTTTTCTAGTCCTGTTATTTTCCTCAAAGGTAAAGGCCATGGTTTGGATTCCATTCTCCAGAATTTTAGGGGCTTTGTTTGATTTGATTATAAAATGTGATATGGGCTCACATCTGACTCTCAAATTTATGTGCAGGGTTTTGTTTAGAAAATATCCTCATGGCTTTTTTCAGGACATAGGTGAGTGATTCTTAGGATGCAGATGAATTAATATTTCCCAAATAATGGATGCATTGTAATAAATTGCAATTTTTAAAAATTGTAGGCAATAGTGAAGAGGCTAAATGAATAAATGTAGGGAAAAAAAGTTATGTTAAAATCCTCTCTTTGAATGTGGTATTTCATAGAATCATGAAATGGTTTGGTTTGGAAGGGATTTCAAAGTTCCGACCCTCACAATTTATGTTTAAGTATCATTTTCCAACAAAAATTAATATTGATTATGCATGAGCATGTAGTTGAATGAATTCTGAATTTACTTTCTTATTGACTTTAATGTAAGAACAATAACAGAATTTTGCCATGCTTTTTATTCAGTATTGATCATGTTATGGAGGAGGAGGAGGAAGAATTGTCATTTCACACCCTAAGTAGTGGTAGGAAGTAAAACTCTTCGGTGAGATTTATTCAGGAGTGGACCAAAGACTGTAAAACACCTTTGTCTGTTTAATGGTTTATAGTGCACGAACACCTTGCTTATTAAATGCAGCCACATTTTCTTGTTCAATGAAAGTTACAGTAGTAAATACGTTGTGAAATGAGGAGTCAAGGTCAGTGGAGGCCAAAGCTTTTTTTTCGCGCTCACACCAAGTGGCAGAACGCAGTGAAGGCAATCTCTGCTTCTCCTACCCGACTTTATTAAAACATTACAACCTTGGCAGGATCACCTTCTGATGGAACAAGATTAACTGTGTGGCTGCTGCTGTACGATGTGCTCGGGCAGGTCTCCGTTGAGGGAAGACTGAATGCTGAGCAGATTTGGAGTGACTTTGAGTGATAAGGATTATTTGAAATAACCCAAATGTTTTCGAAATTGGGGCCCTTAGCCTTTTTCCAATCATTTTACAAAATGCTTTTTACTTAGTCCATCGAGGATCAGACTTCCCCAGCAGTCAGAGAGGAGAAGGATGGCAGTGTCTGCCTAACGCAATCATAATTGTCTCTGAAGTTGTACTTTGCAAACGCTGCTTCCTTTTATTAAAGAGGAGATTTATCACGCAGAACATACAGGTTTTAGCCTGTCCTGGAGATATGGTATAAAGTTAGGAAATAAGGAAGGCAAACATAATTTTGTCTCCCGTGTGCTGGGTCTTTGAATATTGTAATAGGTTAATTGGATCATGGAAAGGTTGTTTTCCGAAATGCAGCGCAGGTTATACAGGATAACAGTTTTCCAATGACATGGATGAGGTTTGTTTTGTGGGCATGAAATTCAATAATGGAAGGCTTTTAATAAATATATAATTTACGGAAGACCAAGACTTACATGACAAATGCAGTGTCATATTTAATTTGGGATGCTAGCATGCAGCTAAAAGTGATCTACAGATGAACCATTTGTTTTATATCAATATGGTACAGCAGGCAGAGGATTGCTCGTGCAGAATTTGCTGTGAAAGCCACAGATTTCAGGGAAGGAGCAGAGGGACAAATAAGAACAATACCATTTCTTGATCCTGTACCTTTTTTCAGCCTCAAGAGTTCCATAGAAATATTAAGACTGCAAATAATACTGTTTTGAGCTGCAATCACTCTCTCTAGCTGTCTCCTGTATCTGCAATAGAACAGCCCCAAGGTGACCTCTTCTAGCAGCATGGAGCCTGCAGATGCAATGCTATCAGAGGGAAGAAAAGAAAGCAAAGAAGAGGAGTTTAAGTGAGGAAAAAAGCTTGTTTTTCCCTATGAAGAACTAGTCCTTGGTATATTTCTTTCCACAAACTTAATGATGTTCCTGATGTCTGAAGAAGGAGGGGGCTTATTCACATCTTGTTTTTGTTGTGGCTCATCCCCTGAACTGGTCATTCGAAGCCACTGACATTATTTGCCAAATCCTTCTGTCCAAAACTTGGCAATTTCAGCAACACATGCAAATGTCCTTGAACACCTCGATGAGAATGGTTCTCGGCTTTTCATGTGCTGGCAGAAGCTGAGGCCTGCTTGGGAGGAGTTTATGAATGAATTATAATTATACATTTCCATGTTCTTGGGCTATATTTGCCTGTATTGAGTTGAACCCATGGTTATGTCTTTTTCCTACACTGCCAAAGCACTCACTCGGTGAACTTAAACTGTTTAGAACATGGTGTGAGTATGTCAGGTGTCCCCCAAGGCAGGGACAGGAGAAATTCAGGATTCAGCTTTCCTTTTCTTGTGCCTCCCTTTATCCTTTGTTATCCCCAAATCATGTTTTCCTTCCTCTTTATCGATTTCAGGAGTGGCTGTTGCCCTCCCTGCCTGCTTACACCTGTCCTCATCCCTCCCTGTCTGCAACCTCTCTCCACATTTGTGGAATCCATGGCTGGGTGATGACCAGGACAGGGTGCATGAGTCCATCTCCCATATGAAGAAGGCTCTCAAGACATTGATTTGTCTCAAGGGTGAATTCATGCTTTTCAACAACAGACATCAAGCAAACCAGAAGGAAACAGGAATCGATTTTCTCAATATCTTGGTGCCGCCCTGCCCAACACACGGTTCCTTGTCCTGCCTAAAACCTTTCACCAGGGATTGACAAATGCTGGGGAATTCGTTACTAAATACTTGCTAACAACAATTAGTTGTTACTAATTAGCTCTGCCTGTGATTAGCTGTAGTCCAAAGGCAGCTGTTATTATCCTCCTTGGAGTAATGTGGGAATGGCTTCTTGTGAAGCTGCTACATTAATAATGGTCTGTTCTATCCAATAGGTCAATTTTGCTTGTATTATTTCATTTTTTAATTAGGGATGAGATTCATCTTGACATTACAGTAACCACTTACATTAGATGATTATCTCAATATGTTTTCTCACTCGTGTTACATATGAACTTCCGACAAAAATAAGTCTTCAAGTGTTGCTTTATAGTATAGTCTTTGTGACCTGGTTTGTCTGAGGTATTCATGATAATAAATCCACTGATGGTTTGCTGGGAAATGGAAATATCTCATTGCTTTTTGTTTTCTGCGTCTGACCTGAAAAAATAAATATTTCCCTGCCAGTGCAGTGTAGAGAGTCAGACAAGAAATCTTTTTACTTCACTCTGATGACACCTCAAACGTTCGTTTCCTTTCCAGTCTTTGGAGAGACATTGACTGAACTCATACTTTTTCTTTCTCATCACTTTCCTGTATTTCTCTGAAATTTTAAAGAGAAACTCCAACCATTTTTGAATCTTTTTATCATTTCAGGGGCCAAAAAACAAGAAATAGCCTTAATGAATGGGCTGACTGTTAACTTGCACCTTCAGATGGTATGTCTTTATGATGTATATTTGATGTTGTGTTGACAAGTATTTTTCTCCTTTCTTTGTGTGTGTAAGCAAAGTGTTTTCTGAGGACCTCACAGAGACAGCACTGGGTGACAGATTAACTTTTTAAGCCTTGGGAGTTGTATCTTGAATAATGTATGTGCAAGACATGGCCTGACTCAATACTAAACAGGAAAGCTGGACAGAGAAATATTTTCAAGGACTCTGTAGGGGAAGTTTAAGCTGTTCTCACATGTGTTATATGTGAGTTGCCAGAGGAAACCTTATTATCTAAGAAACATTTACAAGTAACTTCTCAAATTTCAATTCCACACCAAATTTCAGGGTTAAGGAAATGAGTTCAATTGTGAGCAAGACAAAGCTGTAATATCAATCAAGCTTACAATGCAGTTGCATGCAAGAGATGACACTCAGAATTATGCTGTTTTATATGTGCCTAAAATGTGCTAAAGCATTTTGATTTGCGTGACATAGCGGCCATAAATATGTTTTATTTATGCTCAGGTGTCCCTGTGGCTACATAAAGCCTGTCTCTGGTTCTCCAGTATTTCTAAAGATTTGGTTCATCCGAGTGTAGATGTGAAACTTCACTTTATGTGGTTCACACACAAAGGTTTATCACTTGGATCTGCTCCTGTGTGTCTCTGACGTCTTTAAATCAAGGAACCTGGAGCGGGGCAGGATGGGGCTCAGTACAAGCCAATTCACGGGGCGACTCTGCCCTGAATTAGGTGTGAATTTCTTGAGTACACGGACCGTGCAGAGGGTTGTGTCACCCAAGCTACCTTGAGCAGGAGGGCTTGTAAGTCCTGGCACACTGGGCCAGCCCAGGAACTGAGGAGAAAAGACAACCCACCTATAGGTGCTGAGGTCAGGTCTTTGCTCAGCCTTGTTTCAGAGTAAGGGATGATTTCATACCTAATATTTTAGAGCAGGAATCTAAATCTGATTCTTTTTCACTGCCTTCTGCTCTTCAGCTGCTGCTTTTGCTTGCTAGATGGAGCTGGGTGAAATCCCAGCTTCCCTGGCTGCAGTCAAAGCTTTGCCATTGATTCCTGTAAATGCAAGTTTTCACTGCTGGGTTTTTGTGGCCTTTGTTATGGATATATGAAATACAGTATTATAACACTCTCCTACTTTGATAAATGTTATATGGACAAAGAGATATTTGTAATTTCTGGGGGATTCTCTGTAGTCTGCATGAAAGTAAAGCAGTCTTTATTAAGTTATATGCTGGTAGCATCTCTGCTTAGATAAATTTCAATATTTCTTTTTTTTTGTCATTAACAGCTATCTTTCTTTAAGCCTACTCCAAGACGTTATAAAATTCTTCTAGAAGCAAAAGCCTTTCCCTCTGACCATGTAAGAAATTAATATTTCACCATATTTGTATTATTAATCATATTTTTCCAAAGAATATCAGTAGTATGATTTGAATATTTATTAGCTCATCTTGTCCAAGTAACATTACAATAAAAAAATCTGTCAGAAGCTTTTGAGCTCAGCATATTTTACAGATCGTAGCTTTATTCCTTTTGTTCAAATAAGAAATGTTGCAAGAGGAAAAGATTGAATGGGTGCATTGATTTATTAGTCTTTTTAAAGACATTGAGCAAACTACTGGCCTAAATCAACTAAAGTTGTAAATGTTTTATTAATTCTTGTTGCTGTTTTACTTTATGAAACCAAATCAATACAAACTCACAACATTAACACTTATATATCCCCAGACAGAGATGGAAATGTTTGTTCTTAGCACTTTGGATTACTAGTTCAAACATAATTTTTCTGCTATAAAATAGGAGACAATAGCCCGTGCATCAGAGCTTCGAGCAAATTAATCTTTGGGTTTGTGGCCCACTGCTACGTTATCATCAGCGCCGTAAACTCCTGGAAACTGATAACAAATTTGATCTCTAAGGTGTGATAAAAGTGACTCGAGCTACTTACAGGTTTATTTGTAATGAAGATGCTGACACAGATGTATACACCTCAAATTGCTTTTATTCTAAGTAATGTTCAGATTCATCCCACATTTGTTCCACGTGCACTTGTACATTTGCACTCCATCCTCTTAAATTTCTATGGCACTTCAGTAATAATCTCTGCAATTGCCATTGCTTCAGTTCCTGTCGTGAAATTTTAAGCTCTTTTATACTGTTATTTGATAATTGTTATTTGATCTCCAGGACCATTATTTATCGATAAAATCAGCAGATAGGATTTTTGAAGTAGCTTGAGAGTTTAAAGCTCTTATTTCCTCCCAGCTGTGCAGATAATAGAAGAGGTGAGAATGTCACAGGGCAGGATGTCTGTGCTGGCAAAACCTTGTTTGCATTGGCAGCAGGGCATGTGGGCACCCAGGGCTCCTGGAGAAGGGATGCTCAGCCTTCTCCTTGGCTGTTATCCCTGCAGGCTTGGCTTTCTGGCCTCTGGTAAAGTGCATCCATCACATCACAGAACCATGGAATGGTTTAGGTTGGAAATGACTTTGAGATCATCGTATTCCAGCCCCCCTGCCATGCCACCCACTGGATCAGGTTGCTCAGGGCCCCATCTCCACCCTCATTCTGCTCCATGGATTGATCCTGTGAGATTCAGACTTTGACTTTGTCCTTGCAGTCTCACAGAGGAATTAAATTCAAATCTTTTTTAATCCAAAGGAAATCTGTGAATTTCTCAGTGGATTTGGATTACGCTTTCAAGCATTTCTTTCAGTGAAAGGCAAGGCAACTGAACACTTTTTTGAAGTTCTGATGTGTTTGTCCTTTTTTTCTTTTAGTTGTTTATCATGTATTTGTGCTAATGTTGTCTGCATGGAATTCTCTTCCAGTATGCTGTTGAGTCCCAGCTCCGACTGCATGGGCTGGATGTGGAGAAAAGCATGGTCCTGCTGCAGCCACGCCAGGTTGGTGAGGGATCTGCCACTTCTGTTTGCTGCCACCAAGGGCAGAAACATATTTCATGTGAAAGCAGGCAAATGTTCTCAGATATTCTAGTGTAGATGTTGTAATCTGTGTCTATTAAAATTTAGATGAAATTTATGAATCATAAACAGATATGTTTCAGCGTATATTTTTTGACATTAAACCTGATTTTATAATTGCTGATTCAATAGTTAATGTCCCTGGAAGAAGAACAACAGCAACAAAAAAGCCTTTTTCTCTATCTTCCCTGTTTCCAAAAAAATTGGCAGCATCCTGAGTCACTTGCAAAATAAAGTAACTCGTTGAGAATGCCCAATGTCCTTTGAATGTCCTAAGGTAAGAGATTGCCATAGCACGAGCACCACAGTGTCTGCATCAGCACGGGCTGAGGGAAGGGCCTGCTCTCGGTAATATGCAATTCAGATTAATTTGAAAGGCTGCCTCGCTTCACTTCTGCAGCATTAAGAACTTTGTCACCTAACTATAAACCCAGGGTGACCTTTTGCTTCCGAAACCTGAGTCATCTTGTGAGTAAAGAACCCGCTCCTGAACGCTTGATAGATTTGCAGAGATTGTTGAGATAATAACAGTCCCTTGCAATTCAACCATCTTGCCCAAGCTTTTTTCAGTAACAAGTCTAATTTAATTCTAGGTTTTCACTGCCTAATTGATCCCTAGGTGGTGGTATGTTTTACAAGATCCCTTGCTAGGAAGACAGGAGGAGGATGGGGCAGTAATTTTCCTATAAAGAATCAAAAATGAGGTTGATATTTTTTTCTTGTGGTTGAAATTCTTCTATATTTAATGACCACAGGTTTGGGGATTTTTGTACTTTGGATGATGTGAGACATATTGTTTTTGAAATATAAATATGGCAGGTTTATAATAGCTTCCTGTGGGATACCAAGTTTATCAGAAAAGTACAGAGTGAAACTGATAGACAACTTTCAAGTCTTGTGGGTGTCACAAATTTCAGATGCCACTTAAAAATCATTAGATATTCTGTCTGCACCAGGAGTTTTTGACTGTAGATTAAAACTGTCAGAAATATTAAAGAGTATGAAGCATGTTGGAGTATGAAGCGAAAAGACTTTTTATAACTGGCACCTCCAAGATTCACTTTCTAATGATTTTTTTTTTTTGAGGTTGCTTGCTCATAGGCTACTTCATAGCACTACCTTTGTATATCATTACCATGCTAAGGATTTGCTTTTGATCTCCTTATGCAAGCAGCCTGGCTCATGGTAAAATATAGATTATGAAATAAGGAATGACAGCTTCATTACTGCCAGAATTGATGTAAAAAGTGTGCTTTAACTTTGTTTTAGGGGGAGGAGACCTTGAGGACTGAAGATATCCTGGCTGTAATTGAGAAGGAAGGGGACTCTATTGCTGTCATTCTGTTCAGTGGGGTGCAGTACTACACGGGGCAGTTGTTTGACATCCCTAGAATAACAAAGGCTGGCCAAAAAAAGGTAGGACTGCTCCAGATGTGTCCTTTCCATACTAATTTTGGATCATTTTTTTGTGTGAAATATTTTTAATATCAGTTGTTCTGGGTTTTTTTTTTTTTTGTAGAAATCTGTGGGGCTCTGGTAAAATGTAAAAGCACTGTGTGCCCAGACCCGTTGGGGACTGTGTGCTGCATGAACAAATAGCCCTGTGGGAGCAATCTTTCAGGCAGATGAATCTTAATCTATTTGGAAAAGGTAATTCATGACTATTAACTTTGGCATGGCTTTCCCTGAAGGGTAGAATACCAACAGCCTCAGTGCAAAAGGAGGAGGAGGAGGAAGAGGCAATCACAGCTCTAAGCTCTCTTTGAAAGTTAGTTTGTGTAAGATTTCTGAGCTTTTTTGACAGACTTTCATAATTTTGCTGCTTTCCCACAGCCATACCGTGGCAGTTTTTGCCCCCCATGAGCAGGGAGGTGAGCTCCCCGTGGAGCCAGCACTGCTCAGACTCCACTGATGAGTTTTCCAGAGACAGGCACAATGTGGAGCACATCAACATCACAAGATGAGTGTATTTTCATGATGACTCAGCCTTCAGAGCTTGCAGGCAGCATGTTCTGTGGACATAGCTATAAAACTCTTTAGCCATCTCAATTGCCTTAGGAATCTAGGAGAAAATAGTTTTTAATTAAGTTGTCTTATCAACAGGAAGTCACCAGAGTTTCCATAGTGGCAGGCTTTTACTGGATGCACATTATCTCATACAAGATTAAACCACTGAAGGGTAAAATTATTTAGTATCACTGGATTTTTGGCAAACCAGCTAACTCTTTATATTTAATGGTTTAACTCCCTGGAGAGGTTCCTACCTCACAACACACTATACATCTTCTGTAGCTGTAGGTTTGGCAGTGGAATTTTTTCTGGACGTCAGGGCGTAAGTTATGCTGACGGCAAGCAATGGTAAAGTCCCCCCTGGGAGAGCAGAGCAAGTGTGAGAGCTTGTGCAGGGCCCGTGGGATATAAGAAGGGAATGTTCTCACAGAGCAGCACCTGGCGACAAACCCGGCATTAAAAACAGTACAAAACAAAACCAGCTTCTGACGTGGAGGCAGAAAAGCAGGGTGAAAAGAAACGTGGGGAGTCGGCTGCTGCGGGAAACGGGTTCGCGTAGGAGCTCCAAAAGCAACACCGTCATGGTGCTTTCCTGGAGCGTCTTCCAGGACTTTGAGGACCACAAATAATCACAATTCCACTGTGCTGGAACGTTAGAAAGGGAAGACAGGTTATTAACAGGATGATGCCACCCACTGCTTCACTCTCTCTCACTCCTGGTGGCAGCAGAGCTTTCGTTCAGCTGCCAACACCTACATGTCTTCAGTGCTGCTTCCCAGAAATCTGCTCCGTGATGTGTCTGAAAGGTGTCTGAGAAAGAGAGGGAGAAATCGTTCTTCCTTTCCATAAAGATGAACAACCTGGGAAAAACCTATCACTTTGCCTCCTCTCCAAAAGTGCTCCCTGGACTGTGGGCTGCACACTTGGATATGTGGAAGAGCTGCAGTTTCACTGATAGCTCTGAACTGCCCCAAAGTGGTGTTCTGGAAAAGAGTAGACACTCACAGCTGATTACATGGAGTGAAAATGGATTTGATGTTTATAAAATCTGAGGAGATAACCAGGACTTGGTGCAGAAAGATTAAAATTTCTGTAAGGCAGTGAAAATAATAATATTATTAACTCAGGGGTATGGGCTTCCACAGGGATACACACAAAACCACTGCACACTTTACACAGAAACTGTATCATGTTCCTGAAGAGGAGAGCAATTTGTGACAGCAATTCAGTATTCCAGCAGGAATAGGTAGATGTCAAAGGCCCATTTCCATCTGAATGCCTGTTAGAAATGACATAATATAGACAGGAATCTTTTCTTCCACAGATTTTTCAAGAGGGAGGGAAAAAAACCCCACCAAATTCAATTGCTAGTGCCTTTGTGGCTTGAGTGTGCAGGATTGAGAACCAGGTAGATTCATGAAAAACATCATTAGTACACTGAAAAAGCAAAATTAATTCAACCTGAAGAACTGTTTGAGTACCCTTAAGGCTTGAAAAGCGTGAGCCAGCCGTGTTTTTATTTCCCTCCCGTCAGATACACTCAGCTCAATGTCCTTACGGATTCTGCCCCCGGGTTAAGCGATGTTTATATGTTTATACAAACCCTCTATGTAACAAACTGTTACACCACACTTCAACATCGGTGTATGACAAATATTTACTTGAACAGCCACAAAATCGTTGATTCATGAAGAGTTTCTGTTTCAATATTGGTAAGAGGTATTTCTGCTCCCTGCTGCTTCTCTTGGACTCAGGGCTTCTGGTTATCAAAGTGCCCAAAATGTGGGGTCTTCAAAAGCGATTGGCTCCTCTCCTCTTTTCCCAGGCCAGAGCTGGGGTTAGGAGCTGCTGTTGGATTAGAGGAGAACAAAACCAACTGCTGAACCATTGTCATTAGCATCTACACATCTGTAGGTTTAATTTATTAATTACTTTAACTTGCAGACTCTATGTATTTCAAGAGCTTCTGAACCTGATGAATCCAGCATTGTTTTATAGACAACGTGTTGTCACAGATAGGTTGAAAGTCCTTTTAAAAGCAGATAAGACTGAAAAGTCATGTTTGTAGCAAAAATGCAAGGTTCTGCTTCCCAGGAATGAAGGGTGGTGAACGACGCTGTGCTCCTGATCTGAGAATAGGTTGGGGAGAGCTGACAAGCAAATAAGTCAGAAGGGGAAAATACAAGGTGAAAATGTCATTTGAGAAGAAGGGAGGAAAAAAAAAAATCACTTGTCAGCCAGTATGTCAGAGAGAAAAGTCCTACACAGATGGTCTTAATAATTCTTTTAATGTAAAATTGAAATGAAATCCTGCAGTGTTGTGCCCTATCAGGGCTTGGCTAGAGATTTGAGCTGTGAGCTCTGGAGGCCTGGAAAATGTCCTAGGATTCTTGAGGTCAATCATTTATGAATTAAGTTACTGATTTCCTTTTACATTTTTTAAGCCAATTTCCTAAGTTCTCTGCGTACATTAAGATTCCTCCCAGAGTGAAAGCTCTGCACATAGACAGCTTCATTAAGTCATTAAATATTAAATGAACTAAATTAAGCTTGAAAAATTACCTCAGGCTATTTTTCCATCTAAGGTCTCTCAGATAAATCAAAATTGCTACGTATTGTGCAAGAGACTCATCAGCAGGCTGAGGAGGATGTAACAGTTTTCCTTGTTTCGTACTTTCAAGCTTGCTCTAGAGGATGGAGGAGGCTGAGTTGTTTTATTCTTCTACAAGTGAAGAAATGGCTGACTTTTAGGAGACTCTACCTTTCAAACACAATTTTCATTTCATAAGTTATATAGTACTTTCCACTGACTCTGTACAGTTATGTAAAATATTTTAATCTCTTGAGTCCCAGTAGGAAGAACTTTAAGATCCTTCATCTTCATTTCTTTTCCTGTCTCTCTTTCTAAATGTCCCAGCTTTGCTGGCGTGAAGCTGTCATTTCTCTCCCTCTCTCCAAATGTCATTGTCCATGCTGAGTTGTTACCTGCTGGTTATCAGCAGCTACCCAGACACTTTGCAGCAATGACTTTTAGATGTTAGAATAAAACGGAAGAGGCAGGGGAGAGCACATGTCCTCTCCTTTGCCCGGAGCAGATGGAGAGCTCTGTTTTCCCCCCAGTCTGGGGAAGTGCCATTCCCACACAGTCCTGGTTCTGCGTGGCTTGTACAGGGAGAGCTGCTTCAGTTTGTTTTACTTTTTCCATGCAATCTGTGTGGCTAAACATTTGCTGTTTGTGTGACTCAAGTGCCAGACACCTCCCAGGGAAAGCAAACCAGCACAACCCATCTTGCAGATGACGACTCGAACAAACTGGAGCGAGTGGGCGTTTCTGAGATGATGCAGGAACCCTGCCAGCACCGAACCCAAATTTCCAGGCTGTGCCTCAATACCGAGTTAATCAGTGCCCAGTAGGATTTGCCAACAAATTTCAAAGTGGTGGGGAGCAGCTAAAGGAGTTCAGGAGGATGACCCATGCGTGTTGTGTCAATGACACTCCTTTTTGTAGGCTCTGAGCCCACTGTGGGTTCAAGCTGATCTATTGCAGCCAATGCCAGT
The DNA here is from genome assembly GCA_013397795.1 of Orthonyx spaldingii. Lineage (NCBI taxonomy): Eukaryota > Metazoa > Chordata > Aves > Passeriformes > Orthonychidae > Orthonyx > Orthonyx spaldingii. Next base: position 2,163,050 of record VZTJ01003580.1, read on the forward strand.
GCCCAAGAAAGTTTGTCCATGTCAAGGTCCCACGTGTAGATGTGGTTATGGAGCCTCATTACTGTGAGAGCATCCAGCCTGCCACTGTCTCAAGGTGTCTCCTCCTACCTCCTATCTACTGTATTTTCATAATTTGACATTGTGTGGTTGAACATACTTTTTTATAGAGTTCATGATGTACTGACAGGGAAAAGACAACTGTTTTTAGCACATGATTTAAAGAACTAAATTCCTTGCATGCTTTTATTTTATGAGCCACTTCCTTTTTTTTTTTTTAAATGTTTCAATTTTGTTAATGTACAGCCAGACACACATTCTTCAAGACTCTCATTGTGTTATTCCTGTTTTCGACTGAACCCATGAATCTGTCATGGAATTGTTTCCAAAAGTTTGTGTGGGATATATGTACCTGTTGAGGTATAAATCCAGTCAACTAAAGTTCTGAAGTTAATGCTTTAAAACCCTACGAAAACCTCCTCATGCACTGTCAATTGGCTTTAGTTCACTGTAACTTATGTCTCTGATCCAAAGCCATTTTATCCCTGAATGAGAGCATTGCCGTCGGAATTCAGCGTGCCCCAGCCTCTCTGCATTAGCTTCACCGTTGCAGTTGATTTGTCTTCACTCAGTTCTGTGTGTCCCTGTGAAATCAAGCCACCACAGCTATTTATTGGGTCTCTGATCCCAACGTTTAGATCATGCAAATGCTGTGGCAGAGAGTTTTCTTCCCATCTATTTGGAGCAACTTCTCAAGCTGATAACTTCACAAACATCTCCATTAGAGTTAACGTGTCACATCTTCTTAAAATGCTGCTCCATTCAAATTGTTATCTAGTTTATACAGAAGATTAAATATACCAAAGTACTGCTTAAATAATTTAGCTAAGACTCCCTCCATGCAAGAAACAGCAGGAGATTCTTAAAAAAAATCTCTTTGTTTCATTATTGGACGTTGATTTTTCTGAAGCCTGTGCTCTCACTCTTATTCATACCCTGCTGCTTGCAAGCAAGCTGTTTGTGTTTTAAAAGCAAAATGCAAAATAGCATTTAATTTGTAGTCCAGGCAAAAAAGGCAGTTTTATTTCTCTGCTGTTAAATAAATAGCAAAGCTTGGAAGAACTTTTTAGTTTAAAAATGCTGCCATCCAGTGGTTATTTCATGTGTAAAACTGTTACTTTTAGATCCAGAAGTCCCAGGTCCTTAGGTGGTTTTATTTTCCCCCTTTTTCCCGGTGTCTTGTGCAAATTGTGGCTATGGCAAATACAAGATTTTTCACAGAGAAATGACAGAATTCTTCTATTTAAGGACAAGTATTAAACTTCTTAAAGATCAAGGCATTGCATCAGCTGCTATCTCTTCCATTTGGATTCCCAAAGAGCAAGGTCCTCCTCGTTAAAATACCAGGGACACCTTGAGCATAAATATGTACTGGAATGTAATTGTTCATGGGTAACTGGCATCATTGCGTCCCTTACTGCTTTGTCTCTGCCTGGGGTTTGTTGTGCCATACAAGTGTTTCTATCTATGCATTTGTTCTCAGTACTTGTTTCGAGTGATTCCACTTTACTGCACAATCGGAACCTTAGGAATCTAAACCCCATCCAAGCATCCTTGAAGACAAAGCATAGAACAATTGATGATTTCTACGTGTATCTATGGCATAGAAAACTTGTTTCTAGTAACAACTGAGAACAGATGGGACTTGATAGATTCATCATAGAAGGGTTTGGGTTGGAAGAGACATAAAGGATCATCTTCCAAGCCTCTGCCATGGGCAGGGACACCTTCCACTATCCCAGGTTGCTCCAAGCCCCGTCCAACCTGGCCTTGGACACTTCCAGGGATAAGGCCTCCACACCTTCTCTGAGTAACCCATTCCAGTGTCTCACCACCCTCACAGAAAAGAATTTCTTCCTAATATCTAATCTAAATCCTCTGTCAGTTTAAACCCATTCCCACTTATCCTATCACTCTCCGCCTCTATACAAAGTCTCTAGACAATATGCATATAGAGAGAACAAGTTAAGCTCTGAAGGTGTTTTTTTTCCAAATAATTTTACAGTGATGATTATCTTAACAAGTGACCTAATAATCATCTCTTTCCTGCAGGGATGCCTTGTCGGATTTGACCTGGCTCACGCTGTTGGGAACGTAGAGCTTCATTTGCATGACTGGGGAGTAGATTTTGCCTGCTGGTGCTCCTACAAGGTAAAACAGATTCATTGTTGGAGACTGTTTTCCATAATGTCACTTATCTCGTGGGTCAGCAAACAGGTCAGGAGAATAAGAAATGCACCTGAACCATTGAGCAAGACTTGGCTGAATCTTTGAATTGACTAGAACGGGGATGGACACTGACTTTCATGGTGTCTTTGTTATGAGTGGTTCCAAAAAATAATAGTGGCAATGACCTACAAGGTGTTGTGGATGTGAGAGGGGTGCTGGTGGTGGTTAAACATCTGCCCTGTGGACAGGAGATCAGGGGCTCTTCTCTTATTTCTCACACCAAAAAGATCTCACAGCTATAATATTTTATGAAATGGTCCCTAAATAAGAGAATATTCTTGTCTAAACTTTAATAATTTCAGCTCACAGAGCAAGGTATCTTTAGTTCCCTTGACTCCTAGTGAGATTAAGACTCGACAGACATAGTCAGATGAATTGTTTGATGACTTTGCTATATATATTATGATATGGAACTGTTTCAGATGTACTTCAATTTTCTGGCCTGTTAGACTTCAAATACCGTAAGTAAGCCAAGAAAGATACTTTTAAAACTAATCTGAAAAAATATATCTGCTTTTACCTCCATCAGCACTTTGTGACAAATGCTAAGATCTCCATCTAGAAAGCACTAGAAATGTTAAAATTGGTTTGTTTTATAGATCAGGGTGAGGGAAGGGAAGTGATACTTTACAGATAATGAGTGTGACATGTACATGTTGATTTGTTCTTTGCAGTATTTAAATTCTGGAGCAGGAGGTCTCGCTGGTGCCTACATTCATGAAAAGCATTCCAAGAGTATTAAACCAGTGTAAGTCTTTTTCTACACCCAAATAAAAGGTGCTGTGAAGTTCAAATAGGAAAGTATCTTCCCTTTGAATTGAGATCTGAAAGTGAAATTGTGTAGATTCCCAGCCACAGAATATGGGCATGTGCACCTATGCATATATTTATAGGAACAGAAGAAAATTCCTCTTTCAAGAAAAACTCACTGGGCCAAAATTTGTTACTGATTTGTTACATCAAGGAAAAGGGTAGTAAACATTTAGACAATTTGGTTGTCTGACTTTGTTACTTCAGATGGGTTGTTTTGCACTAACTTTAGTAGATTTTGGACTTGTTAATGCACATGCTCACATCTAAAATGCATTTCCTCCTTTAAGTCTGCTATCAGTCCTTAATTAATAGAACCCTGAAAGAGACTGTTGATAATATTAAAAACAAGCATCCTAAATCATGTCTATGAGGCTGTTTAATGTAAAGAGAATATTTAACATCTTTCTTTAAAAATGGATTTAAAATAATCATTGAAGTCTTTGGTTGGCGAACAAAATCAAAGACAATTTCAACTCTGTGCCTAATAGCTCTTTAGTAGTGGCATGTTTTCATTAAAATTATATCCACTGGTAAAGCTGGGAAGTATTACATGGAGATCTGTTCTGAAAGACTGTATAATCCATGGAAAGCTGAGCTATCAACTGAGGTTAGCTGCATTTACAAAAATACCTGTTATTTAAGCCATTATATGGCTATACTCTATGTGTATTAAGAACAGTGGGATAAATACTTTTAACGCACTGACAAATGCAAACATTTCTGGTTGTACTGCTTGGAGAAATTGCTGGCACTTCCTTTTATTTTAGCTTGAAGAAAGCAAACTAAATCAGGTTTCAGAGACAAATAATATTATAATAAGCAGCTTTGCTGCACTATGTGCTGGTTTCAGACTGTCTAGACTCCCAGGAGATAACAAAATAACGCTGATAAGTTCTGCCCAGTCACCCATAACAGAAAACTCATTAGGATGACATATGACCTGTTGTGAACTGATTCGATCCTTATATGTGAACACAGGCAAAATATCCCCGATATCTGGATATTTCTTCTGGAAAGGTTTTTTCCTGCTCCCCTGCTGGCCAGGTGCAGGCATTGTTCCCATGGCCCACCTGGTTGTGTGGCTCCCATGGAGTTCCCCGGTTGTGGGGAACTGGGAAGAAAGATGCTGAACAGTGGAAAAAAAGTGAAAAATTGCAAAATAGCTATAGGTGGAATGAAGGAAATATCAAGGACTTTCAGTCTTTTTCGCTCCTTGATGACATTTTGAAATTTTTCTGAGGGTGCTGTCTTGGTATTGTAGGTAAGAGTTTAAATTGTTTTTTCCTGAAGCAGCTCCTTCATACATAGTCATTAATTTGTGTACTGAATCTGGATGCTGAATATCTTAAACACAATTACCTATATGGAATAGGCTTTTTCAGCCTGAGGACCAATTAAGGATATAATTCCAAACTTCCTGCATCGACCCTCTGCATTATTTAATCATATTTATTTCATATTTCCCGAGATTTGATAATCACTCATCAAATTGTAGTTCCTATGCCCCGACTGCATTACTTTTCTTTCTTTCCTGCATCAACCAGCCATTTCAGGTCTCCAAATAAGACACTGAGACAAAGGAGAATTTGTCTATGTCAAAGTATTCAATTTTATAGCTGATTTAAATGCAGAGCAATTTGCTGTATGTTGTACAATCAAATAGAGTGGAATTTAACTGCTGGGGAAGTTGCAGGCTCTGCGCTGTAGCTGCAGAGGCTCTGGCTGTCATCTGAATCAAGGATGACACCCAGTGGCCACACAACTTCAGTCAAGAACAGGAACTCCAACCACTTGTTTCTTTGCACCTCAGCCCACTCATAAGCAGGGAATTAAATTCCAATCCAGCTGACTCCCTTTTGTCGTTTGAACTGTGTGAAAAATTGTTTCAACTCATGGCTGGTATTAGGTGAATCACTTTTTACCCACCTCTATAAATTTCTACAATTTGTCTCATCCTTCATATTTCCTGCAAGCTATCCACTAGGTAGTTATTTTTATCTGGAAATAATTTATTGTGTCTTAATAGGAAATTTTTATCTGGAAATAATCTATTGTGTCTTAATAGGAAAATGTATGTTCTGACTGTAATTGAGAGAGGCAGAACATTTGCCTTTTACTGTCTGAGGCTGGGGCAAAAAGGACTTATTGAAAATAAAACAGCTCAGTCCAAAATTTCATTTTTAAACCCCACAAACCCAGCTACTGCACATCACCGAAGGAATTTAGGTATTTTGGGTTAACTTCCCTTAATTTGTGCTTTTATCCTGTGCCCAGTTTCAGAAACTGGGTTCCCATCCAGATGCTTCCTGCAGACCCTGCCTGCCCAACAACAAAACATTTATTTGCTGCTTTATTAGAAAATGCAACTTAAGAAAGAGTTGTTAAAGTATTTAATAGCCTTGCCATCAGTACCTGAGGCCATGGCAGAACTATTTTCTGCTTTGGGGCTGCCTCACTGCAAACCTCCCCAACCCAAACCCGGTACAAATCAGTAATACCATGGCATGGCCCAGCAGACAAAAGGCAAACCAGTTCCACTCTTCTTCTTCGTGGAAGTGCAAGCCTCCCCCAAGAGTTATAAGGCTGGTAATTCAGTATCTTGGGAAAGGATTTATGCCTCAGGGCAGAGCTTGGTCCTTAGGTCAGAGGGAAGCTGAGGGTGATACAGTCTCCTGTGTCCCTTTATTGGTTTGTGTCATTGCAAACACCATCCTGCTGTCCTGCAAGCACCTTGGCTCAGCTTGGGGTGATTCTCTAATTCATTGCTGGGGCCATGGGTCTAAAAGTGACGTGTTGTAACCAGCCTAATTAACATCTCTACCCAAGTATGTGGGGCAGTCCTTTGCTAGTCCCCATCTTTCCCCTTAGAGCAGTAAAACTGAATCAATCTGACATATATGGGTCCGATACATCCCCGTTCTCCCATGATCTCACCTCCTCTGAAGTCTCTCTTAATACTCAAATAGCTTTTTTAATACCTGCTCCATATATCACAATGCAATGCATTCCTGGCTAATTGTGTGAGAGTGATTTCTTTATGGGAAGGTTTCAAATAAAAAAATTAAAAAAAAAGGACCTGGAGAGAGCAGAGCTATGAAATACTACTGAAACCATCGGGTCAGTGCAGGCTGAGCCTGTGCCACCAACTTTCCATGTAAGTGTTGCAGAGGGGAGGTTTCCAAGACACAGAGAGCACTGAAGTGATGGGCTGATACTGAAATTTTGCTTGTCTAGCTCTTTGGGCTCCAGAAAAGTTCCCGTTTTAATTTTTGAAATTTTTTTCTCTTCCTAATTCTCCATTTATAAAAAGGATAACTTGAATTACCAAGCTGTAATGAAATGTGAATGTTTGTGAGCACCTGGGGCAGAAGATGCTCAAGTCAGGTGTTCCCAGCAGGGTGTTTGCAGCTGTAGATGGGCAGCAGGCTCAGCTCTGCTTCAGGTGGCAAAAGGGACAGGAGAAGACAAATTTGCAGAGCCCTGAGACAGTAAACTAAGTAAAAGTAAAGCACAACTTAAAGAGATGAAAGGAAAATAAATGTATGTAAAGCAGTCAGGAAATTAATAGATAAACCCTGGCAGAGGATTGAATGAAAACTGTACAGTGTTTAAAATGAAGGGATTTATCAAGACTTCAGCCTGCACTAGCAGCAGGTAGCATTTAAAAGTGAAAAGTTTCTGTGATGTGAAGAAATGCTGCATGTGCAGGCAGCAGCTGATGTCCAAAGAATGTGTTGGCTTTTACTACCGGATAAAAAAATTGTTTAAAAGAACAAGAAGCAAAAAGGTGATGATTTCGTATTAGGTTTGAGAAACAGAAGACATCTTCAGCCAATTTCTTTGCAAAGGTGAGATATCAGCTCTTTTTCTCAGACCACTTCCCCTTTTGGTGTTTTGATGCCAATGAAAATGCCAGAGCACAAATAGCTTCCTGCTACTTCTTTATAGAGACCTGCACAGCTTTTTTTGGTATGTGAGCTTTAACCCTGGCATCAGATAAACAGAAACATGCTACTCCAACTCCTTATGCTTTCTCCTTCCCATTTTTCCCAGGCGCTCTGGGTTCCCATCCTGCTCCAGTGCAAACCTTCTCTCCCCAGTAACTCTGTTTTGCAAGAGGTTACTTTACACCTTCTAGGACTGGTAGCTCCCACTGAGTTTTTCTTTCCTCATTTTCTTGATTTATGAGGAGATATCACATTATTCTTTTTTTGAATTAGAGTCACGTAATCCCCAAAATAAAGAGCTGAATCTTCTGTAAAACTGCTGAAAATAGTGTAACTTTGGGGGAATGTGAGTTGGAAGCAAAGGACAGTCATAAAAGGATTTGGAAAGTTGTTTTGTGTCTGCTGTGCTGGAAAGAATTAACACTGCTCTTGTTTAGAATGCTTCTAGGAATCATGGGATTATAGAATGGTTTTAATTGGAAAGGACCTTAAAGATCATCTCATCCTAAAATCCCTGGCATGGGCAGGGACACCTTCTACTATCCCAGGTTGCTCCAAGCTCCATCCAACCTGGCCTTGGACACTTCCAGGGATCCAGGGGCAGCCACAGCTTCTCTGGGCACCCTGTGCCAGGGCCTCCCCACCCTCACACGGAAAAATTTCTTTACTCAGACTGAGTCTTCTACTCAGATTTTACTCAGATAATAGGCTAAGATGGTCCATTTCTCACTGACCCCTGGAGTTTATCACTGAGTTTCTCAGCACTGCTGAAAGATTTTGCAGAACAGAGCACCTTGTCCTGGTCAAGGAGAGGATCTGGAGGAGCAACGTAGAGACTTGTAGGGGAGCTGTGCTGAGTGCAGCCAGGTGGGAGAGTCAGTGGTGACAGATGGCAGTGAACGTGCTGCTGTTTCCAGAAGGGTTTCTCACTGGCTCTGCTGGACTCAGGTTGTGGGCTGGTGTAAATAACCTCTCGTGCAGTGAACACGTGTCCCCCGAGTGCATGAAGCATCCTCTGCTGAGGCAGGGATGAACTGTTGCTTTGCCAAGGAGATGAGAGCAATTTAGCTCCTTGAGCTAATTTAGAAACCAAAAGTTAAAACCTCCCTTGGGAAAAGACTGTTTAGGAATAATGCTATCGGCTAATTAGGCTTAATTGCATTGTCTTGGGACAAGTGATTTATTAGGCCAATCTAGCCCCATGATGGGCCTGCAGGGGTGTGTTCTCGGATTCACCAACTGCATGGCAAATATCCAAGAGCATTTTTTAACTTTGGAGTGAGTCTCTGTGAGAAAAAAACGAGAGAGGTTAATGTGCACTCACATCATCTATTCCCATTCTTATTTCTTCGGCTCCTTTTATGTGGCTCCCATGATTGTCTCCTTGTTCTCTGTCAAGCATTTTCTCTCTCTCTTCCTTCAAATCTTTCCTTGTAATTAAGCTGTATCTTCAAGCAATCTTGCCTGTTTTCTCATTATAAATATCCTTCTTGTTCTTTCCTCCCTGAAGGTCTTCCCCTTTGTTTCGTCATCTTTGCCCTGATTGGATTTTAAGGTGATTGTAAAAGTGCTTTGTGTGAACTCTGCATCACCTATGGGATAGTTGGGGTGAGTGTGGAAGAAATGTGCTGTTCTCATTCCCTGAGCACAATCCCATGCCTTTCTCCTCCTGGATCACGCTGATGGGACATCGCTTTGTGTGCTCTCCATGGTCCTGTCCCTCTCCCAGCTTTGGGAACGAGAGGGAGGTGACTCTTTTCCTTGCAGATTTGCTTTCCCGTCTGCGTCCTCTCTGTCTCATCCGATGGTGTAAGACACAACTGCTCCAACACATGAAAGGCACCAGCAGGCTTAGCCTGATGGAAAGGTGAATGTAGCCTGGGGGCGAATCTTGCATCCTGTTAACTAGCAAGGAAGGGATCCTGCGGCTCTCCTTGGAGTCTGGATGGTTGCTGTGATTTTCCCCCGCACTTCAAAGGCCGTGTGTAGTTATCTGCCTGCTCTTTGTGCCTCACTTCTCCACTTCCAGGCAGGTAGTTTTGAAAGCACTTTACTGTGTCTTGATTTTTCCCAACAAGACAAAGCAGCAAGCTTCTTTCCTGCTGAATGAATTTACAGAAATGCAGCGCTCGTACTGGTGTCACACACCTCTAAGAAAATGGAAAGAAAACCTTCTTTGTCTGCTTTTTTAATAAGTCACAAAAAGAGGCATTATTTCTCCTCTTATTCTTATCCATTCCTCTGTATGTTTCTGTAGCCACCTCATAGAAGCTTTCTATCTTAGGGAGGAAAGAGTTTATTTTTAACAAAAAACCTCAAGTAAATCTTCTGCTGTTTCCAGTAAGAGCTCGCTTACCTCAGTGCAGAAATGTGCTGGAACTAATGGAATTTTGCATCTGGGAGTTCCTACTAGATGTTGACTCGCTTTCAGTATTTGGTAATTTTTCACTTTTTCTACTTCAGAAATGCTGAAACTTTCTATGAAGCTTTCCTTCTAAGATTGTCAGTTAAAGCTGTAGTCTGCACGTGCCCTTTAAAAACGAGTGTTGCTCATGCTTTTGTATTGGTTCATTAGACCACAGTGGGGAACTGTTTCTAATTTCTCCTTACAGAATGTGCTTTGAGGTCACGGTGTGGCTTGAAATTGCTCTGAGCTGAAAGCACCAGCAATGGCCTTTATGCTTTTGTGCCATTAATAGTCACCAGTTTCCTCTCCATTTATGTCCCCTGGAGTATGTTCCTGTAATTGTCAGCCATGGGTTCAGATGGGGTTTTGTGCCCAGGATGTTTCCCAGAGCTATTCATGTCCCTGACCTGGCTGACCACCTCTCAGTCTTTAGCTGCAGCTCAGGGCTCACACATACAGCTCATATCGTGATTCGTGTCTCAGCAAGCACCTGATTCAAACCACAAGCATTTTCAAAGGTCATTGGTAGGTCATTGCTCAGGTTAAGGAAATCATTCAGTCTCAGTATTTTTTGCTAAGTTGGCATCCTGGGTTTGTGCATTGGGGGATTATGAAAGGGTTTTCTTTGTTTTTTTTTTTTTGCTTGGTTTACCACTTGTGCCTATTTGTTTCCACATGTTCATGGGGTTTCTAGTCCTCATACCCCCTCTTTCTCCTGGCTGAACCTTCTTCCCAGCACTCAACCAGGGTAAGGTCTCACCAGATCAGAAACCTTCATGTTTTTCTTTTTTCTATTGTCTCCCTTAATCAAATCTATTTTATCTTGCAAAGTCCAGCAAAGGACATCCACAGCCTCTGTCCTTTATTTCTTATCCATCTCCACATGTCTTTGATTCAGGAGCTTCCTAGAGGCCTTCATGACATCTATTTTCTGTTCTTGCCCACTCACTGTAAGCCATCCTTGCTCTCACTTTCCATTTGTGAAACCCTCACTTTCACACCTCTTTGTCTCTGCTGGTAAATTTTTACTGTCACAGTGACTACCCCTCATTTTTCACCGGAGTAATTTTCAGTGCTTGCTGGCAGCTGCCTCTTGCTGCCTTCCACTGTGTGGAAACTGCAGGGCATCTCCAGCCACACAGAGCTCACTCAAGTGTCTGAGGATTGGTTTCCAGAGATATGCTGGGAAAAGCACAGAATCTTTCCTTTCTTTTTCCTGTCCCTACTTTCTCAGTCAGCATGACATCAATTCACTGATCTAATCACACCAGCGCAACTGTTTTGGGAAAATGTTAGGTTCTTTCTGTCCCAGGCCATGAAAAGCAGCTGCTCATTGTGAAGAATTATTTATTTTCTTTAGTTGTGTACAGATTATTGAACAAAACCTGAATAGTTTCCTATTGTAATGTAGTTTTTCAGCATCTCTCTGTATTCATGGACAGTTTTCTGAGATGACTATCTAGCAACCCCTTGTGAGCAAGTGCAGGGAGATTTTGTCAGTGTGTGTTGAAGGTCAGAGTTGCAGGTACAGCTACATTTTCTGACAGGATAATAAGTCCATATAAATGTCCTTATTTGATGACTTCTCACCTGCTTCTGCAGTGAGAAGACCCTGGGGCTCCTGAAACTGGTGTTGGGCCTCATGTCAAACATGACTTAGTCACATTGGACCTCATGTCAAATATCTGGCTCATGTCAAATCTATTTTACACCCCAAAAGACTGTTAGTTTATGTGCTACTGAAAATTTGGGCAACCACAGCCCTATAAAGAAAGGTCCTTAGGTCACATTTTCTTGTTTTCTAGTGATAGATGAAATTTAATCTTTTTGAGGACAAACTCTTTAAAACAACTCTGAAAGATGCCCATTTCTGCTCTCCCTTACTTTTTTCATATCTTAGACTTCTGTTGAAAAGACTCTGAGTTTTCCTCCTTGAATATCACTTAGTAAATGTTTTGTAACACAACTACTGGATTCTGTGGCAAATTTGCTGGCACTTGAAACTATGAATTCAATTAGTTCTAGCCACTGCCATAAAAAAAAAAATCTCATCTAATGTGAATTGTTTCTTGTTTCAGGCAAAGAGCAGAGGTGATAACTTACATTTTAGCTAATAAGGATTCTGGTATGATAAAGGTCTTGCATTAATATTGTGATTACTCTATTCAAAAACAACAAAGACCCAAGGAAGCACAACTTCCCAGATCTTAAAATTTTTATATTATAGTTCAGTCAGATACATTTATTATTTAGAAATCTATCTAGATATCCTCCCCTGAAAGATTTATTCAAGGGATGGCAGACACTGTATAGTTCAGTAAATGCATCATAGTAATCAAAACTATCCAAGTCTCCTTTAAGTCAGAATTCACATTTAAAAGTAGCTCTAGGAGGGATTGTTGCTTTCACTTGTTTAATTTAACCTATTTGAAACAGCCTAGAAAAAAAATTACTGAATTCTTAAAGAATACAGCATGCTTTTTTTTATCACCATAAAATAATTGAGAGCTATTCAGTACTTTATAAAAATCACTGAGAACTTTATTAATATCTCTATGAGTAAATTGGCTCCCTGCTTGATTTTTAATTTCTGGTGTTAGGCAGAATATTCAATTTCCCCTTACTAAATGTGTGAACATACTGTTGGCTGTATTCCCCCTTTTCATATATCTGATATTTGGCCAGTGAAAGTGTTATATGAGCACTTTGTGATAATAGTTGTTCGTAAGCTGATTTAACAGTTTTTAATTCAACTTCATTAGCCCTAGGGGGTTTTGTTTTTTGTGAAATCTTCTCCTGGGATTTAATTTAGGCTCCCATTTTGTCTGCTGTTGGATCATACCTTTCTTTTGCCTGATCATGGCGAATGAAATTATCGTCCCTTACCGCAAGCGCCTCAGAGGTCTGGTGGAGAGCTCAGTGTGGCTCCAAAGGGCCCTGATTGGATTGGCAGCATTGCAGCCATTCCTCTTCCTCATGCCCTGACCACAGCAACTTGTTTCCTGCTACAGAAGTGAGCTCAATCTCCTTTTGTTTTGACCTGGAGGGGTAATATGTACGGACGTGTTGAAATTGGTGTATTCCCACTTGTGTCGAACCTAAAAGACTAACAAGGTAAAAATCAATCCAGGACGAGTGTGTGCACCCTCTGTCTTCAAGTACCCACGAGCTGTAAATCACCTTGTACTCAACTGATCAAACAACCCAGGTTTTTCACCCAAGAGCCTCTCACATTGTGGCAACAGTTTTGTTAAATCCCCCGCTTCGAAGAACAGCGAAGCTCAGGGAGCTGAGAGCTGCCCAGCTACTTTTGGAAAGAGGGTGATTGCTCAAATCTAGAAGAAGTTTCTTAATTCCATCCCTTGCAGTTGCATAGTTAAGTGTCATTGTTTAAATTATGAGACTGTTTTTCAGGATTTGGGTCTTTGCTGTTAAAACTTGCTGCTAGGCAGAAAGTGAATTTAGCTATTTTTTTAACCAAGACAAGCCTCAAAATGGAGGAAAAATTGTCTCCTTTTAGATGGTACTGAAAATGCAAGCCTCTTAACAGAAGAAAAATGTCATGCTATTAGCCTCTAATACAATCACATTACTTTGGTCCTTTGACAAAGTAAAGCCTCATTGATATTAAATATGAAAAGTTACTACTTTCACAGTAGCAACTTTTCATAAGGAGTTTTGATTTTTTCCACTGAGTTCTAAGAGACTGGTCCATTAATAATGTATGGCGCCGCTCACAAGTCACATATGCTTAATAATTAGGAAACATTTGTAATGAGTTGAAAAGGGTAGGGAAAGCAGCAGAGTGTGTGCAAGTCCTAAACTACAGAAATCTGAGGCTAATAATTACCTGGGCTTCAAAAGCTTTTCAAATTCTAACAACAGATCCTACTTAAAATTAACAGGCACTGCACAGAAGAGAATAATGAAACAAGTCCAAGCTTACAATTTGGGATAAAGGATATCTAAATAGATATAAGGGAGGAAAAAAAAGGCTTTAAATATAGCTTCTGGCAATCTTGGCAAGGTTTTCTGAAGGAGACTGTGAGAGTTAGGCTCAAAATATTGCTAAAGTCTAACAGGGGTAGCTGCTATAACTCCCTTAATCCCCTGAGCAAATCCTAGCCCTTATAGATATATACTGTGGGGCTCCTCCATAACTGACAGCTTCACAGAATGCGAAGAATTTCACCTACACAAGGGGGTTAAAATGTTGAATTCTTGATTTCAGTGCTGAAACAGGGAGTTACTTTTCAATTATTCTTTGTTTTAATAGACCCCTCATAATTTCAAACATCATTTGAAACACCTTTTCTCCCTCCCAGTGAGCTGTCAGCAGCAGAGCCCTGGGTCAGAGCAGAACCCTGCTGGGATGCTCAGTATGGAGAGGGTGGAGTGGAGGGGAATAACGTTGTCCATCCACTTGGGCTTGTTTTGTTTCAGCATAGCTGGAAAATACCATGTGGAATTAAGAAATAGAAATATTGATTTTTTTTTTCTTCTTTTTTTTTCCTTATCAGAAATGCCACTTAAGTGATCTAGATCAAGAAAAATATAAGATTCTGAAATGAATAGAAACATGACACTAGCAACAACTTTTGAGGGCAAGGTGATAATTTGGGGAAACAAATTTTTCCCCTTACAGGAGGGGAAAAAACTAAGCGACATCAGCTTTACCTCCACATACCCTTTCCTTATCTGCATATCAAAACATCCTGCATAGGATGCTCCAAATAAGATGCTTTTTCTTCATCCTTACACATGGTCCTCATAGGTAAATACGTGAGCACATTTAAACAAATATATTCTCATCCCTCACCGGAGAGTTAGGGCAGTCCTGAGCAGAATTCCTAGAGATGAGCGCTTGAGGCATGGAGAGATCAAATGACTCATCAATGATCAGACAAGTCTGTGATAGCAAAGAAAATTGAAACTCCTTCTCAAACTCCAGCCAGTGAGCCAAAAATATGCCATGTAAAGCAACGAGCAGGTTTTTCTGTTTTTTTAGTTGGTGTGTGTATGTGTCATTCTATTTATTCTGATTTTTGGCATTGAAACCAAAGAAACACAGTCATGTTCTTGTGCTTGCAATAAAATTAATGCCACAGAAATTAAATTGAAACATATAAAAATGCAATTAGAAAGCTGCAATAAAATTAATGCAGAGGAGAATGCAAAGAGTTGAGCCCAGCTGTTGAGCCTGGGGATCAGGTCTGTGCTTAGAGGTTGTGGAGAGCTGTTTGTAGATCTGGGTGAGAGTAAGGTGGCTTTGAGGGTGTGAGAGAACTGTTTCTGTGAGTTTGGTTTCTGGGATTGACCTCTGACTGAGTGCAGCAGCACTGGGAGGTGCTCCTGCTCAGGACCTGAGTCCTGGATAACTTTTCTGTCTCTATTGCATCACACAGAGCCCAGGAAACTGGTGGAATGTGCCTCAAAATATGGAATGAAACTTTCAGTTGATCTGGAGATTCTTATATGGATGTAAGGCATATTTAGGAATGTTTTTGGGTTTGGGGAGCTGATTGTACCATTTGTTGGTTTGGGGTTGTATTTATTTATTTATTTATTTATTTATTTTAATCCTGGCATTTGAAATATGAAGCTGGACTTTGGACGTGGCACCAATGATGTGGTACCACCATGTTCTCCTAGGCAGAAGGATGATGGTCAAACGTGGTCAGATGTGGATAGTTCCTAGCTCCAGGCTGACTCCAGACTCCAGGCTTTCCATGTTCTTTTGTAGTTTAATTTCTAGGACCTCATGGGTGTTTGTGTCACGCTTTTCCTGCTACGAGAGTGATATTTGAGTCACAATTAACCTCCGTCCTCTAAACTTGTGTCACACTGCACTTGTGCCTGTTGCTTGCCTGTCTTAGGTCTTTAGGGTGTCCTCAGACATGGATGTGCTCTTCAACCAGCCAGCTGTGCCATGGACATATAGGACTGCAAGAAACAGAACTTAATAATTATTTTTGGCCCTTCCATTCTTTTCCCTGCACGAGTCTGCCTTTGCAGACATAGCATGAAATCTGCCTAGCTCTGTGTAATGAACTTTGGGAGCAGTGACAAGTCTCATTAACTCCTCAGAGCTGATTCTTTCTCATAGCTGGAACAGTAGCACGAAAAAATCAAACAAATCTTTGCCAACACCTGGATGCTTTTGCAAAATTAAAGCAATGTGTGAATGAAGAGCTTAGCTGCCACCCAGCAGTTACATCAGCTGCTTTGTGGACACAGCCTGGCCCCAAACTGCCTGTTTATGATTTGGCTTAATCCGTCCTTTCATAAACATAACGTGCTTTGCTGGTATATGCTCCTAATATAATCTAAATAATGACTATGAAAATTCCAGCTCGCTTTGTGACCTGATAAGGGAGAGGAGACAAACTGCTCCGTGCCCAGGGAAGCTGGAAGATGTAAAGTCAAGTATTACAAATTTCACACTGTATTCCTGTAGCTTTTCAACTTGCCTTCCCCTGGATGTGAAATGATTATCTCACACGATATAATGGCAGGATACTTCCAGCACATTGCCCTGGACTGTAAAAGCTGGGCCACATTAATGGTATTTCCCTGTTTTCTGTACCACTACTCAAGAGTTTCTTTCTTTCTTTCTTGCCGAGAAGGGAAATGAGACCCATGTTGCTCCAGGCTGTAAATTATAAATGAGTAGCACGATCATCTGTAACGCCGAAGCAAAGGTCAAAGGAGGTTTTTTTTGGTATTTTTTCTGTGTTCTTAAACTGGATCTTCTTTGATGTTTACACTGCACATACATCACCATCATTATATCCTGCACTCCTGCATCATTAATGCAACTACAAACGAGATGACTCAAGTTATGAACAACCAGTTATTCAGTCTAATGCGGACACATATGAAGGAGGAAAATGAGCTAAATAAAAATACTTATTGAAGGGATTGTTCCCTGGTGTAAATGTCCTTAAAGAGAATATGACTAAATAAGAGGATACTGTTCCTTTCTGTAATGATTTTCCAGGCCAGCAAACCTTTGTACATTTATTTGCAAAATAAGAGAACATTTTGAAGTAGAAAAAAAAAAAAAAAAAAAGAATTTGAAAACATTTCAGCAGTATTTCATTGTAGTCATACTTGCTCCATGAAACTGAGCTAGTAACAGTTGCTTTAAATTTTATGTGGCACATGTGAAACTTCTGTGTAAAGACTGGAAGCTGCAGAATTCCCTGGGAAAGTCTCAGAGTTATCAAACTGTGAGGACATAGAAAAGGTTGGATGGATTCTTCATCAGCCTGGTCCAGTGAAAGGTGTCCCTGCCCGTGGCAGGATTTGGAAAGAGATGCTCTTCATGGTACCTTCCAACCCAAACCATTCTATGGGGGCAATGGTTTTATTTGAGGCATAGAATGGAACAATCTATTTTCAAAAGTGATTTTCTGACAGATGTGGGCTTGTAAGAATATGCAGAAACAGACACAGCTAGTTTGGCACTAATTTACTCTCCTTTTTGGCATGATTTTTCAATGGGTTTCAAATATGGTTTTGCTGCAGGGTGGTGTTCTCCGTGGAGGTGTTCCGGGAGCACCTCTGCTGAGCAGCCTTGGGAGGCTGCTGGGGGTGCCTGAGACTGGCTGCAGGATGCTGCAACCACAGGCCATCCATCACTGGGATAACAATTTTGATTAGTGATGTGTTAAAACAAGGGCTTCGTTTGGATAAATTTGCATTTTAAAATTTGTAGTGGAACATTTGTTAAATTAGACCTTTATCTCCTTAGACACTGAGTTTTAACACCATTCCCACAATGGGTTTTATCTGCCATGGAAAGCAAGTAACTTGACAGTCCCATTGCTAACATGTTTAAGGTGTTTTTAATCACAAGCACATCATATACGGCTTTTCAGAGCCTTCCACTTTATGTATTTTGCCAAAAGTTATGATTTGGAATTCAGAATCCAGTTAGATTTTGGTGCCTTTGTATTTGAAGCAGGAACAGTGGAAATGGTGACTGCAGTTCAAAATGCTCACTTTGCATGCAGAGTAACAACTCTTTAATAAGAGATTTTACTGCAGTAAGTTAACGTGCAGTTTTATTGCCTATTATTTTTAGTGAGCATTTATAAAGCGTTATGTTTGGAGTTTAACACCTTAGCTCTTTCCCATCACAACAGGTTGGAATTTGGCATAGCAGTGGCAACCTTCATTTCAAAATTTTCACAGAAAATTGTAAACAGCAAATTGCTGTAATTTGTGAAGATTTTGTTAATTTCCACACTTTGAAGCCTGTCAACTTAAATGTCAAATAACGTGACATCCATATGGACCATTAGATCAATGAGAGTGTAGGACCAGAGCTGCCTCAAAGTGCACATCCTGCAGTGACACCTCTGAAGTTCTAGAACAGCCAAAAGAGAAAAAATAAAAAAGAGAAAAAGCAAATTGTCAGATTATGGTAGGAAAGGGCAAGACAGCTAAAACTGTTTTTTAAAAAATTCTTTCATTCTGTCATTTTGGAAAAGTTTTGAAATTTCACTTTCCAAGTTGCTTCCGTGGTGCTGCAGCTGAGATCTGGGTTGAAGCCAACTTCAGAATTAGCGAGTTTTGAGCGTTTGAAATGCAACCAGAGAGCTTTTCATCAGCCCTGATCTGGATAATGGTCTGATTGATCTGTATCTTGTCTTTGATTTTCGGGTGTGGTCCAAGTGGAATATGGTATTGTTTTCTCCTTCTCACAGGCTATTAGTCCAGATGTTTTATTTCCCATGGGGTTTTTTTCTGCTTAAAAGTCTTGAAATTCATGGAGTGTGTGTGCCATTGATATCAGTAGATTATTGCAGGAACGTACAGTATTCAGGGTTTACAGTGTAATATTGTCTATATATTATAGTGTTCCTATAAAATAACTGAAATATCTTTTATGATTCGAAGCATCAGTAACGGAGTCACTCAGGCAGAGGCTCTGTTGTACTTTATTTGGGGTGTATTCACTTTGGCAATGTAATATCTCATTTAAAATGGATGTATATTGCACTATTAATTTTCATGGGGCTTAGAATAATAAAAACATCATGCAGCAATAAAGAAAAAAACATGCTTTTTCTGTAGACCCTCTGTTTAGATGCAGCTCAGAGCCTCTCACAGAAGTAAACATAAAACCTGCGTTGTTATACAGAAATACGAACTACTTTATTTTACACTCTGCAGTACTCATATAACAAGTTTCTAACTCAAATGTGGTCTTAATTCTGCAGAGCTCAGCTCTTTTAGGCAAACTGCAAAATGTTCCTTCTTTAGGGAGAGGCCATGACTTTCTTTTCCCTGTTTACTTGCAGGAAGGCTAATCTACTGTGACTTTTACATATAGATTTTTTTATCATTGCAAGTTTTGCCAGGCTTCACTCCTATAAACTTTGCTATCTGGCATAGGGAAAACTGAGCAAAGCCTTGGCAGAATTGGTGTCCAATATGCCCAGTCCTGCAGAGCAGAGAAGTTCAGGAATGAGTCTGTGATGGTGAATTCTTGATATTGTAAAAGCATTGATAAAGGGGCAGCCTCAAGCAGGACTGGCATTATTAATCACTGATATCACGGTGAGCTGAGTTAAGAAGTGGAGAACCCAAGGACGGTGGGGAGAGACTCCTTGATTTTACAATATTGGTTTTACCTGCAGTGCCCTGGCAGCAGGTGATCCAGTGCATCTAGCTGCTTTGGGAAACTCCTTATAGCTACATCCTTGAGCATATTTTCCATTAAATATGAGTTAATAATGGAGTGTCATCTTAACATCTAAGCTCAGACGTATTATTTTTTAAGTAACTATTTGGGGTTTTTTTTCTGGAGACAGTCTTAGAAAAATTAATATTGAATTAAATTGGTTTGGATTTTATTTTAAAGCAAGTTTTTTGGAGAATAAGTTTAGTTCAGAAGAATAAAAATGTATGCAGAATTCACACTGGTCTCACAGTAAGGACGAGACAATGCCCACACAATCCTGTTTCCAAGGTCCTATTGTCTGCCTGCTGTTCATCAAAAATTCCATTTCCTGGTGAAACTAAGTCAGATTTTATAACTCCTTTTAGCTTTCAATATTCATTAAACTAAGTTTAAGAGTAGGGGAGAATGGTTTGAATGTAATGCCTTGGAATCAAACAGTGGAAATATTTCTGTACTATTTTTTGTTTTATGAAGTGAATTCAGTGAAAATGGATATTGTTAAAATCAATAGTTAATTGAAAGATGTGGTGTGTTTTAGCATTTGCAGGAAAAGAGAAATTCTCAAATGGTAATGTTACGTTTTTAGTGCTAACTCCTTATAGAATTTATTGCATTTTTATGTAGTTGTTAGAAATAAAATGTATTATTAGAAACATATATATTGCTTAATCTTATATAATTCTTAACTTTTAAAGTTGAATTAAAAGACTTTAAGATTTCTATTAATTTATTTTCTTTAAAAAATCTTAGGCTAATCGGCTGGTGGGGCCATGACTTCAAAACACGATTCCTCATGGAAAACAGTATGTACTTATGCACTCTCAATTTTGCCTTATTTAATTAATTTATGTATAACCACCCTCACTTTTGTAGCAGTTTGAGGAGAAAGGACAGAACTTTGCATTTCCTCATTTATGTTAAAGGTATTAGGCTAAACTCATCCCAAATACGTAATGCAGTGGAGTTAACAAAATAACTGTTGGAATAAATTTATGTATGGGTGTATGGATTTGACTGTCTGCTCCTAGAAGTTTTGCTGAAATACCTTCAAAATGCAGATATAGAATATGGATGAAACTTTCAAAGTATCTCAGTGAATTAAATTTCCAAGTCTCTGAGGAGTGAGGATCTGCTATCATTCACTGGGGTAATATCTTTCTTCAGGATTAGTTCCACTGGAATTAATGAGAAATTATTTAAATAAAGGTAAGGCAACCTGACATAAGTTGTGAAATCCCACTAATGTTTCAACATCTCCAGATTTCCTGCACTAGGGCAGGATGGTTGTAAGATAAAACCAAAGCTGCTCTGAAACAGTGTTTACTGTCTGAAACAGTATTGTATTGACACAAAATGTGAGGACTCCTTTCCAAACCTGACAGCTAGATTGTTCAGATCCAGCTTAAACTATGGCAGAGAGAATATCCTGAGGGAGCAGGATGAGCAAGGAGCTTTTTGGTTTGATTGGTTGTTTTGTTTTTAATATATTTTTAATTTTCTGTGGCAGCGCCTGTTGATGTGGCTTTGGCTGGAGAGCACCTCTCTAATAGCCTCAGTCTGCTCTTTGTTTTCGGACCAAATGCAGGAGAGTGGCACTGTGGAAAGCCAGCAGGAGACACAAATTGCCTTGAAATGCTGCTAGAAGAAGAAAAACGTTGTTTATTCATTTCCATGAGTAGTTTATAGGGGAGAAGTTGGGCTTTATAAAATTAACCAGTCTGCTGTGCGTGAAAAGCGCTTCCTCCGCCGCATCCTCCTGCTCTAGTGCTGGAGCATGAAATATGAACGATGACACAGAACTTACAGCGAAGCTTTGTAGATTTATTAAATAGATTTTGTGAAATTTCACAGCCCAAAGTCTGGGCAACTCCTCTCTGTGGCCTGAAGCTACACTTACCTGCATAGGCAGCCTCCCATGTGTGTCGTCAGCTCAATAAAGTTAAGGAACGTGATTCCTTGCTCCGCGTGCCTCTGCTGACTTGGAATTTCTCTGCCTCGTGCCAGCCTTAAAAGAGATTCAAGTGTAAAGGTGGTTTTAACACACACCATTTAAACAAATTAATTGCAGTTCTCTGGTCCCCATGAAGCTGCTAATGAGGTCTTCTGCTGGATAAAATTGGGCTTCTCTCGAAGTTGAAAGTATTAGCTGGGAATAGATTACTCTTTCCTTTTAATGACCGATTCCTACGGGCCACATTAGGGAAATATTTTACTGCGTGAGGACAGACTTCAAGATAAGGTCCAATCCATTAAAATGAAGAAATCAAAAACACTAATATAAGTTATTCATTTTCCAGAATTACAACTAAGTGAAGGAATTAATGGATTCCGGTTATCAAATCCTCCAATTTTGCTGGTCTGTGCTCTGCATGCCAGTTTAGAGGTAAGTAATTGCTTTACTTTGAGCCTGAATTTAAGAGTATAAAAATGTTTAATGAATGTTACGTGTATTATTGCTGTCTCCCTTAAAGAAATCTGTGAAATATTTGAAAATTGAAGGGGAGAAGTAATGAAAAGCAAACAAAATGACCCCACAGCCCTGAGAGACCAAGGTTTTTAATGAAATACACATCTCCCCACGTCTCTCACAAACTCTGCTGGAGGACCCAGAGTTGGACTCTCAGTATTTGAGGTTTGCACCTCCAAACCTGAACTCTAGCATTGCTTTTGTCCCTGCTTTTAGGAGCTCAGTAGAAACAGTACCATTATCCCATAGAAATATTCAGGGCTCAAAATCATAGAATAATTAAATTTGGAAGAGATCTCTGAGTTCATAAAGTCCGATGGTAACTTGTCTCAGTACCACTCACGGGGAGGAGGATTCTGCTCAACATCTTCATACAAAGGAATCATGCAAGTCTGAAAAGTTGCATCCAGAGCTACTGCTTCATATAGTCCATGAGCAAAACAGACTTATCTCCTTTATGAAAGAAAATTATGTATGCTGGGTGTCCTGGATCAACTGATCCAGCGGCTCAGGGAACCTGTTCTCCCTTTGGTTACAAACAGAAGAGACAGAAGCTCTCTGCAAATGTTAAAGGGGAATGCATGAGTATGGCATAACTCCAGCCTGTCTTTTCTTTCATAGAATCATTAGTTTTCTGGTGGGCAAAGGAGCAGAGCCCCATCTCTGACCTATCTCTATGTGAATCGCTGGAGTGTGGCTGTGGGAAGGGCAGTCCTGCCATACAGAGCTAATTCCTCCTTTGCTCTGAAGGTGTGATCCATGTGCTGCAAGCCTCTGATCCACTTTGGAGAGCACAGCCCATCCCTGTTTGAGGGCATGGAGCTGTTCCCCAAACACCTGTTTCATATCAAGGTGTTCCAGCATTTCTCTTAAGGGTGGTTTGCCCCTGAAATCAGGGCTCGGGGTCTTTGTGGCTCAAAAGGGTGGTGTTATTCACATTTCCTGCTATATGCAATATATTCTGCTATAAAATCATCCTTAAGCTGATTTCCAAGGCAGCCTTAAGTAGCAAGGTTTTGCCACCAGCATAAATGTCAGAAATTTATTTCTGGTTAGCATTCCATTAATTCTAGTGTAATGGCTGAGCTGATGCTGGAACAAAGAGCAGTGTCTACATCCCTCTTCTGTATTTATTGAAAAAACAGCATCTTAAGCAAACAAAGTCAGAAAATTGCTGGTTATGCTCTCTCCATCCTACATGCAAGGCTGAAGGACTGCAAAGGGCACAGCCATGCTTCTTGTTCCGCCTGACAATTTATTTTTTTAGTCCTTAAACATCCAATATATTGTTTTAAACTTTATGTGACCTTTGAGATAAGCTGAAAGCTATTCTGCCATGACCCAGATTGTCAGTGCTCGGGTTTGTGTGGGCTGGTGTCATTTAGCCCACTGCAGGGAGCCTTGAACAATGAAGGCTGAGCAGTTTCCATCGCCTCCCCTTTCCCTGCCCACATTACCTTTTGGCACAGCCAGGATTTCCCAGTGCTAATTGCTCTAATACAGTGGGAAACAAAATAGTTTTCATGTCTGGCAAGAGATGGCTGGTGAAATTGCATGCCACCTTCACTGGGACACATTAAGCAGAAGGCAGTGTTTCCAATGGAAACAATGAAAACTGCAAGTGTTAATGGATGTTATTCCTCAATAATGCTTAAAGTGACTGTTATGGCAGTAGCTGCTGCCTTTTATGGAAAAAAGGGGAGCGCTCTACAGACACATTTAAAAGACCTTTTTCAAAAAATTTCACCCAGGAGACCAAATATTCCTTGCACAAAGCCTGTGGAAACAAATTTTTGCATGCAGCCTAAGGAGATCCATCCCTCATACTCCTGCAAACCCTGAAGAAATAGGAGGCAGTTCTCTGTTTTCCCTCTAGTAATGCACTGAACAGTCCTGTGTGTGCTCTGCCTGCCTGGGTGGTGAGGGAAGCACCTCTAGATTTTTGTTGACCTGTACAAGTGCTGACTGCTGGTGGCTCTGGTTCTTGTCACATTCATTCCCTTGCAAAGTATGTCTTAGAGCATCCATATTCCATTTCTCAAACACAGTTGCAGGGGTTCTTGGTTTTGTGCAGCATCTAGTGGCTGTGATAGCATCAGAGAATGAAACTTGGGATGTCCTACAAAAGAATGGTTTCCAGGTGCTGCTGGAAACCAGACTTTGCTGTATTTTGAGTAGAATTTCTCAGGTAGCTCTCTTCACACTTTTCCAGGTTATGATATAAGTAATCTTAAAATGTACTTCTCCAGTGTGAAACAGTGATTTCTTGAGAGTGAAGATCATGGATTTTCATCCAGGGCACTGCCTTGCCCCTGATTTGCAGCTGCAGTCAGTGGAGGGATAACTGTCCATGAGCACTGATGTGCCAGGATGTGATTTGAAGTGGCTGTTGGCACTTGCATGTCTGTATCTTGTCATTTTCCCCTGCAGCTAATTCCATAGGAGGAAGGAAAGGGAGGGTTTGAGGGAGGCAGGAATAAATTGTTTCTGGGGTTGCATATTCCATCACTCCCTGTAATGGAGCCTTTTCAGAGCAAAAGCAGAAGTTTTTCATCTTCTGCTCCCAAACTCCTCTGCCACATTGATTGTTTTTTGTGTGGCCAAAGAGCACTGCCATTTTCAAGCAGTCATTTTTGCACCTCTCATGATAATTTGAGTTTCTGAAGCTCACCAGTTCCTGTAGCTGTGCAGAACACAGAGCTATTGAAAAAAAAATTCAGTGAATTTTTGTTTTTCTTCATGTGGACTAGGAGAGAGAGAGCCTGTACAGGATTTAAAACTGTAAAGTCAATGTGTTAGTATACATTTTGTGCTTTCAAAGACAAGGATTTGTACACCAGTCACGATGTTTCAGTCTGGACCCTTGGATTTTGTTAGTAGAATCATTTAGTTTGGAAAAGACTTCTGAGATCATTGTGTCCAACCATTAACCCAGCACTGCGGGGCCCACCACTAAACCATGTCCTCACGTGCCACATCCACGTGTTGCTGGAACGCCTCCAGGGACAGTGATTCCAGCCATGGACGGCCTGTTCCAATGCTTGACCACCCTTTTAGTTAAGAAAGTCTTCCTAATATCCAACCTAAATATCTCCTGGTGTAACTTGAGGCTGTTTTTCCTCTTTTCCTATCACTTGTTACCTGGGAGAGGAGACCAAAGCCCACCTGGCCACACTCTCCTTTCGGGGAGCTGTAGAGAGTGAGGAGGTCTGTACTAGAGATACATAAAAGAAAAAACTTTCATGTGATTTTGAGTTTCATGCAGCACTGTTGCATCTGCAGAGGATTTATGGATCCTCTTCAGACATGCAGAGGAATGCTCTCTTAGGAAACTGGCTTTGTGTGCAAGTTCATTTATGCAGACATAGATGTGTGTGAAACTTTTTAACAGTAGGCACAAATGTCTTTCATTGTCTAAAGCATAACATCATCATGTGTTTTCAGAAGCCCAATCCTGCTGTGTTTATGTGAAATGTCTATCTGCTATTACTACTTGATTCCAGTGATAAAGTACAGAGAAATCTGCCACCCTTTTAGTCTGTATTTCCTTTTGATTTTCTACAGCAACACATTCTCATTCTAATATTTCAAATCATTACAGGTTTTTAGTCAAACTACGATGAAAGCATTGAGGAGGAAATCCATTCTACTCACTGGTTACTTGGAATACCTGATAAAACATTACTACAGTGAGGATAAAGCAAATCCAGAGAAGCCCTTTGTGAGAATAATCACACCATCTCGGATTGAGGACAGAGGATGCCAACTCACTCTGTCGTTTTCCCTTCCAATCAAATCTGTGTTTAAAGAGCTGGAGAAGAGAGGAGTAGCTGTGAGTAAATCCAACTTCATCTTCTTAACAAGTAACAAAGTATTAATATGCTTTTATTCAAATATAGTCTCATATCAGGCAAAAACCCACTAGGACTGATGATGATTTCTTACAACTTCAATTTTTACTTATGCAAACAATCAAATACAAAGAGTTATTTTATAAATTATTTGTTAGACTCTATATTGCCCTTTCACTGTTGACTTATTTCCTGGCGTCACTGCTGAGGTTAGAGCTGTATCATGGGTGCATTAGGACAGGAGGGACCCCTACAGATTTACATGACAAAGAGGTCTGAACCTACATCAGTCCCTTTCCTGATCCACAAATGGCCAAAAGCCTTGTGAGGAATGGAGATGGAGCAATGGAAAAGCTGCCATTTCCTTACAGATGTGTTTCAGCACTCAGAAAAAGAAGCCACTGAACAGCACTTCCATGTAATGGCACAGTTACTGTCGAGCACTGCTCCAAAAGAATAAAAGTGAAATTTAGGGCTATACATTGGGTGATTTAGATGTGCTGGGAGGTGAGACTGATAACATAATGCCATGTAAATGGATATCAGCTTTATTTCTGCTGGTGACTTGTCTCCCCAAGGGCCACCTTTTTTAGGTTACATATGCAGCTGCTTTGGAGCTGCCAGGGAGTTCCAGGAACTCCTGCTTAGAAGAGGCCATGGGGCCTCACATTGTTGGCTTGTCTTTGCAATGCAGTGATATTTTTCAAATATGGGAGATTATTATATTCAGGAAAGTGTTCAAAATCACAGAGAGGGGAAGAAAAATACTGCAATGCCTGTGCAATTACTTGTACCTTTAGAACAAGACACTCTCACATACCGGAATGGGGTTTTTTTGTGATTTGGAGTTTTTTTAATTACCTCTGTGCCTCTTCAACTCTGAGTTGCCATAAGCACGAAGGTGGATTTTGGGGCTACATGGCTGGTTTGAGGCCCTCAATGGTACTGCTAGAGTCCTGCCCATCATGAGATTTGCATCCTTTTTTTAGGCAAAACACTAACATTCGTATTAAGTTCTTCACAACTATGCTCCTCACTGTAGTTCCTTGAGGAACCCAAAGCTTCCACGTGTGCCTCCTTTTCAGTCGAGTCATTCTTTCTTGAAGACAAGTTGTGGCATTTAGAGATATGGCCTGACAGATAAACATGAAGTGACCTGAATTTACTGAATGTTCCCTCTCTGTTTTGCAGTGCGACATGCGAGAACCAAATGCTCTTCGCGTTGCCCCAGTTCCTCTCTACAATTCTTTCCGTGATGTGCACAGATTTATTGAAATCCTGGGATCTGCAATTACATCTTCAAAACAAACAGCAAATAATGTGCTATCTGGTTCTTATTGATGGCTCAGCTGTATCTTTTAATCTATTTCTGACTAAGATGCATTTATCCTGCTGAGCGAGTCTTTGCTCCGAGTAGACCAGGCTATATCCCATGCAATTTGCAAAAAAATGGCTGTGCTTGAATAGTTATTTACAACAGACATAGTTTTATTAAAGCTCGTATTTCCACTCTGCTTTGACTTTGACTTCATGAATTAGTATGCTTTGTATATTTTAATGGGGCTTTTCTTAAACATTTTATGTAGTGTTATTACATTAGCTTTGAGAAGCATGGAAGAATTGCTATCAACTAGAACAGGGATAAAAAAAAATCCCTTCTTTATTATAAAAATTATGCATAATAAAATGTGGAAAATAGACAAATCACCAACTGTTAAAAGATACAGCCCAATTTACATTTTAAATTTTGTAATTCTATTTAAAGTACAGGGTATACTTGAAAAGTAAAAGTTGAACAATTAGTTGTTTCAAAACTCCTAACGCTGCACACTGAGTTTTTCAAAGGGCCCAATATTTTGAAATTCTGGTTTAATGAATGATTTAATTGAAGAATGACTTTACATTGCAGATGCCTTCTTCGGTGTGATGCAGTTGGCCAAAACAAAACTTTTTATCTTTCTAGGTAGTCATGTTGGAGAGGAGGAGCTGGAGAAAGCTGAGAACAGTTGTAGACCCGTGTAAGGCAGCATGAGGGGCTGTATGAGCACTCCCTGCAGCTTTAGTGAGGCTTAGTTGGGATTAGGCAAAATGAACCCTGAGCTCTTTAAGCAGCAGCAAAATATCTCATTGTTAACTTACCGTGTGGCCCGAATTTTTACAGAGATTTGCACCAGGCAGGCAAGAGCAAAGTAGAAAAACTGCTGACATTTCACCAACTCTCTATCCAAAGTTGCTTTAAGGCATAAGTAACACCTTGGCATAATTGGCAATTAAGCCCTAAAGTCTGTAGCTATTCACACAGCGTTTTCCAAGAATCAGCTGGAACTTCCTCTGATGATATTCAATGTGTCTCATTTCTGGTATGAAACACTTCGAAAATTGCATCCAGTAGTAATTTCAATGTGTAAAGGGGGCCTATATTAAAGATGGGGACAAACTGATGTGATAGGACAAGGGGGGATGGTTTTAAACTGAAAGAGGGTGGACTTAGGTTAGATATAAGAAAGTTTTTTACCGTGAAGGTGGTGAAAAACTGGAACAGGTTGCTCAGAGAGGTGGTGGAAACATTCAAGGCCAGGTTGGATGTGGTTCTGCTCTAGCTGTCCCTGCCATGGCAGGGGGACCTTTACAAGGGCCCTACCAACTCAAACTACTCTGATTCTATGACACTTTTTATTCTGTTTTAAGGGTGGGGAAGGATTCTGGGGAGAGTGTTGTCTACTCCAGTCTTGCTTACTGTCACTTTTACTGGTTGAAATTTTCACACCCTTAGAGCACCTCCTGCTGCAGGTTGAAATTTTCACAGCACCTCCTGCTGCACAAGGAAACCCAAGGGCCTTCACATCATCTGCCTGTTCTCTAAAATTCACCAAATATGTGTAGCTTTAAAATCCTTGCTGCACTAACGCCTATTTTATTTGTTGCAATGTACAGGGAGAAGCTGAAAGAACTGTGCATACAGCATTTGTTGGTATTTTAGTGCTTGTGAAGAGTAAGAAGAGCTTCTTTAACCAGAATATTGTTATAAAGAATAGCACAGGGGTCTTAATCAGTTGGAAAGCTCTGTCGCACTCAAGAGGTTTTGATCACACTGACATCACCTCTCCTCAGTTCAGCTGAGTCTGGGTTGTTGTGTTGCAGACCAGGTATCTGTATTTTTGTGGGTTTATTTTTATCCCTGCACCTGCAGCTCAGCTACTTTATCTGAGTGACACGATTTTAGAAAGGGACCATTTTCCATAAAGTGACAGTTGATACAAAAAGCACTGAATATAAAAATGTGCAGGTTCACAGTGCTGAAAATGGTTTTGATTCAGTGTCAGTGCCTTTGCAGCACTTTTGTACAAGTGCCAGGAGTCTCTTATGCCTTCCCCATAAAGTTAGGCAAACTTAAAGTAAATCATAATATAAGGGAGTTAGATCATATTATAAAATGTCTTATTCTGATATCAGCTCAAACCCCAGAGGAGTAAGAATCTCCAAATCTCTTTCTAAATGGCATCTAGACCTCAGGTGTGGACGATTTGTCATGGCGGTTATGGGGAGATAAACAGTGATTTTTGTGAAGTTTGAGATCTGCATTTAATTCACAAACTGTGAAAACAATTTCTTGTGTCTCTGGTTGAGGAAAGTAAACTAAGTAGTAGGTAAAGTACTGATTATATGCAGTTCAGGTTTCAAAGACTAACAGATTAATAATACATGTTTGATAGTATTTTGTCTTTTAGTATCATTTCAGGCTACAGGTACAAACATTGACTTTACAAATAAGTATTTGTGTTCCATTTGATGGATTTGATTAAATTCAGTGCATCAAAACTCCCTTACTTCAACTTTTTTGAGTTACTGTCTTTTTTACTTGTGAACCGTAATGATAAACCTGAAAGCTGCTTGCATTTATAGGCATATATATGTATAAATTCAGAAAATTATTTCCAGAAAATGAGGGAAGGCTATATTGCAGTTTACTCATTTTACTGAAACAAAATTGCAACATAAGCACCAGTTTCACATGGTTTTTCCCTATTTGAAGTAAAAGTTTTGCAAAATGAATAATACTGGAAGTTAACATTAGGTGTCAGTATTTTACATACTATTTTGCAAAAGAATATCAAGGGAAAGAGCTTCTGTGGGAGAAAAAAGGAATAATATTATATTCTGCTTTTGCAAATGCTTTAAGTTATCACAGTTAGAGTAATATCAGGAATAATTATGTGTGAAATAATTAATAGTATATACCCCAAATACTTCTTGCTGGTTACATGTCTGATTTAAAATTCAATATTAAGTACCACTGCTTTCTAATTGTGATAACATTTAGTTCTTGGATTGTCTGATGAAATTGCATTTTTCAAATTGAAGTGCAGGGCATGAGGATCTGTAGATGACATAAAATTCATACCCAGGTAGAGTGAGCAAATGCCTACAAAATGGTGGTAAATGTGAATATGTAGATCCCTGGTTGCGTGTGATGTTTTTAGCACAACCAAATTTGAAAGTGTACAGAACCCTTAAGCTTACTGCAACCATTGAAAATACGAGGAAAAAGTACTGTAGGATCCATTTGTGTGTTTTGAACCCTGGTTTGCCATGGGAACACCAAAGAGAAGGCAAAGCCTTCTTTCATAAGCAGAAAGGATGCCTTTGTTTTTCAAAAGAACAATATCCTCTTCGTGAAGAAAAAGGCATGACAGTACTTTTTCCATCTGAGCTTGTGCTATTACTGAGAACAGGAAGGACGTGACCCATTTGTAGAGTTTAAACCCCAAAATGTTGGATGTCCTTGTCTGACTATTACAGAACACACCTTGATTTCATTTTACCAGCAAATTATTATACATTGGGAGACTAAGTAAGAAAGATGCAAGAAAGGATGGAAGACACTAAAACAAAATAATTAACTTTTTAACCTATGCTGCATATTCCCAAACAGAACTGGATACAGGTGGGAATTCCCTGTGAAATTCTAGCTCCTGGGGTAGGAATGGGCTTTGGTTGGGTTCACAGAGGTGGAAATAAGCATTTTGGGCTAAATCCACAGAGGGGCCTGACAGGATGTGTCAGAATCAAAGCAGCCACATCAATATTTTATTTTAATACCTTTCCCTGAGTCACAGAATCGCTGAGGGTATAAAAGACCTCCAAGCTCATCAAGTCCGAACACTCACGCAGCACTACCATGTTCACTACTATAGATAGAGATGGCTGAGGGAGGTGTGTTATTTCCTGTATTCACCTGTAAAACACACTTCAGAGGGAGCTGACCTGCTCAGAGACACCCAAAAACCTCTGCAGGTTCCCATCTGAACCTCTGGGCACTCAAACTGATGCAAATATGTTTCTGAAAAGCTACTCACTGTCTGAGGCCAGCTGAGAGACAGTTTTGCATAGTAAGCTTAAACTTTTGTCAATATTTGTGAAATATATTTAGACAGCTTATTCAGAAATGAGTAAGTTATAGATCAGTAATTCATACTTTTTATATCCCGAGTTTTTATTACCTAAACTTACTCTTCTAAGCATCGTTTTATGTTTCTAGTTAAATATAAGTGAGAATTGATTGGAGTATTTCTCAATGGAATTCTATCTTTATTTCATCATAATTGCTTCATATTTGAATAATGACAGATGAACTACTTCATTCAATTGCAGTTTTAAGGCTTTGAAGTCACAATAGCAGCAAAGGATTTAAATCCTGAAACCATTATTATGGCAGAGAAGACATCAGGGAAAAGGAAAACTTATGGTAGTGTAATTTTCTAGACAGAAAAATTCTTCTGCGGTTGCACTTTTTTTCTTTTTATTATTTTTTCTCTGGGCATTTTATTAATGTTAAAAGAACCCTGGAAGAAGAGATTGGAAATGCTGAATGAGAGTCCTGCTGTAAGTAAACTTCTGTAGTTATTTGGCTTTGGAGCTTTTAAACCTTTTAAAATTCTGGGCAGCTGCAATACTGTATTTCACCAATAAGGAGTTCATTAGATCTTTTTTCTCTCTGACATTTACATCTAGTCCTGAGTACATGTTAATACTCCAAGGTATGAATTTCAAAGTTCCCTTTATCTTTGTGTACAGTTTTAAGCAATTAATCAAATGATAAAGTATAGCTTTAAAAATAAGAAACGAATTGTGAATTTAAAGTATATGTTCAAAAAGTTGCTACATTATAATTTCAGGGAGGGGGATGGGGCCTCTTATCAACTGAACCTCGTTCTGATGTTCTTTTTTTTTTACCTTACATTTTATGGAAGAATTTTGAAGCCATCCTCAAATTGTTAAAACATGACCAAGTGGTATATCCAGGATAGTTCTTTCTCCTCGGAGGCTACATCAAAGTGGGAGAGGCATAGAAAAATCATTATTCAATACGTTCCAAATGATTCCCATGTGGGGGAAGATTTATACAGGCTTCTGAAACGAGCGTGGGGGCAAACAGCACCGAGACCCCTTCGTCTGAAATAAACGTGAGTGACGGTTACATCTTCCCTACACAAGGTACAAGTGTGAAGATGTGTATGGAAGTGTAGTGGGGTGGAGGTTGCCACAGAATTTTGGCAGCAGAGGCCAAACCGAGCCTCTTGAGTTCAACTTGCAACTTTGCTACTCCAAAGATGTTCTCGGTGTCTCGGTATTGAAAGCCTGGGATGGGGTGGCTGTTCCAAAGGTAGTTGGGTGTGGAGATCTGGAAATTTCACATTGATGGCTGAGCACAAGGCGTTAGGAACTGGGAGCTTCTCCATGCCATTAATGAATCTCAACAGAAACACACCTGTAATTTTTTTTTTGTGTATTTTCTGTTTTATTCACTGTGGTGTGTCAAGATACACAACACCCTGTTTCTTTTTAATGAATGTGTTATTTTAATTTTCACCTGCAATATTCAGAAACATTCATTCTTCAGAGAGGACGTGGAAGAAGTTTTAACATCTTAGCCGAAAGTTTGTGAGAAATGTTCAGATGCTGTTTTGTGTGATATCTTTTAAACCATTGTGGCCAGTAGATGCTGCCAATTCTTATCTTTTTATACAGAAAACACCTTGCAGCTGGGTAACCTGAGAATCTGTGGACCTTCCTTTTTAAAGATGCTTCTGGACTTTTCTGTACTGCTCATACTTAAAGAGAAAAAACATGAAGGTCTCATTTAGAGGAATTGTGAGAATTCACCTGCTTCTGAGTTCTCTTAATTGACCCTGAAAGTATGGGACTTTTTTCTTATTTTTAAACTGATGTGAAAATCCAACTTATTATGGAATTGTAGAATATTTATGTTGGAAAAGGCTTTGAGGTCACTGAGTCCAACCATAGACCTGATGTTGCCAAGTCCACCACTGAACTATCTCCCTAATTTTTTTTGTTTAACTTTTAGTTTCAATATAATTCAGTGGCAGAATAATTTAATGAATTTGTACATCTCATTATAACATTTAAGTTTCATTTGATTTTGAAAGAACTTGGATTGGAAAAGATAAATATCTTCTGCATTAATACAGCAGTGACAAGTATACTGCATTTTGAAAAGAAGTTGCTCTCAACTTTTCAAATTTAACTGCTAAATGAAAGATTCTGCGTTGCTCTGTATCAGATATGGATGAAGGATAAAGCTATGAACCAATTTTTGGAATATCTTAAATTCTGTGGAAGACTGCATATGACTGCTTGATTTTCATTACTATTCTTGTTTTATTCAAACTTTCTCTCTTTAGCTAGATATTAAAGCTAAAGTGATAAAATACCAGAATAAGTATGAATCACCAAAGTTCTATGTTGAAGTCTGTTTTCCTGACATTTTTCTGAATGAATATTGAAATGCTTCTCAACAAAAGATCTTGCAATTGCTCCATCAGTAATGAGATCCAGACTTGACTTTAAAAAAATTCTTTTTATATGTAGTTATGAAAAGCATGCTCTTAATTATAATGATGATCATTAAAACAAATGCTTTGGAAGGCTACTATTTTCAATTCAAAGCCCCTTCAAAAACATATGAAAAACCTGATGATATATATAATAATTCTAGCCTGAAAAAAAATCAGAAAAACATGCCAAATTAATGTATATGATATAGATGTACATCTATGTGTATGTATATGTGTGCTCCTCTCCAGAGACTCAAGAGGTTTGGGTCTGTCTTTAATTTTTTTTTCACATTTATGGGGAGTGTAAGAAGTGATTTAATTTGATGAAATCAAACATTCGATGAAAACAAAGGCGTTAGCTCTGAAATAAGACATCAGCTTTGCAGGGCTATAGATCCTTTGAACTTGGATGACATTGTCTCTGAGGACGAGATGTTTGATGAATTTTAGACTTTAAAGCCTTTGGTAGGAAAAATTAGTCCAGAATCTGTTCCTGTAGGATGGGGGAAAAAAAATCATTCTTCAAAAGATCAGGAAGAAAATGATGTCATTTTCTATTTCCCTTAAGTACCTTTTCTTCAGATGCTTATATTGGAAAAGGCTCAACAGCAAAGAATTTAGGGGCTTATGCTCCAAATGATCAGGGCATTTATGTCCTCTCTGCACAGAATACTGACGAGAAAAAAAACCCAAACCCTCTTAGAATATAAGGATAAAGGGCTCTGTGGGTAAGACAGTCTTACAAAACATCGCTGACTAATTTTAATCTATTAATTTAATATAATGAACATAATGATTTGTGTAAAATTACTTTACCCCTGTTATATGCCAAATCTGTCAGGAACAGCTGCTTTGCATTCAATATATCATAATGACATATACTGTGGAGTTATAATATTTAAATTTTTTTTCATTAAGGCCCTATTTTAGATTTGCAAGCTTATGCACAAGGGGAGAAGGGCTGGTGCCTCCATCGACTGTCGCTGTTAAAGGTTATCAAAAGGAACTCTTGGCTCTGTGAAGAAATGAGTAATGAGTGCAAGTTGGTTTTGCAGACCTTGTTACAAGGGAAGAATAAACCAGGATTAAAAAACCTCATGGAAGGTGTTTTTCCCAACAGGTCTAATGTTTAATGGTTTTTTGCTCAGAAGAATTAGAAGGGTCACAGTAACTGGAGCTTGAACTAAAGTTGAATTGATAACACAGGTGGGGAGGGGGACTGAAGAGTTTGTGATTAATTAAGCCTTTATAAACACCTGCAGCAGAGACTCCCTCTCTCACTCCTTCCTGCATCCCAAATACTCCTAAAATTATTACCTAGCTCTAAATACCACTTTCCTTTGGAACTGCTGATGATAAACTTTGTCCTGTCGCAGAGTTTATCTGGACTTATGGAAACAGTGGATCTGGATGAACATTTCTCACAGCTCAGAAGGTCCAATTCTGGCTGAGAAGAAATCAGCACTGCCATAATTTTGCTAAACACCTCCCCACACACACCATGCAAGAGTGGGGATGTTGTAAAACATGGCTCTAGGCTCCTTCTGCTGTAGCCTGAGGGTAATTCTTCCATGAAAACCTACGGAGGTAACGGCAGCATTGGGGTGTGACAGTGCTGTGTACCTGCTTTAGAAGAGCCTCTATTAATCTTGGCAGATTAACAAAATAAAAAGGGGCCCAAAAAAGCAATATTACAAGCATGGACCAGAGCAAAGAGGACAGCGTGGTCTTGAGAAACAAGGGAAAAGGATGTCCATGACTTAAGAGACCACAGACTATAGAATTAAAAGGAACTGAAAAACTGGAACAAGCTCAAGAGCTGTAGAATGAGGGCGATCAGTTTTCTACTTTTGTCTGCTTGGAACAAGCTGAAATTCATTGTATTTCTACAGCTATATTGAAGTGCTCTGAGTAAGGACATCCTTATTTTCTGTAGGAGGCTGCTGTGACTAAGCCTTCCAAGGAATGCAAACAGCCAAACATATCTAATGCTCAGCCTGGTGACTACGAGTTGCACTGAAGATGCCTTTCTTCTTTCATTTTTTTTTCCTTTTTTCCTTGCTTGAGTCTGGATACCCCCATTCACCAATAACTTGATTTCCTGATATCTTCCAGATCCTATGAGAATACAGCAATTGCCTGTCAGAAGGAGGGAGCTGGGGACAAGGGCAATGGGGTAGAGTCATGCACATAAAGTAGAAGTATCTGTGTATTACACAAGCAAATAAAATCACAGAAAATGATTGGAAATGACATGTTGAATTAATTAATGCAACTAACTCCTTCAAGTCTTTGATAAACTGATTTATTTTGTTGTTTCCCAGTCCATTCCAGGCACCACAGTCTCCCCTGGAAGCTTCTGGACATGAGAGAGGACGTTCATCTGTCTGCAGAGGAGTTTGACATCCTACAGCTGACTTTCCCTTGCATTTGTTGCCTTCTTCTTTCTGGCACTGGTGCCTGGACAGTTCTGGTGCACTCTGGGATGGCAGCATGGGAGGGAGCAGGGTGAGAGCAGAGCTGCCACTCGGATAAATCCTCTATTAGGAAGAGACAAGAAAAGACTTCACCCTTTCTTATTTCCACTAGATTTGATGGGGACACCTTGTTTTTGTGAATAGCTTTTTTGGCTGCTTGCTTATGTTGTTTTTTTGGTTTTTTTTGGTTTTTTTTGGTTTTTGTTTTTTTTTTTTTTTTTGTGAATGGGAACTTTGGTATTGTAGAAATGAGAGTGTTTTTCCTCAAAGACTGAACCAGAAGGATAAAATATCTCAGAACATCTTATCTTTCTTCTGTGTTCATCCTCAGCATGGGAGGGGCTTTCACCACTAGAAAATACTCACCAGATAGCTGAAACTCCTTTAATAGGGGTAGAAACAACACTGGCTGGGGCATCATTTTTGTGTTTAGGACTGACATATTCCTTCCCGACTCTTCCTTCACTGTGAAAACATTGACTGTTTGTGTAAGTCCGACTTGATCACGGGCTCATAGATCAAGATATTTTCTCCCAGAGTGCACAAATCTCTTTTCTTTTAAGGTCCCTTATTGTGTGATGTAAAACCACCTTTTTGGCAGTTTGGTATTGTAGTATTTTAGCACTCCAGAAAATACATTTACACTGCATTTCAAGCTTGCATGTAACTAAATCCTGTCAGGGAAAGTCTTTACATAATGCATCAACATATGCTGGGGTTTTGTCTCTTTTTTTAGTACAGTATGGCTATACAATGGGTTGGAGTGGCTTTTCTAAGTTATTAAATATAGCCCTAGGCAAGGCTGGCTTTTAAAATAAGTGGCAAGATCCCTAAAAACACTTGGAAAAGAGAGAGAAAAGGACCAGTTTGGATTTACATAGAACTTTCTTACCTAGTAGTTTTCATTAACTTTAGTGTCCTATTTTTTTTTTTTTTAACAATGAAATACAGCAGTAACTAAGCTGGAAAAATAATGAAGATAAACCAAAAAATATATGTTCTTAGCTATGGATATTCCTAAATCCAAACCTCATTTTAAGGCAAAATGAAGTTTATTAGGAAGTAAATGTTCAGAGAGTTCTATCCTACTCTGCTGCTTTCTAAAGTATATCTGTTATCAAAACTCCAGTGGCTCAGCTATTAAGTGATTTAATGCAAAATCATTTTTCTCCTAAAATGTGAATGTTCTGGGTTTTAGACCTCAAGTCACAGCACATATGTTCCTCCCATAGAGCCAACAAAACTGCTGGAGAATCTCTAAAGATCTATTTCCTACCACCTGCGACCATTTTGCTCAGATGTCTCTTGCACTTTGAAGACCGTGGTAAGTGAAACGGATTGTTTGGGGGAAAAGTCAGCTCAGGGTAAAAGGGTTTGGAAGGTGATACCAGAATGTTTATAATGCACGTCATGGTTGAGAGGGTTGTGTGAATTTAGCCATTACTGTATATTTACATTGACATTTACATTCAGACTCCTACATAAAGAACATTTATTGCCCAAGCAGGTGATATTAGAGGCTGCTGTTCACTCGGGTATGAGCGGTTGGAGCTGTTACATGGCCACATGCACGATCTTCTTGACACATAAGAATGTGCTTCCAGAAACATTTTTGCTGGAACTAAATATTCAAAGCCCTTGTAGCAAAAAAATAACGGCTGCTGAATGGACATCAGCATTCTGAGGAAACGATTGCTGTGAGCAAGAGTATGAATTACTGGATGTGCAGGCAAAAATCTTTGTTCTCCTTTTTACATATTCTAAAAAGATGAAAAATGCCATTTCTGTAGTGAAGAATGTGGGAAATAATTAATTATTTTTTCACTGTCCAAGGCCAGGTTGGATGGGGCTTGTGAGCGATCTGGGTTAGTGGAAGATGTCCCTGCCCATGACTAGAGGTTGGAACTGGATGATCTTTAGGGGCCCTTCCAAACCAAACCATTCCACAATTCCATGATCATCACATAGTCTTCTAGTTTCCTAGGGTTTTTCTCAGTGAATTGAAAAGTTTTGGCGCTTCAGTCATTTTCATTAATAAAAAATTATTTTCTTCTGCAACCAGGCATTGGATGCACAATTGGTCTTCCAGGCCAGTTCCTGTGTGTTGTCAGGTTTGTATTGTCTGGTATGGCTTGATTTAACCACTGACTTAGTTTTGTTACTGGGTGTCTGCTGTACAAGCCAGACACCAGGCTGCCTGCCAGTCATCACAACAGGGAATAAAGGCTGAACTAGGCAAAAACAACAAAAATGTCAAGTTTTCTTTCCCCCTCAGGAGACTCTTGGTCCAGAATAAATCTTGGAATCACTGTTTAAGCACCTGAGGAAGCGCATGATACCTCTTGAATTTATTATAACAGAGTTGATAACATTTGCTGGGCATTCAGCACCCTCAGTCAACAGTGATTTTTTTAAAGCTGCTTTTTTAGCTCTAATTCTCAGTACTCTGAGGTATGAGATGAGGCAATCTGGATGTTCACCAGCTTGGTGACACATCTCATAGGCAATGACGCCATCAGCCACTAAAACAGGGATGAGAAATCAACGGTTCAGAAATGCTGCTCCATCTTTAACTTGCACAGCAAACACGAGGGCCAACCTATTGCACAGCAATCTGCTCCAGGTAGTGTCTATGCAGCTTCTGTTTCCTGCTTAGTTTTACTAAGATTAAATGAGCGCTTAGATTTTGTTAAACTGGCTTTTTTTTTTTTTTTNGTTATTTTTTTTAAATTTTTTTTTTTTTTTTTTTTTTTTTTTTTTTGCACATCTAAAGTATTTTCAGCCTTTCAGAGATCACACAGGAAGCTTGTGCTGCATAAGTTTGAGCTGTATGCAAAGCTGCCATCCTTTTATAGAATTTTGTCACTGCTGACATACTGTCAAATGGATGTGAAGGAGCTCAGACGCAGTCTGCAACTCGAGTGAAATGTTAGGTGTGCAGTGAAAGACGTTTTCACGAGAAATGTCATGTCCCCGGTAATCTAGGGCTGGGACCAGGTAACACAGGCAACTTCTGCTGCAGTATTTTACAGGTTTGGTGATGGTTTTTTCACATTTTAGTGGTGAAGTTCAGTTGTCCACACTGCTCACAAATATTTTGTGACTGCAAAAATGCTTCCAACGATTTTATTTGAGGAAAATCTTGAGACCCACACAGCTACAATAGATTTTTCAATTAACATTTATTTCATGTGACAAAATTAGTTGGAATATACACTGCTTTTAAAAGAGTTAGCAGTTAATTAGTGCTGCTGCAGGTCCTGAAGCACTAGCAGTGGTTAATTTACAGAAAATTACTGTATTGCTCTCTCACCTCCTCAAACCTGGAAGAAACACCTCATCACTCTTCATAGACATCATTCACTTTTTTTATTCCAAAAATCCAACTTTAAAATACATTCCTGAAAGGCAGGGCCTGCAAAGAAATGATATTTTAGTTTAGAACAGTGAAGAGCAGCTGTTGTGCTGTTCAGCTACCTCTCCTGCCTGTCGCTGTTCGCTGCCTCTCGGCACACATAGAGAGCATTTCGAAACAAGGACTGCCTCGGTTCTGACTTTGTGTGGGCTTTGGCATAATTGGATCTTTGGCCATGAAATGGATGTTGTAAAAGTTATTACAAAATCCATAATAATAATGCAAGGGTCACTCTGTAGCCTGGGAGCTCTGCCATTCCTTCAGCAGGGCTGTGTCCCTCTGTTTTATTGTTGGACTTTGAGAGTTTCTTGAGTCCCTGAAGGTCTTGCTTCCCCTCTGCTTCAGTAAGTTCATGATGTACTAAAGCTCCTCTCTACAGGAACTTTCTTGCATCTTTTCTGTTGCTGCAATAGGAAATGACCTGCCTGCAAATCAGTCTTTTCTTTGCAGCCTTGTGATATACGTCACAATTCCCTTGCAGGCCTTCCCAAGCTCCAGTCCAGGCACAGCCCCACCCCTCCTTTCCTGTCTCCATTAGGATAGTTTTGCTATCTCCATTATCTCTATTTCCCTCTATCACAACCATGGGTTGTTCTGTGGGCTCCTCTTTTAGGGCACCCAAAGACTTTGTTGCTGGACATCTGTACAGATGGGACAGAGCTTCTTGAGGACCTCCACCTGTCAACAGAGTTAATTTTACCTCACTGTCAGGACAAATCCCTAAACATCAGGATGGCTGTGATTTTCTCAGGCCACATGGCAGCTGTTTGGAATTTTTTTGGGGGAAGACAACAAAAAAGATCCCCTTATTCTGACAAAGCATTACCAGAGAGCTTTTCAGCCTGTATCAAGGCTGTCTCCACAGCACCACAACCCTGCCCTGAACGGGAATCCCCGCTGCTCCAGTTTGTAAGTTGACCTAGAAATACCAGAAAAATATTGTTGTTCTTTGCTGAAAGAACAAAAGAGCATGGGGCAGATGCTGATTAAGGCGTTTACAGGGAAGGGCCCTGTTTTCTAGAGCCCCAAAGGCACAGAGCTGTGCCTGAATCTGGTGGTTCTCTGGGAGCCCCAGCCTGAGAGGGACCATCGCGGCGTGGGAGGCTGCGGGAAGTGACGCAGGGCAGCAGCTGTGTGTGCCCCTGCTTCTCCAAGGGCTGCTTCATGGAGAAGTCTTAAAGCAGAAAATCAAAGAAACAGAACTGTTTGCCTGTCTGACCTCTACCAGGCAATAGGATGAATCATTACAGGCTTTTTTAAGTAGCAAACTCTCTGATTGTCCAGAGCTTGCTACTTTATTAATCTAAATAACAGTACAGTAAGTGTCCTGTTTACTAAAGCTATATTTCAAAATAGTAAAGCAGTTTTGTTGCAAGCTATTTATTTCAGTACTCAAAGGGTTTAATTGAAGGTAAGAAAACGGAAGTTGTCTTAAGGCTTAGAATCGTAATTCCTTTCAGCATTTCCTTTTAAACCTCATCTTTACCTTCTGCAAAAGCTAACCTTCCCTGTTTGCTGCAATTCTCACAAAGAAGCTGCTTTCATACTTTAAAATCTGGTTTTTTTCTCCAATCCAGTAGAATTTTGCACTAACCTGTAGATGTAAGTCGCTCGCTGGTGAGATGGTTCACTTCTGCTCTGCAGGAAGTGGTTTTATTTTACTTTTATTTTCCTGCTTTCTTTCTCTCTTTATGAGCTGTGGAACTAACTCAAATGCTCAAAATGTCTCTAGACATGTGACCTTGATCTTTTCCGTTCTTTTGAAATAGTTAAAACTCGTTGATGGCGGCTTGAGATGAGATGACAACGTCCCTGAGGCTGCAGGTAAGGAGCCTCTGATCCATCTTAGTGGAGTTTGGGAAGCCTGATGCTAAAAGTTTTTAAAATAACCATAGCTGCTCGTATTTTGTAGGCGTTCAAATCAGGTTATTTTAATTGCACAATTATTTTATTTCTATAGCCCTTTGTGAATTTGAAAGCAATGAGAAAAGTGTAGAGGATACAGATGTGAAATGATGTTTTAAATACGTGCTCAGAATTTAGCAAACCTGTTGCATCCTGTGCAAGAGGCAACTTTATCTGACCTTGTCTAGTACCCCAAACCACTAACCGCTTTTCATATATTGGCTGGAACTAAGTAACTCTCCCCAAAATGTAGAAAAGTTTGTGGCACAGGCTGGGATATGAGATTAGATCACTTTTCCCAGCATTTTCTTTTTCTGAGTGCAGCGTAGCACTGTTTGGTTAACGGGCTCTCATGCTGGTGACCATGAAGGATGTGATTAGTAGCCATGGATGCTGTAAAAGTCAGTGAGTGCTCAGGGTAGGTATTTAGTTGTTTTGGTATTTCTAGAGTCTGAAGATGCTGATAGAGGGATTTCTTGCCTTACTTGGTATCAAGAAGTTTGATATCACTCTATTATTCAGCAGTTATACTGGTAGGAAAAGAACACGGGGCATAAAGAACATAGCACATAAAATATCCTGGATTTATCCATGGGCAGGCAGTGGTGTTCCTTGTGGAGCTGTTCATTGGAGATGTCATGGCTGTGTGTTTCCTGCATGAGGCTCTTTAATTCCAGACCAGTACACCCTCTGTTCAGACCTGGCCAGAAAAAGGTTGTATGTCCTGAGCCCCCACCTCAAAGATTTCCCTCAGCAAAGATGCCTTTGCATCGCTGTCAGTGGGCAAACAGCTTTCTGGCCTGAACAGTTTTGCAAGAAAATAGCATTTCAGGAAGATGCTCAAATAACACAATAAACCACTTTGATTATGGGCCACATAAAGGAGAGTCAGAATTAGCAGGGCTTGTTTTATGCTGAAATTTTTTTATCCCAGTAACGTGTAGTTTGCTGCAAACTTTGTGACTTGTGCTCCTGATTGTAACTGATAGCCTTATCTTAACAGGCAACTTGGGTTTCTTTTGGAAATATGGGTCAGAGTTGAAAGATATCACACGTGGCTCAGAGCTCATTTTGGAATTGTGCATACTAATTGGCGACAGATTTTAGTGCAATGTTGTAAGATTGCATTTCATATTTTCTGTACTTTTTGGAGAAAAGAAAGCTGCCCTGCCTGCATACACAAATCAGCAGACAGGGAAATTGTATAAAAAGAACATGTTCTCTTCCTGGGCTGTGTTTGTCATGATTTTTATGTTTCTGCTGCAGTGTCTTAGAGTAATTTAAAATGCATTTTCCAAAGAGCTGTGAGATTTGGTGAAGTAGTTTGAATTCTCAGAGTATTATCTCTTTATTTTCGCCCTTTCTCTGCAACTTACCCCTTTGTGTCCACAGCAAATTCATTTTAAAACATGTCTTGTTCAGTTTACCTCTCCATCCAGTTACATCTGTGATGTACATTTGTTCATTTTCTTTTCCAAATAGAGTGAACAGCTGAAGCACTCTGTATTTTAAAGCTCCTGCTATACACTACTATTGAATAGCAAAAAAAAAAATAATTAAAAATCTTCGGGTTTTTTTAGACAGCATTTGTTGTAGAATCTTCTTCTTGCTTTGATATAAAGTTATCCTGGCTTGGAAGAGATGCTCCCTCTTCTTCCAACCAAGCTTGAGTGTGTGACATTCTTGGTAGTTGCTGTCACCAGGGGGCTACATCCTGGTTTTGGGCATATTCCTCCCTACCTGGAGTGAAATGGGAACCAGAAACTAAAATGGTGGCAGAGGCACATTTGAATTTTTCCCCTGGTGACTGGGTGGCAGAATGCCACAACCTCCACTGTGGTGCTGGCTATCTGGTTTGGATTTCACTGTCTGTTTCTGGTCCCAGAAATTATTACTTCTTAGGAGTGATGAGCTTCAGGCCAGGGTTTAAAAAGTAACATCCCATACAGAGGGATGGATTTCCCTTCGTGATCACCAGTGCTACAGCGAGAATGGCTTTGGCTGTGCTGCCCAAAAACTTCTGGGGTCTCTGCTAGGGAATGCCGTGGACTCTGAGCCACGGGAACTGCTGTATTATGGCTGATTTTGCCTAGTCACATCAAGGATAGTGTGTTATAGGCAGAGTTCTGAATTTTTTGATGCTCACAATGTGTAATTCTGATACTTGTTTATTTTTATTGATTTTTTTGTAGATGCCTCTGTGCTGTGTCAACTCAACCAGTGTGAGTTGTTAACCATTTAACGAACTGTTAAAACCTTCATGTGGCTAAAACCCATCTCTTGTTGTTGAAGAAGTCTGTCAGTACTTAGGTGTGTTCTTAACTTGCAACCTGAAACCTGGCAGTTGTACATGACCTAAACTTCTATTGGTGCTGTTTGGGCTTGTCTCTTTTAAAGGCAAATTAAAGCATCACCTGAGCTCCAGCCAAAGTCTCTACATTCCACTTACCTCCTAAGACTTCCATATGGATGCATGAGACTTGTTTCTCAGTGCTACAAAGGCAGAAAATGGTGCTGACAGATACTGATCATATACAGATGATTTTCCTGATTTCATTTTTTGATAGTATTAGTCTTGAAGAAAGCAGATTGGATACAATTTTGGCCCAGATTTTCCATGATAATTCAAGTGCCATTCAGAGCACTGCAGCAGATTTCCTCACCTGGTTACACAACCTGCACCAAACTGTCCCATTTTCCATTCTGTGGTGGCTTCCAAGAGCTTTTGTCACCATCAAACTGATGTCATGTCCTCTGAGGCTCAGGGTAGGCTGAATGCCCTGCTGCGTTCAGCGTCTGGGAACCTGGGCTAGGTGAGGAGGTTTTGGTGTTACCTGGTCTGAAATCTTCTCTTGAGATTGCTGTGCTTCAACCAGCGGTCTCAGAGAATTTTAATTGCACTGACAGCAATTTACGAACCCCCAAAGGACAGAGATGGTTGTTTCTTTGCTGTGCTGGATGTTCAGATCGTGCCTTCACGCGCTCAGCATGCCTCTGTCAGTTTTCCCTGCTTTGAGAAATACTATAAAAAGGTTGTTTTGGAGGCTCACTACAAAACAAACACGGCTAGCTCCTCATTTACACTGGGACTTCCTCAATGCAGGGCTATTTTTACTTTAAGAGTGAGACTTCTTGTCACAGTCTTGCATCATCTTTGTCACAACTTGAAGCTCCCTGGGTTGCAAACTTCCAGGCTGGCTGACATAGGAGCAAAAGGAATACAGTTGGATTTTCATTAACAAGGTTAGGAAATAATTTTCTGGGCACAGATATTTAGATTTTTACAAACAGGCAATGGGGCAAATCTAGGCCATGTAAGATCTGTCAGTGGAAGCAGCCAGGCCATGCTGGAGAAAATTTTCAGGGCATTATTGGTTCATGTTAAAGCAATCTGGAAATGTTGAGGTCTGGCACATGTAAAAGTAAGTCCTGTTTGCAGAAACTAAGA
Source organism: Orthonyx spaldingii (assembly GCA_013397795.1). NCBI lineage: Eukaryota > Metazoa > Chordata > Aves > Passeriformes > Orthonychidae > Orthonyx > Orthonyx spaldingii. The sequence goes on from VZTJ01003580.1 coordinate 2,207,616, forward strand.
ATCAAAATTCATATATGCTTGAAAATGTTGACCCTTTTCTCTTAATTTGTCTATATCTTCACTCAGCTTACTTATGAGAAAGAAATCTTTTGAGAATTAAGAAGGAACAGTAACACAGGTTTAAATAGATATTTGTATTCTCCAAATTATCTACTAAGCTACTGCGTGTATGTGCAAGTTGCGTTAACTCAGAGAGTGCTTGGATATTTACTGAAGCATTTCTTCAATAAATTAACTGAGTTTGATGGTGCTATGGTTGGTGGTGGGTTGTTTAAGACCTATATAGCTCTTCCTGCCGTTTGAGATTGACGGGTATTAAACCATTCACTTGCAGTTAAGCTGGGTGTTGTGGGTTTGTGCTGTGGTTTTCATGACTCTTTCTTCCAAACCTTGTGCCTGATACACTGAACAGACACAGTCCTTGAACAGATGAACTTAAAGGGACTTCTGATTCCTTCTCCAAGACATCCATCAGTTTTCAGTACAACTGCCACTGGATAGGAGGGGAGGGGGAGACGAGGAGGAAGGAAAACAGAAGTGAATGTGGTTTAGAGCTTCGAATTTGTGCTTGCTCTGTTTAGGATTTCTTTTTCTGCCACACCCTGAGCAAAACCACTGCCGTATTTGTTGCTGAATCAGATACCAGTTACAGAACGTACTCTTGGGCAGGACACAGCCCTTGGCACCTGAACTTGTTTATTTGCTACTCAGGATGTTACAAACTCTCTTCCTTTGGGGGTGAGGAAGGAAATGACAGAGGTATTTTGTGAAAGCAGTTGAAGCTCTGGAGTTCTGCCCCCAAGAGAATTCTGCCACCTCCATGGCTGGTGGGTCTGTCCCCAGCCTGCTGGGTGTCAGGAGCTCTCAGCTTTCTGGTGCCTCTGCTGCAGCTGGGGCTCAGGAGGCACCTGCTGCTGGGACGACCAGCTGCCTGCTTGGGACAGTGGCTTGGAGGAACTGAGCAGTGCTCGGTCAGGGAATGGTGTCGCCCTGGTTGGGGGACATCACCCCCACGGGGATGCTGGCCAGAGCCAAACCCACACACACCTCACAGGAGGGCCTGATGGTCACACCATAGACACCCACAGCAAACACCAACAGAAACCTCCCTGGGCTCTCTCAAAAGTGCATTTCTAGCAAATAGTTTTGCTGTGAATGAATGGATGTTTGCCACCGGGAAGGTGTCACATCAGACTTTCCAGCTGTTGGAGCTGCTCTGGCACATGCTGCCATTGGTGTGTCGGGCTGGGTAGCACTGAGCTTTGATCCAGAGAGATTAGTGTTTCCATTATCTACAGTACATTGCATGCTTGGCTAATTTATTAGAAAAAAACACCCAACAAAGTATAGTAATGAGTAATCAAATTCTTGTGATGATTTTTAGATTTAAGATTAACCCATTTAGCATTAATCCATCCACCATTAATCCGCCGGCTCTTGGAGTGCCAAAGAAAGCAGAAACAGCCCAAGTGAAAGCGTGTCAGTTCCTCCTCCTTCATTAATCCTAAACTTTGGAAAAGGTAAGGAGTGCCCAAGTTTTAGCAGAAGCTTAGAGGAAGTCTTCAACCCATTCTTGAATTTCCTTTGGACAGTCCAGCACGGGCTCTGGGTTGAGGAGGATGCAGTCGCACACACCTGAGACACTCAGAATTGATACACTGAGTTTGAATTTCAAAGCTTCCTTTCTAGCTTTAATTTTCTTCTAAAGTTTGGGTCTTTTGTAAAAACTTTCTGAGAGCAGGAGTAGCTGAAAATAGGGAATCTACTAAGATGTGGAGCAAAAATTGTATAAAATGAAAGAATGAAAGAAGTTAAATGAAGATATTTCTTACCAGAGTTGTACCCTGCACCAAGATTCAGGTGTTTAGGGAACAATGTTGATGCGGTCTAAGGATATTTTAACTCAGGTTCATAGGACTGCAGAGGTTTATTTGTGCTGAGTACAGCTATTTCATCCAAAAAGGGATTTGAGGACTCTGCCTCATAAACCCAGTGGAAAACGTAATAGTCATTAAGTGTTTTTGCCCTGAACAATGCTGGGGGCAGATGAATGGCTGTGGCAGTTCTCACTATGAGTGTTGGTGCTCGCAGGTGGATCCGGCTCTGCCGTGTTCCTGCTGCCGTTGGGGATGACTTTGGCTCTGTGCAGCACATCTGTGGTGGGACTGGAGGCACACACAGGTGGCTGTGGCCTCCTGGCCTGCAGAAAATGTGTACAAGGTTTCCTGGAATCACCCTGAACCACCTCAGTGAGATAAAGTATGCTGGTCCTTCGCTAAAGAATTTCATTTGCAGCAAAAAAATTCAAACATAATTAACAGAGCCTGTGCTCAAACTACTTGCGTCATCAAAGCAATCACGTCAGGGGATTTGGAAATAGATGATCTTTTAGGTCCTTTGCAACCCAAAATGTTTTGTGAGTCTATGAAATCACCTTTTTTGACAGCACAGCACCCTTGGTATTTCCCCTCTGCAGACATCGGTAGCTACACAATGCGATATCAGATGTTATCACACAAAACAAGTGCCTTTGTCTCCTCTTTGCCGCGTGGTGCTGGGGAGCAGCGCGGTGGGGCAGACACTCCTGCTGCCTTGCGCTCTGTGGCAGCAGCGGCTGGTGAAGAAACCAACTGGGGGCCCCATGAAATGCAGAAGAGGGGCTTGCTCAAAGCAAACCACAAAGAATTTCCCCTTCTGGTTCCTGCTACAGCTTAAAAGTTTTCTCCTAAAACTGTAGGTGCCGTCTCTGCTGCATTTCACAGCAGCGTCTCTTGGAAGTGCAGCACCAGGAGCTCTGCAAAGGAAAGTGGAGATGGAGTGTGGGAACAGATTAAAAGTGTCTGGAGGCTTTTTTTCCTCCCTCAGATGGGAAGTGGGAGCAGTGAGAAGAAGTAAGGGAGCAGCTGCAGGATCACAGCACAAAAACTGCTGCAGATATAGATGATGGGAGATGGAGAGAGGGTAGGAGGGACTGTTTCATGTGCACAGCACGGGCAGTCAAACATCATCCGGGGCGTGGGAGGGAGGGCATTGCTCTGTCCGGGTAAAGGACAAGCCTTCTCTTTGTAGACACTCTTGAGGCAGGCAGGGTCAGCAAAAAAAAAAAAAAAAAAGAGTTTTATTCTAAGTTATAAATAAAAAGAGAAATAATTTTATCATAAACTTGCTTCATTCTTTAATTTATTTTTAAAGTCTGAGAAGATTTTAAGCCTTTGATATTCAATAATCTCAGTATCTCAGTTTGACAGATGTCTTCTGTAGGATGATGGGTATATGGAACTGCAAAAAAGGATTAAGACATAGCAAATGTGCATTGAAACTACTAAGATGAGGAACTCTGAGATACTCTAAAAGGTTAAAACCACTGTTGCTACTTACAGAACTCAGGAAGGCATTTTTCTGGTGAAGGGCATGGTGCTGCTGCAGGAACTGAGGACTGGAGGGCAAACTGAGGCATGACTTACAACTGCCCCATGTGTTCTGTAGTGCCCAACTGATCTAGAGGTAGAGTGGGATGAAACTTGTGTAGTTTTACTCAGTGATGAATGTGAAGTTCTTCTTCTCCGTGAGTCAGCCAGTGGAGCTTGTGGGGCAGGGCACAAATGAGCTGTCACACCCTACCAGGCTGGCCTTGTGACAGTCCTGTCCCTGTCAAATTGAGCCCAAAACTTCTGGTGACAAAGCTGTGAAATTTAGGACTTGCAGGAAGTTTGTTTCTTTGGTTATTTACAGCAAGCTTTCAGGTGTTTAAAAAATATTTTTCTAATACATCAGTTTGTCTCGTGGTACAAACTCTTCTACTTCTCCAGAGAGTTTGGGCTGTTCCAAAATTACCATCACCACATGTCTGGTTCAGGTAAGCATGGAAAACTTGGATGAATATCCAAATCTGTGTGAGGAGAAGTTCTGCAAAATTGAGCTGGAAGTATTTCAAGCAGCCTTACTTTGAAAATTCTGTCACTTCTGCTTCTGCTTGTATCTGTAAATACTGCAAGAATAACCTTTCCCATAGTATCTCATCACTTCAGATCTGGCAACATTAAAAGTAACAACACTTTTCTGAACATTTAGGCTATAGGAACAGATTTCTTTCAAGCACCGGAGAAAATTTGTGATTCTTATGTGATCTTCCTAGAGAAAACATTTATTTATTTTTTTTTTAATTCAGAATTAGACAGCTTTAAGCTAAAAAGCTACCATGCAACAACCATCAGGTGTAGGTGTGAAATGAGTTTAGACTGGTCAGTCTTGAGGTGTTTGGAAGGCCATGGCTCTACTCTGTACTTATCTGCAGTATATAAATCTTTAGAAAAAAGGAAGAAGGTAGAAGGAAATTTTCTTCCCCCTATGGGTAGGACAGGTCAGGAATAACCTACCATTCTCCTCTAGCACTTATTAGGTCTTATTTAGTGTTAGACCTATTAAATTCATAGAATTATAAATTCTTATGAACTTTTATGCTGATGTAAATTACTTGATTGAAGTAATTGGTCTGTCTAAACCATTCTAGTCCCACTGTTCAGGGTCATAGGAAGCACTAGAAATGTTGTGTATAGGATGATATTCACGGATTGTTTTTTAATGCTGTGTGTATATAACCAGTATTCTCCATCTGAAGGATTGTAGTATGGCTTGCACAGCATGGAAAACAGAGGCAGGTGTCACGGATCAGATGCACTCCAGAAAGAAATGAAAGGTGCTGCCAGCACGAAGACCTAGAAGTAGCATCCTTCTCCTCAGGCAGGTTCTTTTACATATTCAACTGAATTTCTACTGTGGACAACTGTTCCCAGAACATATGCAGGCCAAACTGTACACAAAGGATACTTTTAGCTTCAAGTTCTACTCGAAGCCGAGATATTGAATTGACACAGGAATGTTGAAAATAGACTCCATTATGCTATCCCATATGATATATTGGGACAGAAGAACTTTTGAAACAACTGCTACCTATTCTGACACCTTCCCATGTAATATAATTAGGAAACAAAGTGATGCAAGAGGAGACATGACCATATGAAGTCACTTGCTGACCTTTTTTTACCCTATTATATGTGTTTTTGTTGTTTTCAATAATACCCCAGTGATATTTCCTAGCAAGTGTCATTTGTGCAGGGAAGATCTGTAGATAACAGGTCACGGAGCATTACAGGATTAGAGTTATTGGACCTGTAGTCATTAAATGTGGATATGAAGAGTTTGTCGTTGTATCCACAAAACTTAGGAATAGGAAATGTCTCCCATTCTCCTCTCTTTCTAATTCTCAGGCCATTTCCATCCAGATAGGAAAACATTTCCAGAGGGAGCAGGTCTCTGCCCTATAGAGACCAAGCAGCTTTTCCCTGTTCTCCTTTGTCATCTATCCTGCTCTTTTTAAGGGTTTGTATAGCAGGGAACAGACTCTGCGGTTGTCATCTTCTGAGAAATTCCAGAATAACACAAAGGAGGACTTTAGGCCACTTTTAAATCGTCATTGATAACCATTGTCAGTACAGAAGAGGCACATAAATTTTTTTCTCTTCATGTTTCTGTTCATCCAATCCTGGAGACAAATCAAGCAAAAATTTGTAAAGGTTAATAATATTTCCACTGAGTATATTTGGATAAGATATTTTACTGCCACTTGCTAGAAAGTGGGGCTTGATATAAGTCTTTTATTATTTTATTTTACCCTTCTAAGTGTTTTTTATTTTGTAGTGTGCTATTGCTTGTTGAAAAAATAGAAAAACCTGCAGTCAATCTTTGTATCAATCAGCCACTGATAGTTTTAGCCCATCTGTCAATGGACAGGAAATCACTGAAGCACCAAATGTAATAGTCTGTAAGGTGCTGTGGGGTGTAGCCTGTGCTCATGTGGGTCTGTGACCTGCTGTAAGCAGAGAATAACCCACCCCTAATATGTGTAGTAATTATCAGGAAGGAGAAATGAAGCACCACGCTCTAGTACCTTAATTCTTAGGAATTGAGTCATCAAAACAAGTATGTCATTAGACCCAAAATGAAACAAAATCATTGCTGGTGTACAATGGGGAAAGTCTGTGCCCTTTCCTCTTGTTGCAAAGTGCATTTCCTTGCCTGGCTCCATCATGCAATGAATGCTTTCTCTCTCCTCCTCGGGGGTGCTTGATGTTGCTATAGCTCAGCTCTAATTCCATCAGCCTCAGCTGGTTCACTGTGAACTCAAAATCAGAATCAGGCCTTTAAGACCTGCCTGAAACCACCTTTTTTATATTGCACAAGCCAGAAGGAAATTGTATTTTATGACAACACATTTTGTTCCTACTGGATATTGAGTTGGTACATGAGATTTCTGTTGTGAGAATTACGTAGTTGCTAACCAAGTGTTGTTGTAAAATGTTCTCTTAATATAAGAGAATAAATTAGAAAGGCTGAAATCATCATCATATCGAGGCTTAGGTTAAAATCTCAAAGACAAAAGATTTTTCAGTCTAAAGGCTTGTTTAATGCCTTACTCTTGGATTGAGCTACTATCTAGGAGGTCTCCTAAGAAATAGGACAAGAGGAAATTGCTTCAACTTGTGTCAGGAGAGGTTTAAACTGGATTTTAGGGAAAATTCCTTCACTGAAAGGGTGATAAAGCATTGGAACAGGTTGCTTAGAAAAATGGTGGAATCAGTCCCTGGAAGTGTTCAAAACATGTAGATGTGATGGGGACATGGTTCAGTGATGGACCCGTCAGTGCTGAGCTTCCATGGATGATGTTGGAGGTATTTTCCAAGCTCAATTATTCTCTGATTCTATAATCTGGGTCAAGCTGTGTTGAGAAATTTGCCTTTAGGTGCGTGCTTCACAGAGACTGAATGATATACCTCAGAGCATAAAAAATTTTGAATAATGGTTCGGGCAGCTTATGCCACACATGGTAACAGAAATTCTGGACAGTGAGATATGGCTCCAAACAAAACATAAAAAAGATATTTGCTCTTCTCTTTGACCACAAGAGAGAGATGGGTAATTATACATATAAATTAGAGTGGGCCATTTCTGCTTTTATTTGCAGAAAGTCCACAAGTACTGGACTGGAAAAGAGAGGTTACAAAGGCAGCTTTTAGACAACCTCCATGATCCTTGCTCTGTGCGTTGTCTGTTCTGAGACACCACCAAAAGTCTACTATGGCTGCAACAGGTTAGAAAATTAAAAGAAGGTGTGATAATTAATGCTGATGAACGTGGGTTTTGTAGCACTTAGGGTGCATCAGTTTAGTGATGAGATTGCAGTTTTGGGTGATAAGGGAAACTGAGCTGCTGAATTTAGTACAGTTAACATTTTACAGCAGGCTAAACTTGACACTAAATTCTGGTTTATTGTCTCTCTGATGTAAACAGACAAAAGTGGAGTAAAGACCCAGGCAGTAGTGATGGCGTGTCATTCCTGATCTCCTGCTTTGATTAAAGATAGGACTGATGGTTGAAATTAATGTAACTTCCTAAGTACCTGAGGGGTTTTTTTGCAGATGAAAACACATGGGAAGGTTATATCTGCTTTGTATTTTCACCACAATGGATTTTTCTGTTTTCCAGTACTCAGATAAACTGGCTTCAGGACACTCCTGGGCAGCAGCCCAGGACACTGGATCCCTCAGCAGCCTTTGCTGTTTGTGTCCCTGCCTTGGGCGCAGGGGTGTGATGTGTCAGCTCCGAGAGCAACGTGGTGGGGATGGCTGAAAAAAAAAAGTAGACACAGCAAAGTGCAGATAGGAATAATTAAATAAAAAAATTCTATATAGCAATTTACTTGTTATCCTCTCTCTTTACATGCAGCTTTTTCATCTGTGCCCCTTTATTTCCATCAGTGTGTGTTTAAGCACTTCCTGCCCCGAGCTGTGCCTCGGCAGACATCAGTGTAGCACAGGCCAAGGGCAAAACCCAACAGCAGCAATATCCATGTAGGTGCGTTGATTTTGGTGATAAACACTTTCACAGATACACTGATACCTTCTCCTTAACAGGAATGCTCCAACTCACCACGTGTCTGGCATTTTCTTGGTTTTTTCAGTCGTTAACTGCAACTTCCGCTTTCATATTTATGGTTTGCAGGCTCACAGGTCTGGTGTGATGGTGAACCTAGGGCTGATGTTTATCCTTCTGTGATATTGTTGCATTGGGTTTCGTGGATGCTCTTCAAGTACTGCGTGTTCTTGAGCAAAATACTGAAATTAGTCAATGCAACAAGATGCACTTCAATTTTGCAGTGTTTACACTCTGCTATGTCGAGCACTTTCATGTTCATTATGCTTCTGACTTGATAGTGGTGCAAGTCATAAGGAGAAAAGGTGGGAGAAATGAAAAGCTTATTTAGAAATACTGAAAAAAAAAATTTATTTTAAAGTCATCATCCTGAATAACAAATCCAAGAAGTTATATTAATTTTTTTTTTT